>VYXD01014626.1:19420-33430 GCA_013397195.1 Hylia prasina
CCAAAAAAAAGAAAAAAAAAAAAGAAGACCAAACCCCCCTCCAAATCTCTAATCAATTTGGAACTGCAGCTGAATTTAGATGTATATTTGCTAATTTGGTGTATTATGCATGCAAATATTGGTATAAAAGGTGTTTCAATTATTTTCTAAGGCAGGGACCTATGCATTCTGCACAGTCACAAAGAGTTTAAATGGAGTTATTTTTCCCTGCCTATAATCGTTCTCCCTTTTAAGTACCCAGGCAGAAAAAGTAAGTTTACTGCTTCTAGCACAATGGCTCTCTTCACTTTTAGGTTTGGGAGACCTGGGTGACCTACGAAAGTTAATTAGAAGGTTAACAAAGACTAAGGCAGAGTAGAATACAGCGCCTCTCCTCCAGCCAAAGATGTCATCCATTAATTAGGGAAATCGTTAAGGTGGCCTTTATTGAATCCATAGAAAATTGTCAGTTTGCGGTCGACAGTTTTGATCAGATTTTCCTCTCCCCAATAACACCACCCTTAATCGTAGGAGGCGCGGAGGGTTCGGGATGGGCCGGGAGGGGCGCGGGGGAAAGTGTGCGCGCACAGGGGGAGTGTGTGTTTCAGCGACATTACAGTTAAACAGCCGCCAATTGTGACGGCTTTGATTCTCAGGCTTACACGGCATACTTATTCCATGATGTAATCTTTATTGAACCTGGAAGCTTGGGGGTGGGGGGCAGGGGGCAAGTGAAACTCGCTGCCGCCGCTGCCTCTCAGCCGCAGGAAGCCCTGGGAGTTAATATTGCAGTCATCATGGGCAGAGCTCGCTGCTTTGGCATGGTAATACGCTCTCTGACTCCCCTTTCCTCCTCACTGGAAGAGCATCTGCTCCCAGCGATGAGAGCAAACAGCCATCTGCACAACAGACCCTTCGCTTCTCCAAGAATACGTTCACTTTAAAGTTGAAGGGCCTTCTTTGTAGATCTTAGATTTTTATTTATTTTTTTTTAATATAGTCTCTTTTGCAACTACAGGACCAAATTGGTGTTGCTATGGAGAATTTCAAGTGAAATGTTGGACGGTCCTGGCATTTTAACATGTATGTTTTTTAACCTACAGGGAGAACTGGCTGGAGGTTTTTACTGGTTTCGTTTTGACAACTTTCCCTACACATTGAAAGAAGCTGTGTCAAGGACAGCGGCTACAGCGAGTCCAGCCTGATCAGTGTTGTAAGTAAGAAAGTGACCCAGCATTGAAGAAGTGTTTTGTTTGAACATGGGAAGCCATCACCTTTCAGGGGAGGAAGGCAAGGACAAGGGCTACTGCAGTCTAGGATGTTTACATTTAAACAATACTGTCCTAGCTCTAATGTGCTGGAAAGTATTGCCTAAAGCCATTGGTTTGAGGATTTTGAACATGAGGACTCAAGAGCTGTTTGGATATCTAGAGGTCTATATCCTATGCAGCATATGGCACAAAATGTCTTAGAAAGATTTTAAAAATAAAACAATTAGGTGAATAATATTTTAACTGACTGGTGTTCAGGATAAAACATGCACAATTCTGGGCCTTTAAAGACTAACATGCTCTTAAAAATAACTTGCACTTATTCTTGCACCTCAAATTCTGGTAAAAGTCTTCTTCATGGTAGCATGAATTTCTCTACCAAAAAGAATTTGCATGTAAAATGCCAAGAAAAAGCAAATTCTTATATTTACAGGGTTCACATCTGCCTCATTGCCTATATATTTCTGTACAATGTATTTTTATATGTATATACATGTGTTAGTTTTATATATATGTAATATATGTATATTATAATCCAAGCTCTCATAAAATAATTCAAGTTTACTTTTTTTTAAAGTATGCAGAAGATGTCATAAGTATGAGCACAGAAACAGAAGCAAAGAAATGCCAAGTTGCTTCTGGTATGCTCTGTGAGACCGTCAGCTTTTCTGCATCTGTCCTGTGTCTAAAGGGAGTGTCCTGGCTTGAGCTGGGACAGAGTTACATTTCCTCCTAGTTTCTTGTACAGTGCTGTGGCTTGGATTCAGCATGAGAGCAATGTCAGTATCACACTGGTGTTTTAGTTGTTGCTAAGTAGTGCTTACCCAAAATCAAGTACTTCCCCGTTTCTCATGCTCTGCCAGCAAGGAGGCACAGAAAAAGCCAGGAGGGAGCGTAGCCAGGACAGCTGACCCAAACTAGCTAAAGGGATATTCCATGCCATGGAACATCATGCTCAGTATATGAGCTGGGGGATCTGTCTGGGAGGGGCCAATTGTGCTTCTGGGACAGGCTGGGCATTGGTCAGCACTGGGCATTGGTGTGGTGAGCAATTGTGTTGAGTATTATGTGTCTCTCTTGGGCTTTATCTCTCTCTTTTTGTTGTCATCGTTTTCATTACTATTATTTTTAAAATTATTATTTTATTTTCAATAATGAACTGTTATTTCCACTCATGGGTTTTATCTTTTTTTCCTATTCTCCTCCCCACACCACTGAGGTTGGTGTGTGTGTGCGAGTGGCTCCATGGTTCGGGTTGCCAGCTGAAGCTAAACTGTGTCATGGAGATGGAACAAGGTATATTCCATGAACAAGGCTTTCTCCATGTGTTGAAAGGTTCCCAGAGGCTTGTTATTTGAACTGGAGAGGCACTGTGTTCCCACAGCTCTGTTTTGGACATTTTTCTGGTTTAGTCTAAGAGACAAACTAACTCACCCGTTGTGTGAACCACTGAGATCCCCAGATAAAGTGCTGTAAGAGGGCCACACACTATTATTCTTTTATTATGGAGCAGCAGAGGCTGTTCAAGAGTTACACTGGATTTTTATATGTTTTCCTACTTCCTTTTGTCTTCTAGTAGCAGCCCTGTGGCTTTGAGAGCTTTGGACTCTAACTAGAGGCGGGCTCCCAAATTTAAGGTGGCATCCTTGGGAGGCTTTGGAGATCATCCTGGGTAGAGCAACACAGGGTCTCTGCTGCTTAGACATATTTTCATGCCACTACGTCTTCCATATAGAGAGCTCACGTCAGTGTTAACTTCAGCACTCCTGCAATGAATTTTCTGGCACTATTGAACAGCATTTGTACAAAACCCCTGGTAATCAGTGCGTTACTAATGAAGGTGTATGGGCAGGATCAAATCTCAAGTGTGGGAGAAGCTTATTGTAGCTACAGATATAAGAAACATACCAAACAAAAGAACATGATGACTTAGAGATGATTTTTTTCTCAGCCGATGGTCTTGGAGTCGCAGACCAAAGTTGTATCCTTGGTATGGAATTTTACTGCATTTTTCATGTGATTTTTTTTTTCCCCCTTGGCAGCTGTGACTGGGAGCAAAGCAAAACAAAAGTCACTGCAAACACAATTTTACAGTGATTTCAGGTAAAACAGATTTGAGAAGGCTGGTAAAAGGTGCACACTAATACTGCTTTTTAATTATATTCCATATAGCAACAAGTAACTAAGACGTCACTGGCTTTGAGTTTTTTTAACTCAGATTTCTTAAAATGGCACAGGAAGGAATCAGTTATAGGAGACAAATCAACAGAAAGGCAGTCAAAACTAATGGAAGTTCTCTGGAGCCTTGTTTTGGCCATTTGTGCGTTCTCTTCCCCTGCCATCTCTAAAAGCATCATGGAAGGTATTTCAAGGAAAGACTGAGTTTCTAGAAGGTAGATAATTCCACTTAACTATAGTCATCTATTCCTGGTTTTGTGTCCTGAGTGTCTTTTTCTATTCACAGTGGGGAGGGGACCATATGTAAATCACACTACTTTGAACTGTTTCAGCCTCCCATGTCAAGATAAGATAAATTGTGCCCTGAACATACCTAGTCCCTGCCTTGGAGTATAAAAAGGATCTGGAGAACAGCTTCATCTGAGTTAGGCTCATTCTTGAAACTGAGTGCTTCATCTAAAGCAGAAGCATTTTCTTGTCAAGGGACTCCAGCATATAACATCTTGTGGGGGGAATGAAGGACCACTGCAGAGCTGTGAGGTGGGAAAGGAGCTGGAAAGAGAAGAGGGAGAGGGTTGACTATTCTGGGGCTATGCTGGAAAGGAATTTCACTCCTGGAATATCTCAAGAAGATTTATATTTTTAGTAAATAGGTGGATGCAAAATAGAGAAGCAACAGCTATAAAGAGTAGGATGAGACTATTCAGGAAGAGTTGATGGCCTTTATAAATATAATGGAGATGGTGTGTAATTGTGCAAAATGTTTTTAAAGGTGAATCGGAACCATCTCTGCTTGAAGCCGTAAGTTCATTACATAGAAATGCAGAAGGGGGGGAAAAGTACCTCCTTCTCTTACTCACCACACTCTGACCATGAGACTCCAAAGTTATAGGGTTGCCAAGTAGGCAAATGCAACTCCAGTTTATATCAAATGAGCTGTTTCCAGTAGAGAAAAGAAAACAGGAATGCTGTGCTCTGCCATGCACTGAGACTTCCTGTGGAATTCTGTGAACAAAACCTGCAGAAATGGAGGCTATCACAAGTGACTAAAATAAGGTCTAAAGACCCAAGAAAAGAGCATGAGACCTTGTAGAAGGGATTAAAGCGCAACATCTGAAGGCTTTGCTGAAAAGCTTAGGAGATGGCCTGAGACTGGAGGTAAAATTTTTTAGGGGCAGCAGAAGCTGGAACAAGTTCAAAATAAATGAATAAGGAACCAGTAACCAGATGGCCAAGGACCAGCAGCTTTTCCGGGGACAGAGGAGGCCAAGGAATCTTTGGCAAGCTTGGAGGTTACTAACTGAGCGGGACAGCAGGGAGGATTAAAAAAGCTAAAAATACCAACAGCACAAGGAAATCAAAAAGTTGCAAAAGTCAGAAACCTGATGTGGAATTAAGGCTGTCAGATGACTTCTACTGCCTAGCATTGTAACTATGTCACAACTGCAGAAACAGGAAAGAAAGAAGTCAAACTGTATTAATACATAAGAAACTGGCTGAAAAAATTGCAGTGAATGATCTGAGAAGGCATGCCCAGAACCCTTGTGTCAGAGAAGATGGACAGCAAGAGTATTTCCCAGGAACCAAATAGTTCTGAAACACTACCTGCAGAGGAAAAAAAAAAAAAGCTTAGTTTCCAAACTGGGGCACACATTCCAAAGCCAGAAACCATCCCAGTAGACTGGGGCTCACTGGGGTCTCAGGGAAAAGAAGGGGGGAATGTACCCAAGCTAGGAAGAACCTGAGGAACCTTACCTCCTGGCACACCTCCAGCAAAGGCTGCCAAGATGCTTTGGCAATGGACCAGTTTGGAGGGACTCAGCTGGACTTGGCCTGGCCTGCAAAGACCAGAAAAAGGAGGCCAGAGCCATTCTGAGAGGTGCTGGAATTTGTCACGGGGCTCAGCTGCAGCTGTGTGCTGAAAGGGGACATTGCTGCAGGGCAGAGGGAGAGGAGCTCAGAGCTGCAGACACTGTGAGTACGGGCAAGAGTCTGCACAGGGAAACGGGAATCCTCCTTGCAGAGCTTCTGAGTGATTAGAAGGAAGGATAAAGTTGGTTTGTGTGAAGGGGAAAATGTTTGCTGAGCCCTGTCAACTGCTCATTTAAGGGGAAAAGGTAGAGAAATACCACAGTCACTATGGCCTGCAGTGTGGCCAAAATGGAGTAACTGGTGGTACCCAGTGAAAGCCCTTGCCCAGCTTTGAAGGGGAAAAGGTGCAGCTTATTGACCTGAAAGTACAAGGAAGTGGAAGGGTCAGAGATAGTAAAAGAAAGGTGAGGAGGATCCAAGATGCACCTTGAGATGTGGGAAATCATGGCAGTGAATGCTGCTATGCATCGGGGGCCGTGCCTGCATGGGCAGGTTGCTTTGGAGCAGAAGTGCAGGTTTGAAGCTAATGCTGTGATGACCCTCACTTGCTGCAGGCTGGCTCTGTCACAGAGCCCCCAAAGTGCTCACAAGCTCATCTCCTGTCAGAGAACACCACTTGGGCAGCACCAGTTGCATGGTGGGCTGTTGGGCCAGAGGGAAGCTGGCTAAATGTTATATGAAGGAAACTCCCCCAGGCTGTAGGCAGCGCAGATTTGTAGGCCAATAATTGTTGCAGCCCTCTGCTGAGCCAAAATTCTTGCTAACACCAACAGAGCCAGAACATATGGTGACTGTGCTGTTGTGAGGTATGGGCAGCAAACAGGGAGAGTGTGAGCGCTGGGTCAGACATCTTTTTAACGACTCCAGTTAATAAAAAAAACTGTGAAGCTCTGCCTCTGGTAAGGGATCAAGGATAGCTCCTCTGAGTCCTGAAGTCACTTGTTCTGCTTCATAATGAAGACTCAAGGCTCATCTTTAGAGGCAATGACCCATTAAAGTGCCCCACACTGTCTGGGAAGAAGGCATTGTACAGACCACTGAAGACCTAAAGGTGCCTTCAGCAGTCGCTTGGATGTCATCCACAGGTCTGGCGAAGGGAGGTGGCACTGGGACGCTGGCGTGCCTTGGGACAAAGTAGAACACGCTGAAAGAAGCAACACCGTTGTAGGTGCAGCTGCTGCCATGAGAGAATAACGCCTTGGATATTGCAGTCTGTTCTCCATACTTAGTTTTAAGAAGAATTGGCAAGTGGCAGTGGAAGCAAAGAGCAGGGGAGAAGGGCAGGAGACAGCATTTCTACAGCGTCAGTAAGCAGCACTTGAAAGTGCCGGCTTCTGGCTGACACTGAGTGATCTTGGAAGCAGTCACTGCAAAATAGGTCCCTCTCAGCCTGTCTGCTCTGCCGAGATGGCTCAGGGCACACTCAGAGACTGCTGGTAAGAAAGGCTGCATTTACAACTAGCCTGGGATCAGATCAAGGCTACCACTGAACTTGAGCTTCCTGAAATGAGAGTTGCTCTGAAAAGGGGCTCCCTTCTCATGGACACACAACCTGGCAAGAGAGAGTTTTCTCTAGCAAAAAGAAAAATATGGCTGTGCACAGGACTGGGCAATTTCCCAGGCAGTCACAGATGTGCAGAGTTTTGTGGGACTCTGAATTTACTACGAAGACCTTATTTGTGGGTTTGCCAATATTGGAGACTCACTATATAAACTGGGTAAGAAAGCACCAACTGCAGTGGCATGAGAAATTTAACCACTTCAGAATTAGAGTTTCCTTTTTATTGGCAGATCTAACTTTAAAACCCCACAGGGGGTTTGTAGCCCCTCTGGACCCAGATGCAGATCCCTGCAGGGGGAAATTGCTCTAAAAGAAAAAATATATAGGTTATGTCAATGTGAAGATTTAGTATTTAATTTGTAAAGTTAAAGATTGAATATCAGTGACAGTCTAAGTAATCCAGAGACTTAATAAAGAGGAGTTCAGAGGGGCAGGTTGCCTACAAGTGGGAGAAGTAGTGGAATATATAGTCACACCAACTCCCTGGAATAAGAAAGGTGCTACAGACAACTTGTCTCAGCTGCCTACTGGAAGTCCATTTCAAATGTTTCCCTGAGCCAGATTGCTCAAGAGGAGAAGAGCAGATTGTCCCTTGACTTCCATGACATGTTTCAAAGTTTTCCAGTGTGTGTCCTGAAAACTACTTTAGGATCAGATATGCTGGAGAAATGTAGATACTTTGCAAAACTCTGCTTTGGATTTAACGTGTTGAGGAACTAGAAAATCCATTGGCAAATGCTGTCCTCCCTGAGTACTGGAGAACTGTCAATGTCAGAACTGTCATTGTCTCATTAAAGAGGAAAGTATGTAAAAGGTGGGAAAACTTATCCAGAAATGGTTCTGGTACAAGCAGATAATCCTAAATACCTCATAGCTCAGTCCTGAGTTATACATTAATTTTGAAACTGCCAGATATTTGGAGAATGCAAAAACTTGTGGACAAACTATTAGAGGATTTGTGATCAGTAAAACACCAGTAAAAGGCATAAGAAATTCAGTGAGAAATGAGCTCTTTGCAATAATTAGGCTGCTGGGATGCAATAGACATACAGAGTAAGTAAGAAGTTAGTTAACAATTTATTAGAGGAGGGATGCAGAAATAGACCCCAAGACTTTGCTTTGGTCTCCTGAACTCCTCCTGTAAAAAGGAACATCCCCAATGAGGAAGACAGTCTGTTACATACTGTATGTGGCATGTAATATAGAGCTGAGGACTGCAGGTCACATCATCAGCTGGAAGACAGCAGCACAGCTTCATTTATTTTCATGGAACAGCACCCACTCCCCCCAGCTGCAGACTCACCTCCTCTGTGCTCTTCTGCTCCATTAAGGCAGCAGTTTTCCCCAGCAACTTTGTTTTCTGGATGTTGCTTTTTGCTGTGGGCACTGGGAGAAGCATAAATGTGTGCCCTCCAAGGGTGGACCTTGGAAATAGTTGAAAACATAACTCCTTACACAGCCAGCCTTTGCCAACTTCTCCTGCACCTGAGGTCCACCCAGCATGTTTGGTTGGGGTAGTTCTCTTACTCTGCTGCAGAGACGGATCTGCCTTCATGACTCCTGCCAGCTCTGCAGTCTCGGGAAGAAGAAAACTTTTTCATATCAGTCTTGGGAAGAAGAAAATTTTGTTTGCTTTTCCAGTGAGTGCAAAAAAAAAAAGCTGAGATGGATCTTCCAAATTATCTTGTTTTATCAATCTGAGTCCTTGTCTAAACTTCCAGACCACATAGACAAAATACCCTTATGAATAGAGTGAATAAAATGTAACCCCACCTGCTGCAGTGGGAGTGGATGAGAGGAAAGATTGGGAGGGGACAGGATAAACTGAGAACATTACATAGGAGACGAAGAAAGGCAGAGACCAGTTTGTCCCCTGCATCCTGTACAGCACCTTGCCCAGTCACTCTGACTGCTGAGAGACTGTGGGGCTTTTCTGTGGCATCTAAGAATATGGATACGGTTTTGATACGCCCGAAGATATGGAACAGTGTCCCTTGCGTTGGGGGAGTTTGGGAGTGGAAAAGGCACCCACAGGAAAGGGAACAGAGGTTGGTAGGTACAGACTGAGGCAGGGTGGGAGGTAGGAAGGTAATAAGGTTATCTGAGGTTTGCAACAGTAAGAGAAAATTCTGGGTCTGACAGGCTCAGCTGGTGTGAAAAGAAGAAATTTCTGCTTGGAAGGAACATCTGCAGGAACACCAGTGTCTCTCCACTCTGAGTCTGTTCAGCACTCTGAGTCTGTTCAGCAATGCCTTCTGGTACAACAGGATGGGGGAAGTAGCTCTATTGGGAAACCTTCTCCTTACCTAGTCCTGCAGGACTTACTGCCTCAGCTCTTAGTCCTGGATCTGGAGTTCCTGGAGGTCCTAGGGGAGCTGGGAGCCTTCTGTGCTTCTCACCCTGGAACATACTGGGGAGAGGGGAGAGTGTTGCGTACCTGGGAGGGCTGTCCTGCTCCAGGGAGGCCCAAAAGGGATAGAGGCTCGCGCTGGGAACATGCTGCTTCTTAATCAACAGGCCTTGCTTTAGCAGCCCGTGGAACAAATGCCACTTCCTACCATGCCATATTGCTTACAGTGTTGCCACATAGCCGATAAACTGAAATTCTAAACTTCCCAGGTCATGAACTCCAGGCTGTCTCAGGCTGTGCCAGGGCACTACGGGGCTCAGAGCGCAGCAAACCTCCCAGAAGCAGCGATCACACCCGTGAAGGTGGCTTGCTGCTCCCTCCGCCGGGGCTGTTATCCAGGGAAGCTGAGGAGGATGTGTTCTTTAACTCTGGTGGGCTTGGGATCAGGTTTATATTCCTTTTGAAATCCCTGCCACAAGTGCAAACACATTGCACTGGGTGGTGTAATTTGAGAACGAAATTAAATGAAGAGGTGACATGCCAACAGCGTACACAAAACAAGGGAAGCGTTTCCAAATCACAAGCTGCCACGGAGCAACGAGTTTTTACATAATAGCAAAATTAGGGTTTGGATGACTGGTATTCTTCAACAAACTTTTCAGAAATATTTCCTGGAGCAAACCCAAAGAGAGAATCCTCATTTACCCTATTCCTTTCATAAGTAATTGAATTCACTTGTTTAGGGTTTCTGCCTCCTCCACCTTTCATTCAGCGGCAATGTGAATTCTGCTAATCTCTCTACAAAACAGTCAATCTCCTCTAGTCTCACTAACCATCATTCAGCCACCCAGTAATGAAAAATTGCTTTGATCCTCTCTGTTTGCTTCATCTCCAAAAAATATATCCATTAAAAAACAAAACAAAAAATCTTTAATAAACTATCCCACCCAAAGAAATGTGTATGATTAGTTCAGTGGATTTTTTTTTTTCCCTTGCAGCGGGTTGTTTGAGAAACCCGGAGAGCTAAGGAGATTGAAAAAGTGGCTCATAGCTTCAGGAATGGGTATACAGCATTGACATGTGTGTCCAGTGGTTACGCAAGCCACGGAAAATAACATAGAGGAGAAGAGGGAAAACGCAGGGAGAGGATTAGTAGGCAAATTTTCTTTCTGGATACCATATTTATGAGTAAATGTGGGTTACAGATTTTTCAGACTGCGGCCATCCTGCTGCATGCAGCTACCAGTGCTGTATTCACAATGCATTAACTTGGATAAGCAGGATGGAGCTTTCAACATCTATTCGGGGAGGAGATCTGAAAACCATCTCCCCAGGAGATTACATTACTTGTCAATCATCTCTCTACAAGACAGAAAACTTTCCCCACATTTTGGGATGGGGCAGGGAAGGGGGCAGCTTGCTGCAGCCTGTCCACCTTCATTGAATGTATACTTTTCTACTGGTTCATTTTCCAGTATGGATTTTCACAGCAATCAAGAAAAATTAAAACCTGTTCAGAAAAGAACACACCCACATTTCTTCTTCTTCTTTGTTCTTGGGAAAAGTACAGAATTGCAAAAAAAGACTGAAAAATATTGTACTTCTGTCTGAGGAGAGAAAAATAAAAATTGATGCCTCCCAGTCCTCATTTTCTCAGGTTCTGTGGGAGCCACAAACAGTAATTTCTTCACTGGTGAAAGTAGGTATTTTTTCCTCATTCATCTTCATCCCTTGGAAGAGAGTATAGCCAGCCTCATACAGCACAAGTCTTCGTTAATTTCCGTGATGAATTTACAGGCTAATTTCCTCCTGCCTACTATTCTGAGCCATCAGATCATGAGATCTGCTGCTGTAAAGTACACTGTAGCACCTGGAAAAAAGTTACCATGCTTTGAAGTCATGTAGCATTCTTCAGGAGAGACTCGGAGGCACACTGCAAACACTTGGAGCCAGATCAAGGGAACACTGCTAGTGAGTCATTTTACTTGAATGAAACACACTTCCATTCCCCACACAAATATGTGTCTATATGTGTGCTTTTATTTTCCTAGACACATTAGTTTTAGTTATTTACCCATTTGTGCTCCAGATAATTACATGCTGCGGATTCAATTGGATGCAGATTTATTCTTCACTTCCTGTCCTAAATTCTCTGCAATTAAACAGCTGCTGTGTGCTTGGTGTAATAAATTTACACAAAATCTGGGATGGTTTGGCATAGCAGAAAGGTTGTTTGGCACGGGCTTAGGATGGCTACATTACGTACAACTGGCAACCCCTGTGCAGGTTATGCTTTCTCTCCCAAATGAGAATTGCCCTGCTGCAACCAGAACGGGCCATTTGCATGACAGAAATGTTTACAAATTTATAACTTGTTTTGCTTGGCTACATAGAATATCATGTCCCAACCTGAAAAAGATAATTTCCTTAGTTTTCTTGAGCTAAGTCTTTCAAAAGATCTGGTTGAAAAGGAACAAGAAGAACTGTTTCTCCAGGAAGCTCCTGTCTGCAGAAATACTTCCACTTCATTTTATCCGGTGGAGCTTTCTCCTGTTACTGCTGAGAAGGGTGGGATATAGAGGAAGGGCCTCTTTTACCTACTTCTGTGCATGCTATAGTATTTTGCAGCATTTTGCACTATCATTAATCAAACACACAGATCAGATGGTGATCCCATCCTTTGCCAGGGCCTGACTCACTGACCTCCATCCTGTTCTGATCCACCTCCCTCGGGAGCAGATCTCACACCTCCAAACGAGGCATCTCCCCTTTGATATGTGCCCATCATCCACAGAGCACCCCCATCTCCTGTGGCATTTGTGGCCTCAAATGACTGTGGTCTGTGTGCCAGCATGAGCAGCACACTGTTCTTTTGGGGGAGCAGATGTAAAGTCTGCTCTAGTGGGGCCTGCAGACTGGAATTAGAGATGCACTTCTGTTTATGAGTTAGCACACGTGTCTTTTTGTTTCCTGATACCTTCTGCATAATGAAGTCAATGAGAGTTAAACTCCTCAGCTGTGATTCACATATTCATTAATCTCCTGCAGTAACAAGTACAAATTTTACAGCATATACAGTGAGCTTATTACCAGTGTAAACAACTTGCTGCATCCAAAAAAAGTGTTGTGGGAATTAGGTCCCATTGTACTGAACTATAGGAAGGAAGGGTTGGAAAAAAATGCTGTGCACTGCTACCTAGGCTCAGATGGCTCTGGTGTGCTTATTGCATGGCAGTAATTCTGGATTTTGGAGTGAGAGCTGCCCACATAATTTCCACAAACGTCATTGGGGTTTGCTGGGGCCCCAGGAATTAAAAGGGATTTAGCCAAGCACGGGAGTCACAAAAAAATGCCTAGAGAAACAACATATCTGAATGCAAGAAGGACTATTTATTTAATTTTTCGGTTCGGGGATGAAATGATGCCCAGGCAAAAGCAGAGAGCAGATCATGTTGTGTTTCTTCAGCAGGAATTCCCAAGGTAGGCTCCTTTTCAGGGATCGGCCCGTGGGCTGAATTTGAAGTCACATGCAGAGGCATATCCCTTCTCGAAGGGCTCTGAAGGCATTTCTGTGCTGTATCTGCTCCCAACCCATCTTCACAGAGTTGAATTATTGTGGTTCCCTTCACAAATCCACATGTGGGACCTGTGCAGCTGCAGGACTGCAGATGCCTCTGGGATTAAAGAGAATGTGACATGCCCAGGATAATCTTCCACAGGAAAGGCTGAAGAAATACTCTTTTTTTCAAGAAGCATCCATCTCATTATTCCCACTCTTTCCACAGCCTGTGACTGCGTCTACCCCTTCCCTGGTAATATCCAAGCTGCTTTGACTTAAATAAATAACCCGAGCACCCCCTTGGCCCTTGGCCATTTGAGAAAGGATCATTTTCCATTTTCCAAACCACTTTGACTCAGGTCGTGTACAGGTTATGGAGGATTTTCCTTTTTCTCCCACCCTTCCATCCACTGAGTTGAAGCGGAGCAGGATCAGGCCCACATTATGATACAATTTTTCTAGTGTTCTATGCTTCTCAGAGGCTCAACTCAAATCCACATTCTCTTCCTCCTGTGAAATGCTTCTGATTCAATTTTGAGGGAGCCCTGAACAAGATAAAAAATACTGACTGGATGGGAGCAGGTGGAAGGTTATTAGCTTGAGGCTGCCTATAAAGACGTATGGAGAGGAGCACCTCTGCAAAGGAGGCTGGCATGTTTAGTGACATAGAGTGGCTTGACTGTTAGCTTTTTTTTTNAGAGAGACATTTTCTTTCACACAAGCCCTCAGAATTACAGTTCATGAACTATTCAGTAAACTGACCGGCATGAACCTCCCTTCAACGGCCTAATCTAAGGGGTGGATCTATGTGTTTTGTTGCTTGTCAAAAACAATCACTGCTCGGCCCATTACATTTACAGCACGTCGTCCTTTAATTGGTGTAACACACTGAGGGCTGAAAGGAAGAAAGTCCTACAAAAGCCCCCGAGTGAATGAACCCTGACTCACACAAAAATACTCTTCAGAAGTTCAGAGCTGGGCACTAACAAGGGAGGTAGAGAGTTAGTTTGAAAAGGGGTTAAGTTCAGAAATGTGCCACCTTGAAGACCCTCCCATCAAAGCCATGATAGCATTGACAAGATGCAGGGGGAAGAAAGTTAATATTCCGGCCTTTCGGGCTTGAAGGGAATGCGGGAAAGGACTGGAGATTCCTCCCGGCTCCCCTTCCCGGCCTTACCCTTTTCACTTCGGGGCCGTTCTCATTGTGTCCTTCGACTGCTTAAGAAAAATACGACAGAAA
>VYXD01014626.1:47539-81203 GCA_013397195.1 Hylia prasina
CCTTGAGGCTTCCAGGCCTGTGAGTTCGGTGCCGGAGCGCGTCGGTGGCGGTGGGATCCTCGGGAAGGCGGGCTGAAAGCCTCGCTGGGGTGCGCAGGGCGGCTTGGTAGAGGCTGGGAGTGTTTGGGAAGCGCTGCTGCCAGACGGCCGCCGCCTTCTGCTCTGCCGTGGCACGGTCCGGGCCGCCGGCTCCGGGCATGGCCGGGGGCAAGTAGCTCCACCTGCGGAGAAGGCTGTGCGAGTGGAAAAACTCGAGTTGTTCTTGCTGATACAGCAATGGCTAAAGCAGTGCTGTGGCTCGCAGGTTGTATGAGCGCTAATGGGGAACACTGCTAGAGCTTAGCTGCCTGGCACTTCCCGCAGAACTGATGGTCTGTGAAGCTGTGTCGAGTGAGGCACATCATCTTGTGAGGAGCCGTGTCACGTTGGAGCGTTCCTGGCTCCAAAGCTGGTGGGAGCGTGTGTAGAAAACCTGAGCACTGGCTGGGATCAGTGCACTCTACCGGTGGGAGAACTTCGACTGAAGCTGGGTCTTTTGTTTACATCCTCCAGACTTTGGTTGTGCTTTGTTTTTCCTCCTTTTCTTAGTGTTGGATGTGGCTCGTGGCTTGTTTTGTGTGTTCTCATCGAATTGATCCATTTGTAAAAGTTAGTTCCTGGGATAATGTGAGGATGACATTAGTGAATCAGACCAAAGGACCGTTGTTCTGTGATGATGGCTAAAAGTGGGTGCCCTGGTAAGAGAACAGAGAGCAGGTTTCTAGGAATATGTACTCTGGATTTTGCTTTCAGTCTTGGGATTTCTGAATTTCAAGGTTTAGGATTGCCATTGACAAGAAAAATCTGTTGCTCTTCAAGCCCTGGCAATAAAGAGATGCCACAGTGGCCTGCAAAGCATTTCACTGCACAGTTTCCTGTCATTAGAAAAGTATCAGTGCTGCATTTGGGTAGTGTTTTGTTTCCTATTTCTCCTCACCACCCCAGTGCTTGTATTGGAAGAGTGCATGCATGTTCCCTTGGTAATTGTCCTCTCCAGGGCAAATATGTAGCCAGTGGTCTCTTGGTTTAGCTTGCAAACTTGTGGTCTGTTCTATTTGTTTCTTGTACGGGAGCTGTTTCAGTGTGAAAGTGAGAAATTGAATGTGTAATTCTCTTGGGTACTTTTACCGTGATATTTTGGCTAGGATTAAGTGGCCCAACATATTCCAGCACTCAGAATATGTATCAACTCATTGCAGCTGCTGTGCTTGAGTACTAGCAGCCTGGGAGGACTTGTCCACTATGTGGTCTGGAAGACACATCTGTTGGCTTTCCTCCTGTGTGTGGATTAACTAAGTGAATAAAGGAGGTGGCCTCTTGCAACATCAGTCCCTGATTACAATTAATCAGGTACCTGGTGTTTCTATCTTAACAGTAGTTAAGAGTGCAGCGTGACAGAAGCAGCCAGTTTAAGTTTTGGACATCTCTGAAATATAAAATTCTTCTCACCAGGCTAATTAAAGAATCAATTAGGCAAGCTTTATTTAAGGAATGATTTAGGTCTATGTGATTCAGTTTTGGTAAAGTGCTTTCTCCTACTCATGGGCCCAGGTGGTGAGGAAGCTTCACAGTCTTTGTGAAGCAACCAGAGTTTCCTGCATAAACAACATTCTTGCATATCTGTAATTTTGTAGAAATGAAAGCAGGCGAACGTGGGAGTTACCAGATGTGGCAATATTTGACTTCTGCAGTTGAGCCTCCAGGGGAAAGTTCTTATTTAACTCCCTCTCCATTTTAACAGAGGCAGAAACTGGATCTCTTGTAAAGCACTGTAAGGAACAAGTTTCTCATTAAAGAGATTATTTTTTTCCGTGTCCCACGTCACTTATCAAAGAGGCTTTTGGCAGCTTGGGCAATTTTGAGAAGTGCTTAAGTCAATTTAGCAGCCAGACCCCAGGAGCTGGAGCATGGGAGTCAGCTGACTGGAGGTCATGGTTCTGTGTCTGAATTCTGATCAGAGTACTTCCTGTTTATTCTGCAACTGTTTTTACAGATGCTGTGTGTTTTTTATGAGCTTGGTCTGGAGAATAAGTTGCTGTGAGAGTTGTGGCAGAGCCTGCTTTGAGGATGGGGGTGCATTGAATGGCTCACTAAGACAGATGAGCTTGGTACCTGTGTCTGGGGAGGGCAAGAGCTTGGCCTGGTAATGTGCTTGGGCGAGTGAGCATGAGCACTGCTCCACAAAGGACTCTGTTCCTGGTGTTGCTGCACGGGGGAAAGTTTGCTGCTAATAGACTGCATTGGTGCAACAATTTTGGAGGCTGTTTCTCTTCGGGTTTGGTTTGTTTCAGTCTGCTGGTTCAGCTCCTTCAACTATTCCTTTTGTCTAATGAGAACAGCCCTGTCCTCTTCTCTGCCCATGCCTTGAGCTGGCTCCCGGGGCCGTGGCCCAGGAATGGATGAATTTCCGCCACCTGGCAGAGGAGGTCCTGTCAGTGTGCTTGTTTTTTCTTTCTTTTTTTTGCCATGTATTTTTGACTGACTTGCAGCAGCCCTGGTAGACCTGCAGAGATTGTGTGCAGTAAGCTGTATTGCTCACAGTATGAATTGGAGGATCAAAAGATTTTTGTTCCATCACTTCTGCTCGGCCTTTTCTAGAAATATCTATTTGATGTGTTGTGATTGTTTTAGATATGCTTGTGTAAAATACATTTCAGAAATTCCCCTTTGCATTTTTAACACTTGTTCGCTTCCTTTCTTTTTTCTTTTTATTTCTAGAATTCCTCTGAAAGCCACAACTGTGCCAAAAGCATCTTGACCTCAGACAGGCTGCAGATAGTTGTGACCCTTTCGGAGTTCTTCAATGAAACCTGGGAGGCAGCCAACTGTGCAAGTATGTGACTCATTCTGTAGCTCTCATGCTACTGTGGTGACGTAGCCCCTAAAATTTGCACAGATCAGAATTGTATGTGTTTGTTTGAATACAGCCAGTAGATAACACACAAATCCTGAACTATAGCCACTCCAAGAGTGTTTTCTTTTGTAAGGGCCCAAATCTGAGGGCAGTAGTCTGTCAGAAAGCTACTGATGGTGCTTACTGCTTTCAGGAGAATTTTCTAGCATGTTGGCTTGCTCTCACGGTGCTGTTGCTGAACTCTTAAATTCCTCAAATGCTGTTGTTTTCAAAGGTCTGGCTGATTAGAGCACCTGAAGTAGGGTAGGATGGATGGAAGCAGGAACATGGGGTTGAGCCCATGACTGGAAGGAAAGCCCCAGAGCTTCCCTCAAGGCTGGTAAAAAGCTCAGCTCTTTTCTTAAAGAATAATAATTACACTGTGATTTCTACTATTGTGTTCATGGTCTAGCTGTTTCCTGGGTGCTGTCCATTTCATCTCTGCTGCTGGTGCTTCTGCTTCCACAAAATGGCTGTTACTGTTGCTGGGCAAAGCCAGATTTGTGGGCTGGGAAATAAAAGTAATGTCTTGTTTTATCTCAAAGTCCAAAGATAATTCAGTTCCCCTCTTCAGAAAGCTCTTGATGATAGTCTTCATCTTTCACTTAATCAAGGCCAATTAATTCAGAAATGTGTTCTCGATGAAGCGTTAGGTCAGCAGGTCTGAGATATCAGTGGCTGGCAGATAAGGAAACTGCTGTGTTGACTAGACCTGTCCTTTATAGTCGAGAGCTCTTTTTGCAGGAGTGGAGTGTCTGGGGCTTGCTGGCTGTGGAAATGTTAGAAATTAAAATATCCTGATGTTTTTCTTTCCTTTCAACAGATTGTTTAAAGAATAACAGCGAGGGATTATCAAATTCTACTGAAGAATTCCTGGACTTATTCAATAAATCTCTGACATGTTTTGAACATAACCTTCAGGTATTTGTGCTGTGTACTTAAAGAGAAGCACTAAATCCTGTAACTGCTACCAAAATTTTATTTATGCTGAATAAACAGCGGATGCAGACTAGGCAAATAAACTGCTGCTGAGTTGTGAATTGTAGGCAGATAAATCCATGATCGGTAAAATGCTGTTGTTTACAGACTGAGTGCCTGAAATTAATTCTAATTGATACTCACCTTGACTTCATTTTGTCTGTAATTGCAATGCTACTTCACATCAAAATTTCTGAATTCGCAATAGTTCATAATTACATAGTAAAAACTAGCATGTCTGCATGCTCTCGCTTTGTAGAACTGTTGTCTTTTTTATGTTCAATTCAATCTTTAAATATCCTTTTGATAATATGGACTAGCTCAGAAGGACCAACCACCTTTAATTCTTGCAACAGTTCTTTTGACTGTTAAAATTACTTGTAGCTAAAGGTTGGCCATATTTCACAGACAATATAACTTCCTTACTGAAATAAATTGTGATAATTGTCCTCAGAGAAAATGCCTTATATAGCCTAAGAAACTGCATTTTCCATTTCAGTCAGAAACTGGCCAGATTTCAGGATCATTCAGTAGTAAAATGGGTTTACTTCAATGGCATGGGACAATCTCTGAGGAAACTGTCTGCTTCTTTATTAATGCCTTCTAGGAAATGTGCCTTTATAGGCCTTGGTCAGGAGCAGTGTGGACTGGCCTGTTGAAAACTTCAAGTGATTAAGCTAGAACTTAACCCAGTGGTCAGTGGGTAGCTGGTACAGCCATTACTGGGTGAAATATCTTCAGAGGTTGTAGTTTTGTTTTCATGTGTCCTGTATTGCATTCGTGGAGTGCTGAAGGCCACAGATGGAAGCCATTGCTTGGTATGGCACAGTCTGTCCCTGTCAATGTAGCTCAGCAGTAACAAATCAAACCAATTTTTTTTTTTAATGCCTTAAACTGTCATTCATTCAGAGTTTTATAACCCTAGGGGCAAGCCATTGATCTGTCACCAAATAACTACACAGAAGTGTGTAAAAACTGCAACGAAACCTACACAAAACTGAATGACCTGTATAACCACCTGCAGAGGATGAACAGGCGAGGTGGTGAATCTGCGCACTCCGCACACTTGTGTATCGACGTGGAAGATGCAGTAAGTGTTTGTTAAATACACTTTATTAATCTGAGCCATTTGTGCTTTTCTCACTAGGATTGCTTTTTCCTTTGGGCAGGGGGCAGTCCCTTTGGCAGGCTGGTGTCCCACGTGGTGGGAGGTGCTTCTCGGGGCTGTTTTGCGAGGTCCTGTCCTCCGGCAGTGCTGCGGGGGCGTGACTGAAGCTCCTGATCTCCCGTGCGCATTCCAGTTTGAGTGGCTGCACTTTCGTTTCTTGTTACTGCGAAGGAGATGGATTAAAAAAAAATAAATCTCCTAATCTTCTGGCTTTTAATGTGAGGCTTTACTGCTGTTGTTCTAGCTAGTGTGTTAATTGATTCCTCATTACAGCAGCTGCTTCTAGGGATCCTCAATGTTGATGACATATGTTTGGAAAAAGCTTTGGTGTACTGTGGGGTTTAAGTGGCTGGGCTGAAGGAGTGGTCCTCAAAAGTATGGGATTAGTCCTGTCCCCACAGACTATCAGTGAGCTCTCTGGGAAACAGCAGCAGTGTCTACATGTATCTGAATATTGTTATGTTTTTGAAGAAATTAAAATTTTTGATGTGAAATCTTGACTCCATCTAGTTTGCTTCAACATTTCTAGGTATTTGCTTGCTTCTGGGAGGAGATCTGTTGAAGTGCAGTTTTCTGAGGTGATAGTTGAGCACTTGCATGGCTTGAGGCCCGAGTGTTTGCCATGCCACGTTGCACAGAAAAAAATCATGTGCTTGCTTTCATGGTTTGCTTCTGTTTTCCTTTTAGATGAACATCACTCGGAAGCTTTGGAGCAGGACTTTCAACTGTTCTCTTCCCTGCAGTGATACCGTCCCAGTGATTGCAGTTTCATCCTTTATTCTCTTCCTACCTATTGTTTTTTATCTTAGCAGCTTCCTTCACTCAAAGCAGAAGAAACGGATACTCATTTTGCGTAAGTGGCGGTGTTGGCATTTCCCTGTTGGGGTTGGGAGGTGCCAGGGATTTTCTTGGCTCTTGTGGAAGAGGAAGCCCAGCCAGATCTGCCTGCAGCTGTGCTGACGGCGCTAATAGCAACTATTAGTCTGCTGCTGTCCCCTGAAGAAGGATAGTAAAGAGCTTCAGCCATATCTTTTCATTAAAGTTTCTGGACGTGAACAGAAAGCTGTTTGCAAGTCTGTGTCGGATAAATAGAGGGAGTGGAGAGACTAGTTTTGTGGAATTCTTTGTGTTTAATTTTCATATAATTTTTTCCTTTCTAGCCAAGCGCATCCAGTCAAATGCCAATCTTGTGAACATCCAAGAAAAATACAGCTGAGCTGCAAAACAAAACCTGAGAACTGCTGCTGGTATACAGTGGGTACAATTGTGTTGGAATGAGGCCGGCACAAAAGAGGAGTTAATTATGGTTTAGTGTAATGATACAGAGCAACACAAGTTAAACAAAATGCTGTCTGACTTCTAAGCGAGGATATTAACAAACATGACAAGGCAGGGCTGTGTGACACTGTATGGACTCTGGTTTTGAAAAATCCGTGGGGTTTTTTTTTTCAGTCTCGGGCTGAAGCTGGTGTTTTTCTGTTCCTAAGCTTTTGTACTTCACATCAGTAGAATAGCTACACTTCCCTTGCATGGTATTTTCCTGTTTCTGTTTCACAAAAACCTGAATCTTTTTGAGGTGATTTTGATAGACAGACAAAATTTCAAATAATGTTTGATGTTTCCGCTTAAAACATTATTTTTAATTCCAAATAATATTCAGACTTGGGGTGGAAGGAACCCTTTAAAAAAGGTCCCGTCTTTCCTGTACCACTGAAAAGTCTGCTGCTGGCATCTGTTAAAAAAGAGGCATGAAATATGCAAAGAAAGTGGTAATATGTAGTGTCTAAAATGGCAACAAAAGCAGCACAACTGCCACTGCTGGACTTGAATAATAATTATTGATGGCTACAGTATTCTGTTTTCTCTGAAACTGGTGGCATATTTAGTCTTTTGCACACTTTAACCACTAAAATCATTGCTTTTCAAATTTTACATTTCAGAAGCTAATTTTACATACCTGTTTGGGTAAAAAGGTTTCACTCTTTATTATTCCATTTCCTTTCCTTTTTAATTCTAATGTTTTGGTGGGTTTTTTTATGTTTTTGTGGAGGAAAAGTGAGGTAAAGTCAAGTCACTGGAGATGCTGAATTTCCTGATCTAGAGCTTGCTGTGGCTTAATACAGAGGCGTTTACAGGAATTTTGCAGGGTAAAAGTTGTGTTTTCTAGTTAACGTGTTTTAGCAGTAAGGGAACCAGTGGGTTCTCTTACTTAAAAACTGTTCTGAAGAACATGAATATACTGTGTTGGGAATTGGTGACTTTCAAGAAATAGTTTAAAAATACTATTCCTGTGAAATAGATGGATGTACACAAATTCAAACTTGTAGAACTCCAAAGCTGATGGAGAAATTCGTGCAATAACTGTGGGGATGGGTGGTGTTGCTGTCAGGCTGTGGGCACAATTTAATGGCTGCAGCAATAGTGAAAGTTCAGTTTGTTTATTGTATTTCTCACTTGGGAGAGTGGTGGGATTTAAATTATTTATAGCTGTACCTGAGGTTAATGAATGCCAGAGTCTTTGCTTCAATTTTTAAATGTATTTTTTAACCTTTAAATAAAAAAGTAATGGTCATTACAGCTAAAAAAAAATAAATTTCTCTTGGAATCTGTGTCTGCTGTCTGTCAAAATGCCCCATGAAATAGTTATATTTGATTTGCTTTGGAGCCTATAATGTTGAATTTTTCCTTTGCACTAAGGCTCAGATAAATATATAACAGTGTAACAAAAACAGTCCTAAAGCTCTTCAAATCATTGGTTTTATTCATTATTTTATTTTTCTTCTGTTAGGACATGCTGTTGATTTTGAAGTCAACTTTAACAAGTTTATTAAACAGTATGTTTAATAATAAGTAAAATACTCTCTTAAGCAATTGGTACCACACACAAGATTGTGTTTTTGTGTTTTATCACAAAGAGGGATCTATCTTTCTGTGTTTAATGTGAATTAGTAGATCAGCAGTCACTTCGTCTTAGGTAGTTTACAACAATGATATAAACCTGTGTTTCTCTTGCTTATTGCAGAACTGTACCTTCATTCGGCTGGGAGAGGCATGCTGCCTTTAAAGACAAAAAATATTTTTTATATCTATTATTCTTAAACTTCAACTTTCTGGTACTTACTCAGCTGCCTGCTCTAATAGCATTACATTGATTTGGGACATCATATGATTGAGAGCTGTTCAAAGGAATCTTTCATTCGTGCAGATAAAGCCAGTTTGTATGTGCAGCATTTCAGAATGACAGCTTTTATACTGTAAGCGGTGGCTTTTTGAGCACATTCATGTTAAGTAGGTCTGAAAGTCATTACTTTTGGATATGGTGGTTAAGCACTTTAAAAAAAAAAATCAGCTTTTCTTATTTTCCTGGCTTCTAAGCCAAACGGAAATACTCATGTGACTTTTGTTGGTTTTGATTTTAAAGCAGCAGCAAAGTTTACACTTGAGATTTTTAATGTTAAATCTAGTATTTTCTCCTTTTTTTTTTTCTTCCCACCACCCCCACAACTTTCTACTGTAAATTTTCTTTACACAGTGTTATATTTTTGGTAGGATATTTCATATAAAAATTGATTGAATTCTCTTTATACTCTATTTGCTAGAGAAATGTGGAAGCAAACACTGTTGAAAGAGAAATAAAATTCTTTTTGCTGCTTTGTTTATTTTTTGCCTTTTTTGGTATATATGTATTAAAAACATAAACTTTGAAATACTGGTTGTTTATATCTTTTTTTTTGTGGAAATAAAGATTTCTTACTGTGGGGGATAGCACTTTGATTCATATTTATGCTTACTAGGAAATCCCTGAACGTGCGAAGTCAGCTCTAATAAAGATTGTCAATACACAGTGAACAGTGTGGTTACTTAGTAGCTTTATCTCTAATAGTTTTATACTCCTCCTGTTCTGGATTTGTGTTCGGCAGCACCTGCTTCTTATTCTTCATTATGCTGTTTGCAGGACAGCAGCGTCAGAAAGGTGTTTCCTAAGCAGTGCTGTGCTGAATTACAGAACAGCAACTGCTGAGAGGGTGGAGTTTCAGCTCTGTTGGAGCCTCCTGAAGTCTGTGGAAGGGCTCGTGTTAGCTGCAACTGAGTTTTATGGATGGGTGTGCAGAAGTAAGGCCGGTGGGGATAACTTGCTGTCTTTGGGGGGAGGCTTTTGGTTGTCTGCGCTGGCCCCTTAGAGCTTCAGCAGGCACGGGGTTGGATCGCTGCTGGGCTGCAAGCTTTAAAAAGCAGCAGCGCAGTGCCTCGCCATGGAGAGAGTCGGGTGTCTCGCCTGGGGGCAGGAGCCTTGTGCTCTAGCGGTGCGATTTGCAAAGGCAAATTCAAGTGTCGCTGTGTCCCTCGCGAAGGTGGGGGGAATTACAATGTCGGTGTGGTTCTGGCTGCCTGTATGCTTGGGAGAGAAGGGAATCTGTGCGGGAGAAGGGCTAGTGGGAAGACTAGAGGATTTAATTGATGACTAGAACAGGGGTTCAGAAATGGGGGTCTGTAAGTACACAGAGAGGAGGCTGCTAAGGTGGCTGAAAGAGGCTGAGAAAAGAGGGTATGAATGGGACCTTGATGGCAGCTGAGTGGAAGGGGGATGCTCTGGCTTCTTGCTCGAAGCAAGGCTGGGGGCTGCTGGATGCGGTGCAGCTGAGCTTGGGCCCCGCACTGGTCTGTGGTGGGGTGCCAGCACAGGTCAGAAGTGGGAGTGAGTAGTAGGATGACAACAGGGACTTGCTTCTGAGTTAAAAGCAGCTGCTTTCTTCTGGGAGGGTACCTGGATTGTGTGATGGTGTTGACATAATCTGAGTTCAAAGGTTCTTTATAGCTCCTGGTCTGTTTTGAGCTGAGTGAGGACTCCTGTTTAGCACAAAACAAGGGACTTGTTTAAAAAAAAAAATAGATTTTTTTGTGTAATGGCTGCTTTTGCATCTTCATTAAATAACAGCTATAATCACAAAATGGCTTCAGTTTCCTAATGTTTTGTTTCTGGTGCTTTCTGTCCAGTTAATCAAATCTTGTGTTTCTGCTAATTTCTATCTTAGTTTTCATGCCCTGAATATAGAGTTTCTCTGGACTGATAAGCTGTGTGATTAGCAAAATCACTGTACTCCTAATCAGAATGTATGGATAAGTTACCAATTTTTGTTCATATTTCACTGTGAATTTTCCCTCGGGGACTGATGTAAGCATTTTTAGCCTGACCTTCATTAAGTTTGTGCAGGATGCACATTCTGTATCTTTGCCAGAGTGAAAACTTACATTGGAAGAGCAAAGCCAGTAAATTCTGCAACTTCTCTGGAGTGTTGCTTCTCCCAGCATTGTGATGGGTGCCTGTTGCTACTTGCTGGAGGCAGCCAGGGTGATTTATGTGCAACAATAGCCTTGTGTTTTGCTGAGAGTTGAAGTGCAGTTCCTATCCTGGAGATCCTAATCCAATCTAAGACAAAAATAACATGGAAAGGAAGAAAACAGGTGATGTGATCAGCGGCCACAATCAGTTGTGTGACATCTGTATCAAGATCCTGCACTTGGAAGAGATTACCAGAATCTTTGCTGGCCTTTCAGAGTGTTCCTGGCATGGTCTGTACCCAGGGCTGGCTGTGGGCTTAGGGAGCTGTCAGACCAGCATCTTCCTCCACGATGGCAGCAGCCTCAATGCTTTGCTCTGCTGGAAATTGGTGCTGCTCCAAACTGGTTTCCTCCAGCATCTGCTCTGAACTGTGGCAAGGACAGTGCCAGGGAACTGGTGTTGTGGAGAAGGAGTAAGGGGATACTCTAGAGTACTTTGAAAGGAGCCTGTTGTTTGAAATATGAGCTAGGTTTGTGCTTTTTCACTTCTGTGCATCCTGTTTGCAAAGGGGATTGAGCAGAATAGGGCTGAGTGAGCACAGAGACAGCAGGGACACTGCTGCAACGTTTTGCCGTGTCAGAGAGGCAAAGTTGTGTCAAGTAAATGCTAATTATTTTTTAATAATATCTGAATTAGTTGCGGCAGAAATAAGTTAAATAGTTGCATGAGCTCTAATCTTCCTCTGCTCCAATCTGAGGTGAAAATAATGGAATTTTTTTTCCAAATAATTATTAAAAGAAAGATACTCGCTGGTAGCTCAGTTGAATTTTTAACTTTTACTACTGAAAATTCTCCTCTGGTGCCAGCACAGTAAGTATCATGGATTGCTGCAATTAAACCAGTGCATTAAGTTATTCATAATACTCTTTCTGGGCAGTGTTCCCACCTGCTTAATCTGTGCTATACAAGCGTTTATTAGAACTGACTGTTGAAAAATGCCAAGCTAAATCGGACACTAAAAAAAAAATAAAATTGAAAAATCAATATGATGCCCTAAACTGGTTTAGTGTGCCTTTCCTCTTCAATAATCCTACACGTTACTGATTTATTTGCTGTAATGAACATGCCATTCAACTGAAACAAGATTAGCTGCTTAAACTGCCGCATTAAGCATGGAGCAACTTTAATGCTGCTTTATATTTCATTGTAATGCTCAGCACTTACAGTGGTGTGACTTTCTCTCCTCTGCAACAACGAGTTTGTGTGAGAGACACAGAGGCTTCCCAAGTGGAATTTGGTTAAAGCATTTGAAACGATAAAAGTGGGTTGGAGAGTTGCAACGTGGCACCAAACCTAAGTGGAACCAAACCAGTGAGCAGGATTAATCCACAATTTATACTCCCTTCAGGATTTTTCTGGGGCTAACCATGAAATAAATGGCTTATGTCAAACTGATCTAGGTTAAGACAGAGAGAACAGCTACTGGCAATCAGAATCTTCCTTTGGACTTCATTCAAAAAACTTTTTTTGAGCATTTCAAAGGATAGCAATTTACTGTGCTGCATCAAAAAACAGACTGCAAGGAGCAGGCATCTTGGCTTTGCAAGGAAGAGTCCCAAGATAGATGTGGTAAGGACAGGTTTTCAAAAGAGTCTGTAGGAGGAGACAGGGAAGTAAGAGTACAGGTGTTTACACCTGTCCTGTATTGTGTAATGTATAATAGAAAGTCTGTTCTTTTGCATAATACTGGGCAGGTCTGAAAAGTTTAAGCTCTCCAGTTTCCAGGTAAAACTGTATTCTCTTCCTGCCGTAGTGGCAAACTTCAGCTGGGTTTGCAGTGGGTTTTGATTACTGTTTTGTTCTTTCCCTCTCTCATGAAAATGCTGTTCTGGATAATTACCTTCCCTTCTTGTTGATTAAGAAGCAAGTTGTATTTGCTGGGGCATCTGTATATTCTCCATAGTTCTCAAATTGCAATGAATTTTCTGTTTGCCATACAATGTTATGTTTCTTTTTCTTTGGAAGATTATGATGAGTTGCCAACATGTTTCAGCAGCTTTTTGGGGTCTCGGAGTCCCACTTAGAATATCAAACCCAGAGAAATGTGTTTCAAAGTATCACAGATGTATGCTGAGTTGAGAACAATTGCCTAAACATGTAGAAATTATAAAAAAAAAGAGGGCATTTGCACTGTGATGGAGCAGGTTTTCAAATGCAAGTGGTGATTCTTGCTCAGGAAAGTGTATGTTATTTCTGGTGAATGCTGCTTTTGTCCAGGTGATCAGAACATGGAATCAAAGGAATCAAATCATTGAAGGAAGCTGTTTCTGGAGGAGCAAATGCAATCTGGAAGTCTGTTGGGGCAGCAGCCTTATTTTGCATTGCTCCATTTAAAGAAAAAAACAAACAAACCTGAAGATGCTTTCAGAGCATCTGCCTGAAGAGTGAGTGCTGGGATGCAAAAAGGGCTTGTGAGTGTTGGCAAAGATATTAATTTGCCACCGATATGACACTTTTTCATGGAAGAACAGAATGTGAAGGTGAATATGATGGAGTGCCCTGAGGGGAATGTGCATGCTCCAAGGGGAAAACACTGTCCTCAGCAGCTGGTTTAAAATGGAGGAACAGTAACAGTCATGTTTCTGTGGAATACTTGTGTGTTTTTTTCTTAATTTACAGGAGCCCTCTTGGCATCATTTGCTGTTGCTGTCCAAATGTACAGATCTAAATGATGCTTGCATTTAGCCCCTGGGCTCTGGTCACTCTGTGTTACAGCAGGCTCAGTTCCTACTGCATAATACGCTTATTTTTTCTGCTACACAGATAAGCAGCTGCCTTCATTGCAGCCACTCACATGAGCAACTTCAGGCCCACTCATAAGCTCCCATAGTCATATTTTATTCAGAGGAAGTGATTTGTGTGATCTTCAAATTCACACAAGTGATGGAAACACTTGGACTGACCTGTTTGATGTCCAAGCAAGCATCAGAAGAAGGGATAGTGAGAAGGAAGGAAGGAGGGAGCAACAGTGAAACTGAGCAGGAGAAAGGAGGATTGAATAGTCCTGGGAAAACCTCTGCTCTGCCTTGGCTTGTATAATGGGGACTTACACAACGCGTAACCCAACCTGACCCTGACCCCGCCAGTGCTCAGGGACTATATTTTTACTAAGATTAAGCTTTTCTTTTCTTTCTTTTTTCCTGGAACAATTTCATTGGCTTTTAGCTTGCCTCTTGGCTGGCATGGTCAGAGCAAGCTTGCCTGTTTTTATCTGTGATATTTATCTGCATCCTCCACGAGTCGTGTAGCAGAGGCTGCTTTGGCTCAGCAGCTGTGTGTGTGCCAGCCCTGTTGGGGAGCGTGTGGCTGTCTCACAAATGGTTGGGTAGTGAGGAACCACTCCAAACATGGAGCAGGTGAAGGGGCCCACCGTGCCTAGTTTCTTTATAGGGCTTCTCTCTCTTTCCTGAGGAGATTGTGTGCACAAGCTGGTCCCCAGTGACTGGCAACAGGGGCAGATTTCTGCCTCTTACGCATACAGATGCACACTTACTTCTGTTCAACTGAAAACACCTCTCTGTAGTAAGAGGTCAGAAGTAAAACCACATGTCCTGTGCTTTCTGACAAGAATGCAGATGCTCTGGGACAGGGACCAGGCTTCCCCCTTGGGCTTAGGGGTTTGTCCACAGGTGGGATGGTTGCAGCGCACACCTTGCATGCAGATAGGCAACATTAAGGAAAAAGCAAAACATACACTGATGTGCTCTGCCTGATCTCTCACCCTCTCAATGTTTTGCTGCTGCCATGTCTGGAAGTGTGTAAGCAAAAAGGACACATCACAGGGCTTTGGATACATGGCCTCTCAGCACAAGGATGCCAGATGTGACCTGTGTGCTCTGCACTTGAACTAATTCTTCTGAATCAACCATAAGATCTTGAAGGCACTTAAGCTGGGCAAACCCATGTTTTCTTCCCTGTTCTGGTTGCTATTTCTGATCATTTTGATTCAAGATCTGCAATTTTTTCCCCTGAAAATTTATGCTCACACAGCTGCAATAGCTCAGTAAAAGGAACAGCACCATCCTTTATGTGATTGGGGCAGAAATCAAGCTGTGAGTTATCTTCATGGTCTGACATTATGAAACGCACATATTTTTACACTAGAAACTCATTCTGAGGGGACTATAAGTGTAAGACAACATGGACAGAAATAGAAGTAACAGACAAAACTGTCTAAAATAGATTTGATATATATATACATACATACATATTTATTTTTCCTTTTAAGTGCACCTTCCTGATTTCAGAGTGCATTACTCCTTAGCTCCTGTGCCATGAATCAGACAATTCATGAAATGGGGGTGCACAGATTCTACTGTTCTTGCTTCCAGCATCTGAGAGGGTAGATGAGGTAAAAGGGAAAAAATATAGAGATTGAGAGACTAAGAGACCCCATCTTACTCACTGTTAGAAAAAAATGTGTATCTGCTAAAAAGGGATAAAAAGAGCATAAATTCCAGTCAGATGTGCCTCTTGTGCAAAATGACTAATTAAATGGCATCGGTATCTTAAAAATAGAGCTTGCTTTAATGGGAAAATATTTTAGAGGTCATTTAAAAAGAAATCAAAACCCCAGGAATGATGAAGAAGGTATGACTGCCTGCCTAGGCTTTGTTATTTCTCAGAAGTAAATCTCATTTTGGGGATAGCTTTTAAGAAGAACAGTAAAGCCTGGCTCACATACACTAGCCAGGCTCATACAAACCAGTGTGGGCCAGGGCTCACAAAGGGGCTGCAGGGGTCAGAAAACAAGCGCTGAGTGGTGTGTAAATGAACTCAACCTCTCCTGACCTTGGGCAAACCCTCCTGCCGGGGTGGAAGCAGGAGCCTTTGCCTGCTCCCTGCATCCAGTGGCAAACCCGTGCCTGCCTGAGCCTGGCCAGAGCACTCCTGGCTGGGGGAGCAGCCTGGCACAGGGCAGGAGCACAAGACCCCCGGCATCTGCAGTTTCCAGGCGCAGGCTTTGGGGTGACAACTGCTTATGAGCAGTGCCCATTGAGGAACACAGGAGCTGCTGGAGTGGGTCATTTCTAGTCCAGGAGCCTGTCTCCAGCGTGCCTGCCAACTCTGGCACCGTGGGTAGGAGTCATCACTTTTTGTTCACGCTTTCTATGCCTGCTGGGTTTTCCTAAACCTTTGCTGTTTCTCTTCTGCAGTTCCCCCCAGTAGCACATATGCCCCAAATAACTGTTTGTCAAACCATGTGCTCAAACACCTGCAAGATGAGATTTCTAAAAATTAGTTTATATACTGAAAACATGAAACGGATTAATGCAAAGGGGAAACGCTTGATCTCTTTCACCAAATAACCATATCAAAAGCTCTTTTCAACGCCTTTTGTTGAAACATATAAAAGTCATGAACTCCTTGGCTGCTAGCCAGTAGATCAGAGCATTGCCCGGTGTAAACTAATGTCACCCTGTCAGTCTCCAAGGACATGAACTGACTCCTGCCATGCCGGGATGCAGCCTCCAGGGATTAACAGGGCGTTTGTATGACTGGTAACACTGTATGTTCTGTACGGAAATGGGTAAATGTGTATGAAAACCTGTAGTATATTTGAGAAGCTAGCCCCTGAAGTACAGCAGATATTATCTCCAAGAGAAAGAGACTGACAGACTGTCTATCTTTCAGGTGATGAAAAAGAAAGGAAACCACAATTTTTTTTCTAAAATCTTGGGTGTTTTTATTGAAAATGACACATTGTTCCAAATACATCAATTTTGATTTCCTGGTGTTTGCCAGGAAAGGCTACTCCCCAGTAAAGGAGAAGTTCCCTTCTGGTTTTGTTATACTAACATTAAAATTCAGTTATGGGAAATTTTCCACCTCTTTACCTGAGCTGTTGGTTCAAGGAGAAAGGAACAGGTTTCTTGCTTTAATATTTCACCCTTCAGAGCTTTTTCTGCTAATTTGGAAGGGTACCGGAAATGAAAAAGTTAAAATCATGAGAGTGCTTTGCAACTGCAGTGAAGTTTATTACCATGAACAGGTAATGGCATGACCACTTGGTAAACATCAAGCAAGACAGGGAGGGGTGCAGCAAGAAGTTGTTTATGGGAGAGGTTAGCATTGATGAGTTTACAGCTCCCAGAACACCCACAGTGACTAACGGTGGTCACTGTGCTGCCCAGTCTGGGGCTCACTGACCAGGAATCCCTGGGGAGCCCAGGGACCTGCAATGCCAAAGAAATCACTGCTGAAAGGGGCAGGCATGTGGAGGAGCTCCTAGAGGTGCATGGTTCAGTCGGGACTGGGTGTCTCAGCAGTTCCACTCCAGGCAGGACAGCTGACACAGCTCCTGGAATCTGCAGGGTGGGAAGAACTCCTCATTGGGTCCTGTAAGCAGCTTCCTCTGCTTGCTTTTCACATAAATCCTCAGTTCTTCCCTCCAGTGCTTCCTCGTAGTGTTTCAGCCATGTCCATGAGCAGCCCTTCACTTGTGAACACCCAGAGTGGCTTTGAAGATTCATCTGTCATCACTCCAGTGGTTGATTCCAGAATCATGGCCCTTACTTCATGCAGGCTATGAAATGAATCCACATCTCAGTACTGTTATACTTGTCAGATTCATACTGGTCTTCCTCAAAATATCACAGAATACTTGAGGGTGGAAGAGACCTCTGGTCTTATCCCCCTGCTCATGCAGGACCACCCAGACACAGCTGCCCCAAGGTGAGTCTATGCTGAGCTTCTCAGCTACCTGTTTTTGCAGGGATACCTCTGAAAGTGAACCCAGCACCTCTAGGAAGGTGATAAGAAAGGATTCTTGGGTATCAGATCCCATGCCCAGCTCCTTGCTGGGGCAGGATGGTGTCCAATATAATCCTACAAAACCTCTTCTTAGACAGTCTTTGTCCTCCGGGGGCTGTGGCTTCTCCTGATGCTGTGACACTCAACTGGCTATTGTAAACAAGGGATGGCTAAAGTTGTGTTCTCTACATGATATTTCAAGCAAAAAAGCTCTCAATGAATAACTGGGCAAGCACATTCTGAGCTTGGTTTCCTGGGGAAAGCAAGCTTGTGTCTTAAGGGGTTTGACTGCAGATTATGACCTCCTATATTTGTAACCTCTTGGCAAATCTTAATCAAACTGGACTTGAGGGAGAACATACAAAGAGACAGGAGTTCCTACAAGTTTCATGATAAGGGCTGCTGAGGAGAGGAAAGAAATCACCTAGAAATTATCCCTCAAAGTGGTGGCAGCCTGACCTCACCATTGGTTAGGCATGACAAAATTCCACAGTACAGAGCCTGTAGAAGCCCCAGCTGCAGGGAAAGCTACAGCCAAATGTTGCATCTTCCTGGGCTCCACAATCAATTGATCATGGGGCACAAATGTGGCTTTGTTAGTTCCAGTCCTTAAGGACTATCTAAGCCAGCCTGCTGGTTCTGCTTTACTCCCCAGTCTTTCTGTGCCACACTGGCAGCCCTGGGGCCCTCCTGGTCTTGGTACAGCTGCCAGACAGGTGAGAGGGCAAAATGACCACCTCAAGGCAGTGGTGGAACCACCTCTCTTCAGTAGAATCTCAGAAAGTTGTGGTCTGTCAGAAATGTATGTGCCTACAGTGCTGACTACTGCTGTTTTTCTCAAATACAAGAGGATTTTCTTTCCCCTTTGGTACCAAGGAGGTTTATGCTGAGTTGACTGACTAAGACTTTCCAGCAGAAAAATTTCCCTGAAAGATTAGGAAAGTCAAACATTTCTTAGGATCTCTATCATGTCTGAAATCTCTTTATCCAACATATGAATTACCTTTTTCCTTTTAAACGGATGCATGCACCAAAGCTGAACCCAGTGCTTTCATTCCCAGCTGTTGCTGTTTAGCTGCTCCCCTCTCTAAAACTTTTTATTTACTATTTTTTTAAGGTGAGAGCCTGAGAGAGGTCAGCTGGAGCATAAGTGCTCTGCTTTTCCCTTTCATTAGCACAAGTGATGGCTACACACGGATTTCAAATTTGTTTCAGCTCTTACTGGGAGCTCTTTGCAGCCTGAAGCAGGGATTGATTGTCTGTGAAGAGGCTCTCCGGTAACAAAGGCAGAAGTCAGGCAGGGAAGGTCTGACATGTGAGCTGTCAGAGGTGGTGTCACTGCCAGCTGACCCATCATAAGACTGCCGGGAACAGCCAAAGGGTGCCCTGCTCAGGAGGTTCTAGTGCCCTGCTCCCTGCTAGTTTGTGCTTGGAAACAGATTGACTAACATAATAGAGTGATTTTGTAATCTGTCATAATACCATAAGCTACAGATCCACAGACTTTGACCCCTCGCAGGTATAATGAGCTCCTTTATTCAGCTGCACATGCTCTCTCGATGGGGGAGAGAGAGGGGGGCTTTTTTCTAATTATATATCCAAAGCATATGTTTTGCCCAGAAACAAAGCATTATATTCATTAGTGAAATCCTATAAGCTTGGCTCTTTTTATTAGCCAGTTAACTAATTGACAGTTAAGAACATGTATTAATATCATGGTGTAACTATGCAGTCACTTAATCTGACAGCTTTATTAAAATCATAGCATTGCTCCTCTAAGTTGCTACAGCGAAGGGCTGTAGCATTTGCATCAGAAACACTGGTGTTTTGAGATATAAAGCTCAGCTGTGGAAAAAAAATATCAACATAACAACACACAAAGTCTCAGCCTGGTGTTGGTCTTTGTTAATCCTTTGTCAGAACTGGAGAAGAGCACTAAAAGTCCTTGTATTGATCTTTAAAAATCTGGTCAATCAATTTAAAGTAGGTTTTAGGAGCCTACAAAAACATTTGTTAGTACATTATCCTTTTTTCCTTACTGCATCAGAAAATCATAGCAAAATGCGGAGCACTGCACATCTGAAAGAATAATGCAAAACTCTGGGTGCAGTTTGGGCAGGGGGTGTGTGTCACACTGGGGACAGGGGGAGCCCGAGTACAGCTGTGGATGTGGCAGGGAACACAGCCCTTCCATTTGCTATGGCAGTTTAAAAAGGTAAATGACCTGTAAATAGAAAAGCTTTGGAAGTAAATACTGGTAATGGAATCAATGTCATCACGGCGTGGTGACACTGTACAAATCAATCTTGCATCTTCACCTCACCCAAGTAATAACTCTCCATAGCAGCCACTGTTTGAAAAGGTTGAGGTGGCAGATTTTTGTCACGAAGCGCAGTGCTTTCATGAGGAACGAGAATAAAAGCTCTACACAATCGCATTATTCCTGTCATTATGCTTCCACAGCCTCTGCATCTGGTTTACAGATCTTTATTACCTGGTGCCTGACATATAAGATGGAGAATACAAAACAGCTCTCGGTTTGTTGGACTGATAGCTACAAAGGGAAAAAAAGGGGAAAAAATGGAAATCAGTGAAGGAAAAATAAATATGAAAACACATAACGGTATTTTTACCCATCTTTACTTTGTACTGATTGACAGACATCATGGTGGAAAACCCAAAAAAGCTTTAAAATGCCCCTGCTCTGAGCAGCAAGGCTGCCCACTGTGGGCATGCCTTCCTTGTTGCAGCTGTCGGAGCTGTGTTTGGCTGGGCTGGAGCTACTGTGCATTTACTGGCCTGACGTGAGTCACTCTGCTTTATTCATAGCAAAGGTGTGCACGTCCCCATCTCTCTAGACTGGGCTAAATTGCTCTGATTCTGCACTCCCTGCCCTCTGCACCTGACACGCTCATGACCATTATTTTAGCTCAGTAAGCAGAGAACCAGAGTCCAGCACTAAAGGCCTTATAAAAGAGGCTTCACCCCCTTCTTCCTTTGTTGCCGGCTTCCCGTTTTTTACCATGGGCAGCACTGAGGTGAATGTCACAGAACTGTGTAGCCAGACTGATCCCACAGCCCATTCCTGTTGTATGAAAGATCTCATCTGGAATGGCTGGGACAAAGTGGAAATTACCTTGCCTGAAGAAGATTGATTTGGGCTGGACATTTCTGATACAGAAGCAGAAAAGTCAAATTGTCTTGAAGCAGTTGTTAATTATACTGCTACCAAGAAGCCTTTTCATGGCAAATAAAGTAATTTTTTTAAGCAAAGAAATCTTTTGAAGCAAAGAAAATTTTTTTTGAAGCAAAAAAAATGAAAAGTGGGCTGAAGTCACTGGGTATACATGAATACAAGCACATGTTGGTGCTTTCACTGGGCAGAGGCTAATAGAAAAGAGCACATGAGCCTTGCCACCTCCTGCAGTCCACTGCCCCTTTCTCTGCTTTATCCATCTAGTGTTACTATGCTAGGGATGTTCAGGGGTATGTCCATCCTAGCTCTTTTAGTAGCCACCCATTGATCTATTGTCCATCTAGTTCCTTAGTCAACTTGCTGATACTATTTGACTCCCCCAGCTTTATGTAGCTGGCAGCAACAGAAGTTCACTGCCATCAGCCTAATGAATGCCTCTTTTAAACCAAGCTCCTACTTGTTTCCTCCAGTCTCCCCCATACTGATGTTTGCTGATGCAATATTTGTGAGTCACTCTTCCACCTGGCTGTTGTTGCCAAAGCTTTGTAAACCTCCAACATGTTGTTTCTGAGCCATCTCCTCTGCAGAACCCCATTCTGCCTCTTTGGTCTCTGTAAGATGACCTTCAGATGATCTCCTTGATCATTTCAGTTGCCCTTTCCCATCATTCCTCTAGTTCTATATATAAGGTCAACAGGGGTCTGCTCCAGCCACCAGTGGTAAGTGTAGATCAGTTCAGCCAGTAGGTACAATTTTCAAAGTTCCCTTTATTTTTGCCATGACATCTATTAGGACTCAATCTTAATGAAAAAGAATTTTCATCCTTTGCCTTCTGAAATGCTCCTCTAAACCCAGACAATGTTGCCCCTTAAAATGAAGCAAAATGATGTTGGCCCTTAAAATCGACAAAGTAAATCAGAGAATGGTAGTTAATTAAAATTCACAAATGAAAGCTGATAAAAGCTCTCTTGAAGTCAGGACAAGCCTCTGTGCATTGGTGACTAGTGACAGGACCTGGGGAATGGACTGAAGTTGTGTCAGGGGAGGATTAGTTTAGATATCAGGAAAAGGTTCTTCACCCAGAGGACAGTTGGGCACAGGAACAGGCTCCCCAGGGAAGTGGTCACAGCACCAGCCTGACAGAGTTCAAGAAGTATTTGGACAACACTCTCAAGCATGTGGTGGGATTCTTGGGGCTGTCCAGTGCAGGGCCACAGGCTGGAGCCGATGATCCTTGTGGGTCCCCTCCAACTTAGGACATTCTCTGGTTCTAATTTATGATTTATTACATTCATGGTTTAACAACTATTTCTTGGACAAATCTTGAACAGGTAGCAGCCAGGCAATGGTGTCAGTGTGAATTTTTCCTGATCACTGGCAGCATGATTGCATTCATAATAAACAAAGTGTCAGGGAAAACCTCTTTTAAACAGTCAAACAACATCCGTTAAAAAAACCCAGCCATGGAAGACAGATGGCTGCCGTATATTTGAGCAGACTTGTGGGGAAGACCATAATATCACACTTCCTGAGCAATTTCTGAGCAGCAGAGGAGTAAGCAATACCTCTAATGGGAAATCAGAGGTAAAATGAATTAGGTGGTGATAGCCCTTGAAAAAGAAAAGTATTTTGTGAGTTCCTGTGCAAAGACCATTTGAGCTTTAAGCTTCATAATCAGCTTGGAAAATAGTTTAACCCACAGGAATCTTTGTGACTTACTTCTGTCTTCCTGAATTTGCAAGGTCAACTATCAAAACAGATATAGTTTGGAGAGCTTTGAGTGAAAAGCAGTGAGCATAATTTACAAATTCTTTTCTCTTTCTAACGGCAGAGCTATTGCATCATTTTTAGGTAATGTTTAACAATATGGCATAAAATAGTTAATTTAAACAAAAATGGGAAACTCAGAGGGGAAAAAGGGGGGGTGTGGACTTTTCAGATAATCCACTTACTGCATCTTTGTTGTGCCTATCCTCATAATACCCCTGAGTCCCAGTTGCTGGATTTAGCCGTAACACTTACCAACTTCCAGAGAAGCAGCAGCCGTGCTCCAGCTTTCATTGCTAATATTCCTGGCATTAGTGCCCTGTGAAGCCCTTTGGCAAAGCCTGCACCTCCTCAAGGTGCGGGCTGCTCGTGGCTGCGCCCTGTGTGCAGCTGGGTGAAAGGCAGAGAAAAGGGGAATGAGAGAGGGAAGGAAGGAAGGAAGGAAGGAAGGAAGGAAGGGAAGACAGACAGAAAGAAAGAGAAAAGGAGAAAAAAGAGAAAAAGAGAAAAAGAGAAAAAGAGAAAAAGAGAAAAAGAGAAAAAGAGAAAAAGAGGTCATTGGCCCTTGGTCAGTTGAAACCCTCAGCTTCTAAACACTTTTAAATACTTGCTCAGCTTCAGTATTGCATCCTCACAGTTACTCCCTAGCAAGCAACAGGACAGAACAAAATAGGCCAAAATGCCAACCAAATTGATTCCTGATGGAACTCAACTACTGGACTTCTGTGCGTAAAACTCCAGGAAGTCACAATCCAAATGTTACAGATGAACATAGAAGGTGCTGAAGCTCTTATATTCCCACTTGGCTCTTTCACCACTGCACTTTATTCAGGAGCACTGTGAGGTTTTGAGCTGCCACTAACCTCTACACTACTGAGATACAAGGTACCAACACTCTGCTCTGGGACATTTCCCCTGAATTTGCCACCTCTCAGCAGGAATACCCCACAATTTACTGTCATCTGAAACTACCCACTGCATGAAGTTCTGCAGTATTCAGCACACTGCCCAGGAAAGCTCCATTTTCCCATTGTCGTGGTTTTCCCTGGAAGACAGTTAACTTTCTTCACAGTAGATGATATGAGGAGGGTATGATTTGGGTTTGTGCTGGAAACAGAATTGATAATTCAGGGATATTTTAGCTTCTGCTGAGCAGCACTTGCACATAGTCAAGGCCTTTTCTGCCTCTCACCCCACCAGAGAGGGGCCTGCACAAGGAGATGGGAGAAGACACAGCCCAGACAATTGATCTCAACTGACAAAAGGGATTGCCCGTGCCATATGGCATCATGCTCAGCATGTAAAGCTGGGGAAGAAGGAGAAATGAGGGGGTATTTGAAGTGATGGTGCTTGTCTTCCCAAGTCATTGGTAAGTGTGATGGAGCCCTGCTCTCTTGGGAATGGCTGAACACCTGCCTGACTATGGGAAACTATGAATAAATTCCTTCTTTTGCTTGCATGTGTGCTTTTGCTTTACCTGTTAAACTGTCTTTATCCCATGGGTTTTCTCTCTTCTACTCTCTTGATTCTCCTCCCCATATTGCCAGGAGAGAGTGAGTGACTGGCTGCATGGGACAGAGTTGCCAGCTGAAACCAGCCCTTGTTTCATCACTGATGTGCTTGTGCTGGGTAATTTTTACTGTAATGGGGTCAATGTTCTCAGAGCAGCCATAGTGGTGATGACATACACAGTATTATACAGCAATTTCTCACCACCTTCTGAGCGATGCCCAGCCAGACCACAGGCAGTGCCCCCCAGTTTATATAAGGAATCTCACTGTGCAATACATAAAGCCAGCTGCATAGCTTTCCCCTCTGCAAACCAAGTGGATTCACCTTGTCCTTCAGAAGCCAAGTGGGGCATCCATGGCATCCATCCTACAAACTTCCATGCTCCTGCCCTTCAGCTCTTCCCCTTTATTTTCCCCATCCCATTCCCATTGGTCTGGCAGAGCCTTTGTGCCTAGCCAGGAGTGGATCTATGGGGGTATTTGTGGAAATTGCATGAAAATGTTAGGAAGTGTGCCAAAGAAAATATGATACAAATATTTTCTCACCCTTGTTGGGAAGCAAATTGCACATTGGGGTACGCAAGAATGGGGCAGTGCCAAAAGGGAGCTATGCTTCTGTGGGCAGTTCAAGAAAAGGTTAAAACATGGGACTTTCTTCCTTGTATGGTCATGTTATAACTCCTCTATGGCTCTGGAGAACACTAGTTTTATTTCCATCAAAAACAATAGGCAAATCTAAAGAAGGCAGGTCCACTGGGGTCCCAAGGTGGATCATTGGGGCATCAGTTTTAATCTGACTTCTCGGTCAGAAATAAACAAAATAGCAGCAATAAAAAGTGCCTGTGAGAAGGGCAGTGGTGTTTGCAAGGAAGTGGGTGCATGCACTCACTTGTCCTCATGGAACTAGCTGAGGGCAGCTTCCCTCCTATAGTGTGTTTCCCTTCATGAAAATCTATTTTGGCTTCCTGGCTCTTCAGACTGGTCACATTAAACTTTTGACTGGAAGCAATTGGAAGAATGGACCATCTTGTGTCACAGGACAGACACTGAGAAAGAACATTTCTAAAACAGCTGGGCCAAACACAAAGACTCCTGTGCAACACTGCTTACAGTGTGGATCAGGAGCAGAACCCAAACAGGGACTGTGAGCCCACCCAACATGGCTGGGCAGCCTGAGGTGGATCCTGGTGCCTTTTTGGTGTCTGTAGCTTTTCCATGGTGTCAGGTTCTTCTGAAGCCCTCACAAAGAGCTGCTTTGTTAGCAAAGCCCATTTCAATGAAATATGCCATGTAAACCTGTTATCTTCTCTCTTTCTCACCTAAACACAAAAAGAGCCTTCTTCTTTTGTTGCTTTGATGGCACAGATATACCAGACTTATGTAATGCCACACTGCATTTTATTGGGAACTGGGATACCTACAAAACTGGCAAATCATTGGAAATTCATCACCTTCTCATCAGACCAGTTTGGCAGCAGCACGTGCTGGAGAATGTGCCAGCATTGTGTTGCATTGCCATTGTTGTAGAAGAAGTTAGTAAAAATTTAGTACTAGCAGCTTAAACATTAATAGCTAGAGTGCACAAAGTCTATAGACTGTGGCACATGAATTATAACAGCCATATTACAATATGCCAAATAGCTTACTACAGAATTGGCCAAAACATTCATAAGAGGATGTGAAATAGGATACAGAAGCACTGTTTATTGGATAAGATGACCATTTAGTACTGAAGCAGCAAGAAAATTAAACTGATGCAAAACCAGCAGATCCCAGACCCCAATAGTATGGAACAGCTGCACGAGGGATGGGGAGTTTAGATCGTAAGGAAATAATTGCCCAGGAATCTCTGTTCACCGTTCCTCTTTGGAGGTACCCAGCTCAAGCTGTAGTGCTATTAATAAAAAGGACTGTGTAGAAAAATCTCTTTTCAGTTTATTGATTTGATGACAGCCTGTAGTTGAACCCTGCTGTGGTGGCTGCTGTGTGTAATTTCCATAGCAGTTTGGGGACCCAGTGCGACTCTAGGCATCCACCACTAGATATCGGATGCTTTAGTCTCCAAATGTCCAGCTGCTGGCATCACCTGAGAACTTTGGGGTCAGGAGGCATTGACTGATGAGTGCTAAAATTCCACCACTAAATTCTGGATATTCTGTCTTCAAGTGAGTTCAAGTTCCAGCTCAGAAGCATGGTAGAAGAGGTGCATGGCTTGATTGGAGTAAGGCAGACAAATTTGGTAAACAGGTATGGGGCAGCATAGTGAAGGGGATGCCCCAAACTGAGGTATAATTTAGGCAAAGCTATTAGAGCTTGTGGAGAATCTGGAGTGAAGTGGACCAAAGTACAGGAATGTAGGCAGAGGCTAGAAGAACACCTTAGTGATACTGTGGATGACCATGGTGGGATTTATCAAAACACAGAATGATCACACAGAATTTTAACTATGAGCTAGTGGCAAGAGTATTTATTGATCAAGTCACCCCAGATATACAGAAATATTTTTAAGAACATATGGCTGGTTGGCAAGGAGGGACATTACAAAAGACCCCAAGTTTTATGGTTGTGTTTATGTGTTACATGTTTATGTTTGATGGATGGGAAGAAACACACATAGAGCTGGACTTGCAAAGGAAAAGAAATAGGAAAAGCAACAAGAGGCTAGTCTTTTAGTGGAAGTACTGGCAAAGAGTTTACAACTAAGAGAGTGAAAGAAGGGATTTCCCCCTTGAAGAGAGAGCAGAAAAAAATTGTCATTAAATGGGGTAAAGTGTCATTAGTGTGGGGAAACCTGACCACTGGCAAAGAAAATGCCCACTGCATACAAGGGGGCATCATGGGGGACTGGTCATGGGAGATGTAAGACAGGAATCATGAAGTAATCTGCAGTGACTGAAGGCAAGGACTCAGAATACTGTGGAAATTGTAGTCCTTGGGATGTGGGAATTACTGGAAGAAATAGGAAATAAAGGGATGTGGAGAAGATTTGTATCAGCAGAAGTGTCCCTGTCTTTTCTATTAGGAAGAGATCTCCTCCAAACCCTGGATGTACAATTACATCGATCCTTCGGAGTCCCGATTTGACAATCACGGGGTTATGTGTAAAATCTGAAGCTCAGGAGCCCGACCTGGAGATACGTAAAGCCCTGGAAGTGCTGCCCGGGGAAATGCAGAGTCAATCGGGAGCTGACGTGGGACTGCCGAAATACGCCTGAAAAGAAAGGGAGGCGCGCCCTCTGCTGTGAGCAGCATCCCATCCCCGGGAAGCAGGGAAAACTAAACAAAATCAAGTAGATCAGCACCTTGTCCAAGGAATCTTGGAAGTGTCTGAATTCCCATATAAAACCCCAATGTTACCAGCTGAAAAACAAAAACAAAAACACCAAAAAAACCAGATCAGATAAAGATGGGGATCCTGAGTTTCAGTTTATTCCAGATTTGAGAGCAACTAACCAGCATGTCTCACACCCCTCAGTGCCACATTCCTCTCCTGCACTCTTGCAAATCATGCACTGGTCTACATGTTTTACTGTGACTGATCTGACTGCAGTGTTCTTCAGTATTCCCACAGATGAAGGAAGCCACCCCTTGTTCACATTCACTTGGAGGAGACTTCAGCTGATGTGATCTTGTCTTTTAGAGGGGTTTTATGGGCCTTTCACCATATTTTCTCAGATATTAAAAGAAGATTTAAAGGATATTGAGATGGATCTGAGGTGGATCTGTTTAAGTGCAATATGTAGATAATTTATTTCTAATAGCTAGTAGACTTTGCAATCAGTTTGAAAGATATTAAACATTTATGTACTGCATTAGCAACGAAGGGCACATCTCCATCCAAGCTCCAGCTGTGTCCAATGGGAGTAAAATAACTGGGATTTGTTTTAAAGGAAGGACAACAAGTAATAGATACAGAAAGAGTAAAGGTTATAATTGAAATTCTTTAGCCAGTTAAAAACCACAACCAGCTATGAGGATTCTTAGGTCCAGCTGGGTTTTGCCAATGGTGGATATCAGGATTAGGGGAACTAATGTAATCTCTGACAGAAACAACAAAAAAATGAAGAAATAGAACCCATTACATGGGGGCCAGAATGGGAAAAATCCTTCAGAGCTATAAAAGGGTCCTTGGTTTTGGCTCCAGCTTTTTGACTTTCGGAGGTGATGTAGTCTTTTGATGTGTATATACATACAGAAAAGAGAGTGGGTAGTGGAGTATTAATGCAGAACTTAGGACCTCATCAAAGACCTGTGGCATTTTATTCTGTCCAGCTGGATCTGGTGGCAGCTGGAGCTCCAGCATACATTAGATCCATGTCAGTGGCAGCTACAATATGGGAAAAACCTCAATCTTTAGTATTAGGGCACCCAATTACAGTCTATGGGCCAAATTAAGTTGAGTTACTTCAGGATCACTAAAGACACAAGCTATATCTCCCCAATGTGCACATAAATACAAACTCTTTTAAATGTAGAAGTGCAACTCTACCTGGCAACACTATTACCAAACCAGCAGAAGGGGAAGAGCTCCACTGATGTGAGGTGGTAATCCAGACTATTAGTGAGGCTTGAGCAGATCACAGACAGACAAAACCCAGGTCTTGTTTTATTCACAGATGGATCATCCTTCTGTTTACACAGGCAGCAAAAGCCAGGCTACACAATTGTGGAACATGGCAGGTTGCAGATGCCAGAGCCCTTCCAGCAAGACTTAGTGCTTAAGAGGCAGAGTTAATTGCCTTAGCCTGAGCAGCAGTGCCTGGGAAGCAGAAAGTAAGTATTTATGCAGATTCAAAGTGTGCTATTGGCATATGCTTTTGGTGTATGCCACGCAATAGGCATACTGTGGAAAGAACGAGGGTGTCCCACCTCTTCAGGAAAAGGTCTGCCTAATGGAACAGAAATTTGGGACTTGTTGGACACAATTCAACTTCCCAAAGAAATTGCTGTGGTTTGCTGTCCATTCTGTACAGGGGACATTACCATAATCAGCCAAGGGAATGTCTTAACTGATGCAGCAGCAAAGGCCACAGTTCATCAACCTGCAGTGAACATTATGGCAGTTACTTCAGATAAGAGCTCATGGCCTGATGCTGATGATCCAGAAGGAGTATGACCAATCAGGTGTGATAAGTGAAGAAAAGTACCTGTGGAAAAAGTTGGAAGCAGTGCAAGTCTGAAGAGGGAATATGAACAATAGAGGGAAGACCTGTCTTACTTAAGAAATAACTGAAAACTGAGTGGTTCAAAGATGAAGCTCAGGGAAGAATGGAAGCAGGGGATAATCAAGTACAGCAAGTATGGGCAGATCTGGGTGTCTAAGCTGCAAAAACAATTACTAATACCTGTCCCACCTGTCATAAATTATTACATATAAAATTGATTTTGAAACCGACCATGAGCATTTTTCTCATTCCAAAGATTGCAAATAGATTATATGGATATGCCTGCAGCATGTGGATATAAACACTCACTAGTGATAGCAGCTTAATTTTCTTAGTTTCACAAGGGGAGGAGTGCACAATTAGCAATATCAGTTGTTGCATGTACATTGACCAGAGTGGAAGGACTTCAGCCAATGTCCAAAGTTTTGGGAAGAAGTAAAACTAATGCATAAAATATAATAGGACAATATTTCAGCAAGATTCTAAGAAGTACGGTCACTTCTTCATCAATTATTCAGCAAGAAATATTGTCTTCCCTCCTGGGTACCAGATTAGGATCTTGGGCAAAATGAATCCTTTACAGGTTATTCATTTTTACGATGATCTTTGAAATAATGTTTGTTTGTATTAAATGTGGTAACACCTGCTGTACTCAACCTTTTAGGGTATTCTGCTCCCATATAAGAACAATGTTAATAAAAACAAAGGGAGGACTGTTGTAGAAAATGTTAGTTTCGACTTAGCACTAGCAGCTTAAACATTAATAGCTAGAGTATGCAGAGCTTGTAGTTTGTGGTGTATGTGTTGTGACATGCATATTACAGCATGCCAAGTAGCTAACTACACAACCAGAAGAAAACCACCTAAGAGGATGTGAAACAGGATACAGAACCACTGTATATTGTCTGAGGAGATGCCCACTTAGAACTGCTTACTAACAAAACAAGCAAGATAATCAATAAAAAGTAATAAGACCCCAGACTCCACTATTTCCACTGGTCCTAGCTGTCACATGAGTGGTGAATTTAGGTTGTAAAGGAATAATTGCCAAGGGATTTCTTTGTTTGGGTCCATCTTCGGAGGTGATCTGGAGCACTGTTAATAAAAAGGACTTCATAGAAGAGTCTGTTTTCGACTTACTGACTCCGCCTAAGCCTAGAGCCGAACCCTGTTCGGTGCCTGCCATGCACAAATTCCACAGCACCATCTGCCGGCCAGTCATTACCTCCTGAGATCCCTGCTCTCCAGACTCTCAGCTGCGGAGGGCAGTCCATCACTCCACAGAAGATTAAGAAGGTCATGACATGAGGGACACAAATTCCCGCAGCGTACAGTATATCTGCTAGGTTTTAATTTCCATTTTACAGTCATAAAATCTTCTGTTCTGTTTGGAAAGTACGTATCTGTTACAGCTGAATTGTTCCAAGTTTCACCATTCCTACTCACTAAACCAGTCTGATTGTCATCTCTGGCACAATACCAGGTTTGTCACTGCTTTTCTTCCGCAGAGATTTTGGGACCTTGTCAAAGTGCACTTTCTTCTGACAGTAATTTGGGTCCCTGGTTTGTATGATTAGGGATTAAGGTAGGATTGAACTCAGTCAGCTGCACTTGTGTAACTAAGCCTGATAAAAGCCTGAAGGTGTGGTAGAGGCAATCAGCAGCTGACAATCTCCCATGAGATCAGAAACACCAGCAGGGGATATGCAGGAGAGGTGCTGGTGACTGTGAAACCACTGTGCAAATGACCACTTGTGAGACACTGAGATAACTGAACCTAGTGCAGGGTGCTGAAGGCAAGTCAGCTGGATGGCAGAAGTGTGCTGTGAGATGCTGGGGGCAGCCCCCATGGCTGCAGAATCCCCCTGTGCAGACCCTGCTCATGTGGAAGGGCTCACAACACTGCTAGTAGCATGACAGGGCTGTGTTGCAAACAAAGGGCACTTTTGTGAATTGACGTAACAGGTCCTTAAAGCATTTTGAGAGCATTTTGGGTAGATCAGATTCCTCTAGGTTACAAATAGTTATCTAATCAAAATACCTCATAATGTTATCTTCACCTGCAGTGGACCGCATTGCTTCTTAAAGCCAAGGAGCTGGGGTTGTTTTCACCTGGGTGACCTTTCAGATAGGCCATGAGTGGAAAAAGAAACATTGCTTCTTCCTTTTTCCTGGGAAGCAAGAGATCAAGTCACTTCTTATAGGATAATTGAGTATGTAAGGAATGGCACTCAAATAAACCATAGGGGTTTAGATTAGAATGGTCTCTGCTCACTACTGTTCAGTTATGGAGCATCCCTGCTTCTGGCTGGGGAAAACCTGCATACTGGAGCTGACAGCAGGAATTGTTTTTTTCTGGCCCTCTTTTCCAGTGGCTCCTGGCTAATAGCTGGAACAGGCTGGCAGGGAGAAAGCAGAGACAGGATAAGGCTGAAAGCAGCCCCTTATGATTCCCTCACTAGGTCAGTTAATGCCACAAGCAACCAATCCCGTCACACACCAAAGGGGCAAAGGAGTGATGTTGCCAACAACAGATAGAAAATCTGTAACTGGGTTCAGAAACAACGGCATTAAGAAACTGATGATCTGCAACAGGAGCAGTGCCTGCTTTCCTCCTGATCTGGCCCCAGTGATCTGCTGAATGCATTGACCAGAGATTTTCAACAGGGCATTTACTTATGCTGCTTCCTGTGTGGATTTTACAGTGCCTTGTAAGATCTTGGCTCATCCACTGCTCATCCTTCAAGCTGGTGCCCTCACAAGCTTTCCTCCTCTAACAGGCTGCTTTCACAAAACCTGCAGGTTTTGTGAAAACCATAATGGTCTGTGAAAGCTCTGTCCCTTTATCTGCCTGAAGTAGAAAACTCAGGAAATGAACATGGAGGAAGAGCATTTCCTCTGCTTAAAAAACTGGTCTGATTACATGTGTAGGTTTTTACTTGTCAGGTCTTCATTACTGTGCACAGTAGCTTTTCACTGCCTTGCTGTAAAATATTAAGGACTAGAAACCCAGAGGCACATGAGTTTTAAGGCATTCAGGGATCTTCCAAAACTTCTACTGCAGGAGCTGCCATCACTGCAGGGAGTGTACAGTACTCAGGGTATATAGCAAAAGACACAGAAGGAAATATCTTAAACTTTGGCTATAAACCCTATAAGGATCTAACCAGAAACAATTACAGAGCATATAAAAAAAAAAAAATTAGAATCTTTAACTTAGAAAAAAATAATTAACACAAAATAATTTCCAAGAAAAACTAGAGATTTCATCCATTCACAGATTACCATCCCATGGCACCAGGGCATTTGGTGCTACTCATTGGTTGTGGCATTGTGTTACCTTTCTCTCCACTTCCCACATAATTCTTTGTTAATGCTGGGACAGAACTTCTTTCTAAGGTATGCCTAATGCTTCTCTTGCATGGGATGCCATCACCATTTCTGTGTCACAGTTTCTCCCATATTCTGAACTCTCAAGAACTGAAGATGTGAGATTTTTATAGGATCACAGTTACGACTGGCTGTACACTGGACTGTGAATCTGTAGAGATGGACATATTCCCACAAACAAGCATGATCGACAATCTTATCGACCTCAAAGAATAAACTTGGTGTGATGGTGTGAATAGGATCATCACAGTACCTGCTTTTTGATTTCACACTTTTAGGGTCAAACCCCTTGTCGATCATGATCATCCCTGCAACTAAATTCGGTATTAGACACATTTTAAATATTTGCTCTCACACATTTGCTGAGGGTCCACTCTCCAAATTCTGAGAACTGTATTATGTCTGAAATACTTTCCTGTGCCCAGGCTCTTTTTGTTGAGAACAGAACAAGAGGCAACAGGCAGAAACTGATGCACAGGAAGTTCCACACAAACATGAGTCAGAATGTCTTTATGTGCGGGTGACTGAGCATCGGAACAGGTTGCTCAGAGAGGTCGTGGTCTCCCTCACTGGAGATACTCAAGAACTATATGGATACAATCCTGTCCTGCTGAACAGATTCAGGAGGACCTTGACAGGCTGGCGAATTAGGTGGAGAGAACCCTAATGTGGTTCAACAAGGACAAGTGTAGGATACTGCACCTGGGGAGGAATAACTGCAAGGGCCAGTACAGGCTGAGGACTGATGCACTAGAGAACAGCTCTGCGGAGAAGGACCTGGATTCTTGGTGGATGACAAGCTGACCATGAGCTGGCAGCCCCCCTGTGGCCAGGAGTGCCAGTGGTACCCTGGGGTGCATTGGGAAGAGTGTGGTCAGCAGGTCAAGGGAGGTGATCCTGCCTCTCCACTCATCCCTAGTGAGGCCACATCTGGAGTGCTATGTCCAGTTGTGGGTTTCTCAATACCAGAGAGACAAAGAGCTACTGAGGAGGGTCCAGCAGAGATGACGAGGGGTTTGGAGCATCTCTGAGACTGAGGGAGCTGGGCCTGTTTAGCCTGGAGAAGACTGAGAGTGGATCTCATCAATGCATATACATTTCTCAATGGCATTTGTCAAGAGGATGGTGCCAGACTCTTTTCTGTGGTGCCCCATGACAGAGGGAGGATAGCCACAAACTAAAACACAAGAAGTTCCACCCCAGCATGAGGAATAACTTTACATGGAGGATGGCACAGCAGTGGAACACGCTGTCCGGGCAGGTCGTGGATTCTCCCTCTCAAATCCACTTGGGCGCGTTCCCGTGTCACCTGCTCTAGGTGCTGTCACCTGCCCCTTCGCAGGGAGGTTTGGACGAGATCCAGAAATCTCCTCCAGCCTTAATGAACCCGTGATTCTGTGGCACGTGCTCCGAGACAACCCCGCTTTAGCAGGGAAGTTAGGCCAGATACCCAAAGCCGCCCC
>VYXD01014626.1:81486-102328 GCA_013397195.1 Hylia prasina
GGCGGCGGCCCCGCGCTGCGCTCGCCGGCGGCCATTTAGCGGTACCTGGGCCGGTGGAGGGGTCCCGGGGCCGCCGCCGCCCCCAGAGCGCGCCCGGCTCCGCGCCGCGGCTCCTGCAGAGTCATCGCTGTGTCCGCGGCTTTGTCTGGGGTTTGGGCTTTCCCTTGTTCCCCGGAGTGTTTCAGGGTGGATGACCTAAATTTTGATCGTGGTGAAAGAACAAGCTATTGAGTTGGGGACAAAGAGGAAAAGTTACCGGGCTCAGCTTTTATGTGCCGTAAGGTCACAGCGAGTGCGAAAATGGGGATTTATTTTTTTTTCCCCATTGCGAATCACTTTAATATCCGAAGGGCTACATTTCTGTTTCACCCTTCGGGGTGATGCTTTGTATCCCTGAACAGTGTTAGAAAGTTTCTTTGACTAGTTCGGAATCTCATTTCAAAGTAATTTTCCGCTTTGTCTTTACTTCATCCCTCTATTCTTGGAAGGAGAAGGCGTTTCGGTGTACAGGCTGCACAGGAACACATTTTTAACAGCAGTTCTGAGATTAAAAAGGCTGCAGAAATTGTGTTTAAAGGCTGGGTGGTAAGTGCTAAGTAAAACAGATGCTTGGTTCTGTTTCCCATTGCAGAAACCTACCGACCTCTTAAGAACACTTGTGCTTTGCAATCTGAGAGGAGTCCTTTTTGTTCCTTGAATCTTTTTACATTCAGTGTCTGGTGGCTACTTAGTGGCTTTGATGCCATTTTAAATGGCTTGCCAGGTTCTGCTTAACTTAGTTTTATACGTAAAAGAAATACCTAGCAATGAAATCTTAATCCTGTAAGTATTACCTTGTAGTAAGGAGTAGGATATAACAAATGTTTTGGTGCTAAATCACAGCTGTTCACAGTCTTGGTTGCTGCCAGACGTGCCTGTGGCTTCTGGCAGGGCCCTGGCTGGAGAACCTCTTTGGAGGATTGGTCTCTGCCCTGCAGGTACTTACTACCTGTTGTACAGCTGAGGAGTTAGTTCTCTCTGCTGAAAGGGAAGGTTTCTCTGCCTCCTCTTTCTGCATCCTGACTGTTGCAAGAGGAAGGCGTTACTGTTGTGGAAGATGTTTTGTAATCTTTGGGTTGTTCTTGAGGAGCGGGGGATCAGAGAGAAAATATTACTTCTGTAACCTTTTCCCAAACCTGAAGATTTTTGTTTTATTTTTGTTCTGGTAAAGGGTGGGAGGCAGTGGGGGAGAAAATCGCTTTTCCTCTTGAATAATGCTTTACTTCCTCCGTAGTTCTTAGAAGCTGCTTCTTGGGAAAATGACTGTGACTACCTGAAATGCTTTGCAGAATGGTGTGGCCAGCAGGGACACTCTGTGATGTTAACATCAGTTTCAGGGGGCTGACAGAAGCAGGAAAAGCTGTAGAAATGCTGTCAAACTTGAAAGCACTTTACCAGCCTTACATAGTTGATCCTCAGCTATCCTTACAGAATGGCAGGAAGTTAAAACCTGACTTTGGAATATGGCTGTAGAGATTTCACCCAGTTTCCAAATAGGCCTGCCATTAAATGTATTACTAATTTCTTTCCATCTAGCCAGCATTATCCAGTATATGGTGGGCCTGCTGCATATTATTCTGCATTCAGTGCTAGACTGTTACAAAGCTATGTCAAACCATACTTTCCAAAGCAAAAGGTAGGTTTTGTTACGCTGTTGGTACAAAGAAATGAGTCAACTAAGTGAAAATCACCAATGGAAATGAATGGAGATGGAAGAATGATTTCTGCCTCATAATTGTCTTAATGGATTTTAAAATGTGAATGTAGTCCAGTTTTTTAGTGTATGCACTAATGGCATGCCTACAGTCTCTTGACTGAGTTCTGTTCTGCAGGCTCTGCTTAAAAAGAATTGAGGTATTATGCAGATCATCATTTGGGACTAATGTTGGTCTACTAAGTAAGTTCTTACAAAGTAAATCTGCTAAGTAGTAGACCATTGTGATGTTCAAGTTGATCTTAGGCAAGTAATTTCCAGCAAAATCCTCTCAGTATTTTTCTCACAGCTTTTTGTACGTATTCAACCATGCCTGTTCCAGCATTTGAACAAAATTTCAGAAATAAATTAAAACCTTGTGATGATGAAACATACTAATTGTTTAGCCACCACTTCTTGTTTTCAGAGTAATACACTGGTTTAAAAAACCAGCAAACCCACTTATTTCTAAGTGAAGCTAAGAGAAGGCCTGTATCTTCAGAAGAGAGATCTTGCAACACTTATAACTCCTGCTTCCTTTGATGAGCAGAAATATCTAGATGTTAATATGAGATGTTATTTTGATGCTAATTTAGAGTGGAGTTTCCAGTACTGAGGCACAGTATTGGGCCAAAGAGAATAAGCCCTCTGTGTGTAGGACCAAGTAACATTTTTGTTCTGGAATTGTTTTGCCCTACCTGTGCTAGAGAACCCAGCCTTTGTCACCCCTGTTGGACTTGGTGAGGTGCAGTTGTGCTGGCGAGCTCGCTCAGCTCCAGCTGCAGGAGTGAGGAAGACCAGATCGGGGGGAGCTTTTGAAGCAAATCAGATGCTTGTCCTCCACTTCAAGACTCCTTTGCAACGTGAACCGGAGCATCCAAAAGAGACAGAGCAGATTCCTTTTTTGGTAAAAACTGGGTTGGAAGAGGAGCTTCAGCCACATTGTGTTGTAAGAGCAGACTAGAGCTGGCTTGACGCAAGGGTGAAATGCAGGAAGGACATGCCATTGGTGCCTGCTGCTTCCATCTACATATGTGCTGCCATGGATTGCCTGTGTGTGGTACAGGACAGAGTGCCAGTGGAGGGAGAACTGCAGCAAAAATCTGGGAATTGCTGATGACCTGTAACATCTTAGGATTTGTTCTGTGTTGTAGTTTTGTAGTAAATGCTCAGTGTTTGTTTTTGCTATAGTGAAGATTGGAAAGTAAGACTGGATCTATATTGCTTTACTACTTCGAGGAAACTCAAAATGTGTTGTGTCAGATTTGTAGTAGAATAGTTTTTTGGCAAGCCATTAACATTTCGCTTTTAGTTCTTATAATAAACTTTTGGAAAGCTTTTTCAGTACTACTGTCTGGAAGAACAACATGATGTAACTTATGTCTCTAAAGTCCTGAGAAAAATTTGAGCTGCTTTTTTTTTCCTGAGTGTCTAAACCTGCTTTTCCAGGCATTCTGAAAGAGTCCATATGAAGTGTTGCTGCATCCTGCAGTAGGGGTTGATGCTAATATTTGGGAGGGTTTTGCTAGACACCCTGTGAACTGTCCCATAATTTCATTACCTCAGCCTTGATAAACCAAGCAAGCAGGTAATTGACTTTGTAAACCGGATTTGTCAAAATGACTTTACCTCCTTAGTGTTCACTCCAGAGCTAATAAGGCCTCTATAAAAGGTTAATTGTTCCGCTTTGTGTCTTGGACTGAAGTTTCATAATTGCATCAGAGTAGCAGTGCTCTAACAGAGTTAAGGCTTGTATTTCTTCCCATCCCTTGTGCCAAATAGGGCACCAGTGTATGGGAGTGGAAGAAAGTAATTTTAGCTAAAATTAATTTTTGGGCCTTTTTTTTCTTCTCTCTTACTTTTAATGTGTATTAGTTTCTCTCTAAGACTCTGTGAGTGCCTGGGATGGTATAGGATGTGACTGAAGGAAAGAAGACTGGTTTCTTTCAGTGCTGGTGATGGCTTCAGGTGATGGTGAATATGGCTCCAGGTTATATTGGTTATTCTTGACTTGTTTCTTTAAAACATATATGTGTGTATATATCTTTTATTAATAAAAAGAAGTCATACTTTTTCTGGGTTATGTTTGTTTTGGGAAAATACTGGTGTAAATTTAGCCTCATTACTGTGAGTAAAATCATTGCAAGGACTGCTCTTGGAACAAAAAAAAAAGTTGCTAAAAAGTTATTCTGGTGCAGATGCATTCCTAACTAAAAGATATTTTCTGCAATGGGAATTTTCAAGTTGTTTTTCAAAAAATTAATTGTGAGACTTGAAGAAAAAGATTTTTTTTCCCTCAGCAGTTAGTGATAGAGGAGTGTCCATCCAAGTATCTGCCTGTTGTTGGACTTGCTTTTAAGTTTCAGCATAAGCTTGTGTAGATTAAACGTCAGCATCTAGAAAGGAAATGGAGGGCAAGGGGTGAATTAATTTAGTTGGATCATACAGCAGTTGTTGCACAATGCTCTTGTGTTTGCTGAACTTTGTGTACTTTTTAACTTCTACCTGTGCTGCTAGATTGAGGCACATAATTATAAAGCTGTGCTGAAACAGGTGGTCATAGATTGTGATGTGCTCTCTAGATAAGTACTTGTATCTGGAAGCTTGCTATTTTATCTTTTTTTAGTTTATTTAGGCCTAAATTAAATAAATAATTGTGTTTTAGGGTATTGGATATTCATAATTTGTTACAAAGAATAGAAATATCAATCCTGAGTTTTTTACAGTAAGTTCAACAAAATAAGATATTAAAAATATTTCAAAAACTCCAAAGAATAACAGCTGTGCATGCAAGGATAACACTAATACAAGTTTGCAGTGTCTTCTCTGAGAGAAAAGAGATTGTAGGAGCTATTATGCTTGGAATGTAGAGCTTCCTTCTTGAAGTTTTAAGAACATAAAAACCTACTGTAGGGAAGGGAAAAAACCAGATGAATGGCTGCATTTTTGTATCTAGGAAAAAACATTGATATGATATGGACAAAAGCTATTTAGTTTACTTCCATTATAATAGAAATCTATACAAAGTCTATGGTGTTTTATTTTTTTAAAAATGTTATTTGTTTGGCTTTTTTTTGGTGTTTTTTTTGTTGCTGCTCCCCAGCCCAGCTGTATATTGTCCTGTTGCTCACTACTAATGTTTTTCCTTTGCACTCTCCCCTCTCAAATGTTTCCATGTGAGATAGAGCTAAAGTTTTCTCGAAGAACACTGGGCTAATACAAACTTTTAAAAATCTGGTTAAAGAAAGCAATTTCCTGCTAATCTTTGAAGTTGCTGTGCCTGTGGGAAGTAGCATAGGCAGTTAGAGAGCCCTGGTATATTCCAGCCTTTTTTGTATTGAGGCTGGGCAAAGTACAGCAATATTTAAAAAACACAGCTTACTTTGTGCCTATTAAAAGGGAGAATATAATATCATATTGATACTTGATATTATTTTGTTATTTTATTTACTGTATTGCTCTTTTGAAGCAGTAAGGCTTTTTGTATACTTCTGTAGATAGTAGTTGGCACTCACATTCAAAACCTTGATCAGAAGTCCTGAGAAAGTTGTTCTGTAAAGGTTTGCTGTCTTAGGAACCATACTTCTCAGTGTATCTGCCCAGTATACTGGATATCTTTGCATAGTGATGTCAATAATGAAGTTTTCTCTGTAACTGTTTGGTGTATTTTTCATCTGCGTGTGTTGAGGCTGACCTCAGAGATTCTCATATTAATCCTCTGCTTTAAGATGCAGGTAGGGAAACTGAAGTTTGTTTGGCTGAGGACAAACAGTGAGTGTGCAACTTGGATGTGACTCAAGCCAGGGCAGTGAATGCAGGCAGCACTTCTTCAGTTTTGTCTGTAATGGAGTAATGAGCACTTGTACCTCACAGCAGCTGGGGGAGAGGAAGCAGCTCTGCTGTAATGTAAAATTCTTCTGTGATGCTCCTAATCCTCTGGTGTAAGATTGGTTGGAGTGAGTTAATTGTAATGCCTGTCCTTGCCTACAGCTCACTGAAATCTCATTCACCTTGCTCCAAAGTATTTCACAGCATTTTGGTATTTGGTAATGCAGGATAAAGTACAGGATGCTGGTAAAGGACAGGATAAAAGGACAGGATTTTGGTTAATTATGCCATGCTCATTGCTAATGTGGTGGATAAGCATGGGTGTGAAAACCTGATATCTGTGAATATAAGCATTTTGTGCCCATATGTGTGTGCTTATCCTTTCCTGTTAATATAACCTTTCATCATTGTGTCAGGAAGTGGGAGGAGAGTCAGTGAAACTCAGTTATGCATTTAAGGACTGTTATTACATACAAATTGAGGTTTTTGAGAGATTGAGTGTACCATGGTTGACTTAAACCATTTCAAATTCAGAAAAATACAGTTTATTAGGTGACTGTTTAAAGGCAGAATATAATGTAATGGTGATACTTTGTTTGGTTAATTTTTTGAACTAATTTGCTGTTTTGAAGCAGTAGGGTTTTTTGACAAACGTTTGAAAAAGGGGCAAACATCCTGAGATGCCACTATTAATGCCGAGCAATTATCTCTTAAAATATTTTTCAAAACAAAGCATTTGCACTGAGTTATGCAAGCTACTCTGTTATTTGGAAAAAAATGCCTGTCTTTTCATGGAATTTTTAAAAAGTATTGTAATCTTACTGTAACCACTATAGCTTGCCAGCAGTAAAATAAAATTAATAGCTCTGTATTAGAGATTAGTTGAGTAGCTTCAAGACTGTCCAGAATACAAAATGCTGAAAAGCTTTTTTGTGGCAAGTTCAAGATGAAGCCATTACAATAACTTTATATTTCATTACGTGTACATAAAAATAAAGTAGTTTCTATTTTTAAAAAATTCATCCTATGTTATGGAAGCTTATGAAAACAGTGTGCTGAAGGTTTTATACAGGCCTTGTTCATTTAATAGTTGCTGCAAGGTTATCTTGACTACTCACAGAGATGACACTAAACTACCAGGATATACAGGCTATGTATTAGAGAATTGGATTCAGTTTTGGTTTCATGGGCAGCTAAACTCTTCCTGGAGAAGGAGCAGGAATTTTGAGAGAGAAGCAAGGTCAATGACAAGGAATGGAATCAATAGTGATTCTATAGGTGGATTTTTTTCTCGTTCGTTGGTTGTGGTTTCTTTTTTTCTTTTTTAATTTGTGTTTCAAATTCATGCCTGTGAAGAAGGGTTCAGATCTGCAGCAATTTGATCAAGTCTCTACTGGGGCTGATGCTGCATCCTTGCCCCCTGTGGTGCTGCATTCTCCCACTGTGGGATTTGTAGCCCTTCCCTCAGTTACTAACCAGACCTGGCACGTATCTCCATTTCATGGTGAGGAGGTTGTGCTGGCTAGAAATATCAAGAGCAAGGTACAGGTACAAGACCACAAAACAGATACCTAATTTCCTTCCTGAGCAAAAAGATTACTGTCTGCACCAGTTTTTAAATCAGTATACAATTAAGAAGATTTAAGAGGTGTTTTCAGATTCTCACCTAGTATTTCTCTGTTACAGGAAATTGCTTACAACATTTTAATTCAGAAGATTCCTTTATCGTTGTTGGCTGGATGAACTGTTTGAAACTGGGATATTTGTAAATTTTTGTAAGGTTTCTGCAAAGCCTTACCAATGAAGTTTCAAATACCCTTTTTTTCCTTTAGAAACAAAATAATGGACATACTGTGTCAGATCAGGTGGGGTTTTTTATGTAGTATTACAGAAGTGAATGCCTTAAGGAGGGAATAACAGGACAAGCATAAATGGTGCTTCCTTTGCACAGTCTGTGTTTCCAGTGGTTTTGAGTTCAGTAACTTTTGGTATAGTATCCGTACCATCCTGTGTGAGGGGGGGTCACCATATCTGCTGCCCACACCACAAATAATCACCTTTGCTTTGCAGCTGCTTCTGATGTTGCTTAATGATTCTTATTTGCTCTACTGGAAGAGGCAGTAAACATTCAGTCCTGGCTGCCAGTTAGGTTTTTTTACAGCCTTCCATTACCTCTCCTTGCACTTTACTCTCTCAGCTGGAAGATTTGTAGATTATGTTTTGGACATCAATCTCCTTATACGTTTGATGGCCCTTGTTCACCTTAACTGAGTGTTTTCTGGTTGCCCCTCTTTAAGAGGTGGGGACTAGGACTGTGCATCATACTTGAGGTATGTACAGCCTCAAGGTTGGACTTACCTCCAGTTTATGTGGTAATAATCCCTTCCTTTTCTTGTAGTAATGCTCTAAACACATGCTCTGGTTTTTATTGGTAGTAAGCATTCAGCTGAGGTTTACAGAGAACAGGTTCTCACAACACCGAGATTGCATTTGGTAATGGTCAGCCTTGAGCTCATCCTTGTCTCCATGGAATTAGGATAGCCCCCACTGCGTTTTACATTTTCATACTCTCAATTTCTTGTGCCATTCAGAAGTGCACTTGCTTGATCTTTACAATTCTTCAGGATGCCCTTGTCCTTGTTACCCAGAATAAGTGAATATCATCCAGAAGCTTTATTTTACTGCTCACCCTTTTAGTCAGATTACTTATTAATGAAGTGTGTTGTAGTTCCAACACAGATTCCTGCAGGGCTCCTGGCGATTTCCTTCTGCTGTGAGAGTTGGCAATTCACTCTGTCTTCTAGTCACACATTTATTTTTGCAGTAGTTAGATAGTTGTCCTGAAAGATTTTTAAGAGGAACCTTTCAAAAGCCTTTTGGAAACCACAGACTCTATCAGCAGGATCTGTTCCATATGTTTACTTCTTTGAGAGGACTTTACCAAAGACTCTACTGATGATAAATGGATGTGTGGTACTTATCCTTATGTCCACTAATTCTGTCCTTTATTAGAGTTTCTTCAGGGTGTGCATCAAAATAATACTGTCTGGCATTTTTAATGATTGGTGATATGCTAAGTGACTTATGTTTACATTTGTTTTGGATTGAATGTGTTCTGGTTTCCTCTCCACACCAAACTGATAAAATTAAGCTAATATTTTAGAGTGTGTAATCTTGGAGCCCAACATTGTTGTTGGCTTCATCTAAAATTGTTAACCTTGACTCATGTGGGTGTTGTTCCATAGTAACATGTCCAGTTTTCTGATTCCTCTCAGATTCTACTAAAGTTTTGCAAGGCAAAACTAGGTCCAGCCCTACTATGAATTTGATAATTTAGGAGATAGAGCTTAAAGGTTATTATAGTTAGTTCCACTGACAGTTTTGTCAGTGCAAATGAGACAGTACACTAATAGGAAGGACGGGGTTTGGAAATGGCTTGATTAGCAGTAGTGTAATGTGGAACTGTGCCTGGCTGACTGTAAACAGAAAGCTTGTGTAAGTAAACTTGGAAAAGAAGTGAACTTTCAAGATAATGAATTGTCTTATGTTGCTGTTTTTTTAAGCTGTTAGTAGCAAATGCTATCTTTTGGTCAGCAAATATGTGTGGAATTGTGGGAATGGAAAGTTAGGTTACTTTTTGTTCCTTTTAAGCTTTATCTAGTTGCTGCAAAACATGCTCTGGAAAAAAAGCAGCCTTGCTGTTAAGTCTTTCGCAGGTTTCTCTGTGGCTAATGAACTGCTTGGGGTTTTAATACTTAACATATTACTCATGATTTTTTGAATTACTCATAATTTCTTTGAATATTTGCTAGAGAGAAAAATCTCATTGTAAACAATTAGGGTGAGCTTATTCAGCTATAAATGTTTTAGTTAAGAGGCTAACCTGGACATGACCTCTTTATAGATAAATAATGAGGGTAATGATGACAATTCTTATAATGATAGACATTAAAGTTAGAAAGCATTTATCAGATGGTTTAATTCTTCACTGCTATAGTCCATTCAAAGTCCTGAAATGTGCTTTCCATTTTTAATTTATTTTTTTTGAAAGTAATCCTAATGGGAACACTAGTGCTTATTTGCAGGCTTTTGCATTTAAGCAACAGCGTTTCAGAACACTTTAAAAACAGTTTAATTTGCTTCATGCCTCTTAATTTGGGGGTTTACAGTAGAAGTCAATCCTATTATAATAAAGTTGAAATTGCTCAGTATTTCAGAGGAGTTGCTGACTTTGTGAGCTTGCTGTGAGTTTCAATCCTGGCTCTTAGTTGCTAGCAAAGATGGGTTACTGCTTTTACAACATAGTTATAAGCGTTTGTCAGTGTCTTTTTTGAAAGCAAGTGTGTAGTTGTGTAGTTTTTTTGCTAATCCTGTGACTTTTTAAATTATTCTCACATAACATACTATATCTGTGTGGAGTCTTATTTTATAATAATTATCAAGGAAAATGTCAATAGAGTTAAGCATAGATGGCCTAGTGGAACAGTAGGGTAGGCTTTTCCTACTTCATCTACTATCCGAGAAATGGTTATGTGCTTAAGAAAGTAAATTTGTTCAGAGGGCCTCAGTTCAAGACCTCAATAAATAAGTTGTTCATACAATTACTTAATTTCTGTTCTTGTTGAAGTAGAAAAAAGCCCGAGAGTTCAGGTTTTGTATATGTGTGTATATATACATAACTGTTGAAAGTAAATAGGAGCCTACTTTAGTGTACAGTTTAGAGGATTAAAACTATAGAACCCTGAATAAAATCCAGCAAACCTGGAAACTCTTTGAGAGTGTTTCGACTGAGCCTGTTGCCTTCAGTTTTAGCAGAACAGATGTAATGCTTAGAGCCATGGTATCCCTGGGCTGTAACCTTTACTCAAGACTTGCATGCTGTGTGCATTACTTGCACCTCTTGATGCTTTCCACAGGTACAAGTTTTCCATTCAAGTGGGGAGAGAGAATAACATGCTACAAATGAGTTTTGTGAAAGTCTGGTTTTAAAGTGATCTTGGCATTTCCAAGGGCTACAGAACTGTGTCACTCTGTTCCTTGCTGAAAGAAGTAATTTTCTTTCAAAACCATTATCTTTTGAATGAATTGTCTGCAACTGGTGGGCAGAATATTTCATGTGCACCTCCTCCTATTTCTTTTTCTGACAGAGTCCGCTGGAGCTGTATTTTAGACTGTGTGACTTTGCTTTTCGTAGTAGCCTGAAGGTAGAAAGAACACAGGAGGATAGGATGTATTTCTGTTCTTTCCTGCAGTTTGAAGTAGAATAATGGAAAACTGGTGGCTTCCATGTATTCTGGATATTAGCTTCTGGCTTGCTTTTGGCTGTCATAAAAATTGATTGGTACTTTAAAACTTTTATATGCTTTAGATATAAATACCGATACCAATAGTCTTATTTGTGGTATTTTTTTCCTAAAACTGACGTTTGTTTGTTGCAGCTGAAAGAAGATTCCAGAGGTTTAAGCTTCTCAGTATAATTGCAGCTGTACCTCTCCATTCTCTCTCTTCTAGAATTGCCTGTCTCCAATAACAATAAATGTGTAATGTTCTCTTTTTTTCTCAGAAGGACGAAAAAGAATCTCCCCTTAGGTTTTTTTTGGTTAGTTTGTTTTTAAAGCACTTTTGAAACCTTCAGAATCTGAAACAAAAAGATTAGGTCTAGGTAGGGATCATTTGTCAAGCATTCCTGATGATTGGGTGTATCCTCCTGTTTCTTTGGAAACAAGTATGTAAGATGGGTGAACTACAAAACCAAACTTAAGCCAGGCATGGCTGAGTCGTAAACACAGGTTGAATGTAATCTCTGGAAATGGGAAATCCAACTTGTAATAAGTTTCCTTCTGTGCCTGTGTGTCCTGTGTCCTCACCCATTGTGTGACTGGTAAATCAGAACAGAGGTTGAGACAGAGATGAAAAATTTTTTTGCCCCATGAGGATGGTCAAAATGTAGAATAGGTTGTTCAGAGGCACAGTGAGCTCTGTCTTTGAAGCTGCTCCAAACGCCTACAGCCAGACCTTGAGCAGCTGCTCTTTTGCCTCCTCATAGCAGCAGGGTTGGATTAGGTGATCTCCTGAGGTCTTTTCCACCCTTTCCAGTCCGCTAGGTTGTTCTGTTTTACCCAAGAACTGTGTGGTCTGCGTTACCCATGAAGGAAAAGCAGATGCCTCTGGCTTAAAGAACAGGATATTCACGAGGTTTGCATAAGCTCTGATCAAGAGAAGTCCATTGTTTACTTAAACATTCTCCATTCATACCTGTTTCAATGCCTGGAATACAGAAGAAGTGACTGCAACAGTCAACAAGGGAATACCAACCTATGTCATCTACCTGAACTTCTGTAAAGTTGTGAAAGAGATGGCACTCAGGTTTTCTTTTGTATCAGTACTAATTATATTTCTTGAACATGAAAAGTATATTAAGATGTAGTTTTGGCTGCATATTCACATACATTTTTGAAGTTACTATAATATGCACTTGTGAGAACCCTTGTGAGTAAGAATTGTATTGGGGAAAATCTGCTTATGACTCTCAGGAACTTTGAATGCATTGAGAATAATGTGGAGGGAAATAAAGCAAGCATGGGATGCTTTCCCAGATTATTGACAGGAATGAAGTGGCAGTCTACATCCTCATGTAGAAGAGGGTTGCTTTAACAGTACCTTGATGCATGGGTTAGTGTTAGTGAGATTAACTCAAAAGCCCAGGGGTGCCTTATGCCTTTGTTTTCCAAGGCTCTTTAATACCTATTCCTAAAACCATAGGAGAGATTCACTATTGTGAAGGGTTTTGCCCATCGAACAAGTGGTTTTGACTGGAAGAAAAGCATTTCTTCCCACCCCACACACACTTGTCTCCCTGTAATCCCATATCAAAGGATGCTGTCTGAAGTGCTCTTACACTGTAATAGGAAGCCATGATCTGGACTGAGAAGAAACAAGGGAACTCTACTTGTCTGCTTTTAAAACTCTGAACCTCTTTCTCTGACAGAATATGGATTCCAGAGCTAAGATCCAGAGAAAGTACAATTCATATTTCACTGCAAAGCTTTACCTTGAGGAATGTGTAAGTGTTCACTCCAGTGTGATCAGGGTCTCCAGCATATTGCAGGACAGTGTGCCAGTTTTGTGGCATGGTAAATTCACTTGTGTTAAAAGGAAGCTCCTTTTGGCAGACAAAGGCAAAGCAAAAAAGATCTGATTTGTCCACAACTTGCTCATTAGTAATAAGTTGCTGCTTTTGTTAAGCGCCAGACTTATCTGGTATTCTGGCCTTTGCAAACCTTTTTTTTTTAATTTCCCTTTCCCTTTTTATAATTTTCTTTAATTTTTTTTCTTCTTTACTTTTTTTTTAAAAAAATTTTGCTCTCTCCTTTATTCCTTTCTCTTTTTCTTTTTTCTTTTTCCTGCAACCACTGTCTTCTGAATATGATAAGTATTTTCTCTGGTGCAATTGCAGGCTTTGTCTGTAAATAAACAGCCTGTTTTTCCTGGACGCAGTAGGAATATAGCTTTCTTAGTATGGTATTTTTCCAGTGGCTTTCTGCCTAAACTGGGAGTTACACTGTCTGCATTGCTCCTTCTTTTTCCCAAGTAGGTGCCTGTTTTTGGATTCCACAAATTAACATGTGTTAATGATGACATATGACAGAAGAAGTGCCTCAGGATAGCTCCAAATAATTTGAGTAGTCTGGACTTCAGCCTCAGTTTGGGTAGGATTTGATTATTTCTTTATGTTCTGAACAGATAACTGTAAACAACCATTCATCTTTTTAGTGCCCTGTTTCCTTTTGGGGTTGTTAGTCAAATGAGACCATTGCCATCCGAAGATCAAAAAGAGATTAATAAGATGCTTTTACTTTGCTATTGTCTGATCAACTGTAATTAAATTTGATCCAGAGTTGTTCAGATGCACGTGTAAAAAATGCAGTGGCAACTTAGCATCGTGCCTTAATTTGGTGCTTGGTTGAAGAGGTCTCCTTAGAGCAGTTCCAGGGCTGCCGTGTATTCAAAGGGCTTAATTTTTGCTCATACTGCATGGGTCAGGTTGGGGTTTTTTTGTTTTTTTTTTCTTTTGATGCTATTGTCAGACTGGTCACAAAACGTGTCTTCTGCAGCTGTTACTGGTAAGCTGTTCCAAAACCTCAATTCAGTGGTTATCGTAAACCACATTTAGCAGTCAATTTTTATTTAGCTTTCTGCCAGCTCTTCAGTTTATATTGCTCAACTATGTTTCATTTCTCCAAGGCATTTTTGAAAGGTTTTTGGCAAGGTAAGGTAGAAGGTACGGGCAGTTCTTGCAGGGAGAATGCAGAGGGGGAAAAGAAAGGGTCATCTGGTCCTTGGAGGGCTGGGCAATTGGCAGGTTTGAGAAGTGGGGCATTGTGGCATAGGTCTTTGAAGTCAAGGCACAGCAGCTTGGTAAAACATCACAATCCTAGCAGAAACACTCAAGAGGCTCAGGTGCTGATCTGGGTCTCTGTGGTTGAACTGAGGAACAGTTGGTTTTGTCTTGCTTCAGCACCAAACAACTGAATTGATTGACAATATTTGAAATAAGTGATTTAGGCTTAAGGACCTGTGTCTTTACTGAGTCTTCTGATGCCTGATTTATTCAAGTGTAATCAGTAACTTTTTCATAAACACAATGCAGTATGGCTCATAGTTGTCCAGTGACCATTTAAAACCAGCAGAGCACTTTCTTCCTCTTTTCTGTTGCAAAGCTTTTTTGTCCTCATGACTTCGTTGTCAGTGTAGTCTTTAATGGCATCAAGTTTGGTTGGGTTTTTTTTTTAGATGCCATTTCTTTGTTTAGTACTCCCTCTTTAGTTTTGCTTTAAGTTTGTAATTTAATTTTAAGTAACAATTAGCTTCTGGTTGTGGTGAATCCAGTTTTGAACCAAGTGAGATCCCCTACAATTGTCTTAAAATAAAAAAAACAAAGACAAAATGCCAAATTGATTTACGTTCTACCAGTAGGAAGTGAGTGTTGCATTTTCAATGTTTTCATTGTCTGCTGACTTTTTCTTTCACAGCGCTTTCTAAAGCCTTACATAAATAAAACTAAGTGGGGGATTGTTTAACCAAGTTTTAGTCATATTCTTTTTTGTTTAGAAAGTTTTGTGTTTTAGGTATGTGAACAATCTTTGTAGATGAAGAGAGCTGCAAAATACTTGTGTGGTTTATCTGTTGCACAAAACAGTGAGAGAAGTTTGGAAGCTTATTTTGAAGAAAGGCAAGAGTTGAAAGAGATGAAAGGGATTGAATTATCCTTGATTATCTCTCTCTGTCTTTGGGGGTGATGGTACTACTAACATAATCTTCACAGGAATTCAACCAAACTATTTAATGTCATATCAAGTTTGGGGGAAGCTATGCTCTATAGAATTAGGTAGTTCAGAATAAGCTGGTACACTTTTTTTCTGGTTCCGGTACCTTGTCTGTGCAATAAAAGTTGCGTGCTTTACTAGTTCGTGGGTGGCCACATGTCATCTGTGTTCCCACTCTATTTCTGCCAAATCAGCCAGAGTTTGAAATAGCATCCAGTGCTTACCTTTAATCTGCCTTAAATCTGAACTCATGGTTGGTGTGGAGCACAATGGTTGTGTTTCTTTAGCCTCACAGTTTGGTGATTGCTGATGGAATTCTATGTGTTTCATCTGAATTGTGTGCTTGCTTAGAAATTTGTGTAGATCAACACCATATCCCACCTTCCAACCCCTTCAGAATAACTAAACAGAAGTTGTCACTCTTTCATTATTACCTTTTAGAAATCAGCCAAATAAAAATGTCTTCATGTATCATAACTGCTATTTTGATGAAGATGAGTTCATCACTAGGCTGGATGGGGCTCTGAGCAACCTGGTCTAGTGGGTGGTATCCCTGCCCATAGCCAGGTTGTTGGAAGTAGATGATATTTAAGGTCCCTTCCAACCCAAACCATCTTCTGATTCCATGAGGGCATCACCTGGTCAGAAGTCCTAAGCTGAGATTTAAGACTTAGTGGGATATGACTGACATGTGCGTTGGATCAAAGTTGTTAATATAATTCCTGTATTTATATAATTCATGATTGTCTTTCAAATTTTGCTTACCAGCAGTATCTAAGTGTATTGAGACAGGATGAATTTTCTTTTGTCTTGATTCTTTGTCCTTTAGTCTGAAAAGGGCTGAGTGATCTTACTCTTTTGCAAGTAAGGTAATTACAGTGACATCCTAACTTCAGAAGTGTTACAGGTCAGACTGCATAGGTTATGGATAGACAAGTTACTTAAACAGGAGTTTAATTATAGCATGTAAATTCAGTACATGGAGAAATTCTGTACAAGTTATTTGCTTTCCACTGTACTTTTCATAATATAAAATAATTCCTTGACCAAGGCTAAGTTGGTCCTGATTAGCTCTGCAATACAATTAAAACTCTCTTAACAGAGCTTCTGTGCCTCATCATGGTGAGTTTGACAGTGTAAGTGCAATTTCCTTCCAGCCCTATCAAGGGGGTAAAAACTCCCTTGCTGAAGGCATGTATTACTGAGCTGCGTGGCTTACAAGTCACTGTTATCTTCATCTTCCTTCCTTTTACCCTTCCAGTGGATAAACCTAAATAAAGGCAGCTTATAAAAGCAGATGTCACAAAGAGGAAGAAAATGCATCATATTTTGGATTGAGGAAGGAGCTGTTGCTCCTGCTGCACTCTTTATTTGTATACAAACACCAGTTTGCCTGTGGGTCGCATTCTGTTTGTTTCCTTGTTTGTTTTTCCTGCATGCGGTAGGTGACATACTGAAACGGGAAACTTTTGGAGTTGAGTGGCAGAAGCAAAATTTACAGGTGCATGTTAGGCAAAGGCTGGGTTCACATGTGATGGTTACTCTGTGACATATAGAAAATAGAACAGATTCCCTTTAGGTGGAGAGAGTAATCTGACTGACAAATGGACAAAAAGCATTCTTTCCTCTGGTAATGCTGGACCTTATGTTAGTCCTCCAGCTGACCTTGTACTGCCTGCTCAGAGTGAAGTGAGCATGTTTGTTGTTCTGTGTTTTGTCAGCTTGGTTAATCACAATTTCTCTCTTTTTATAGAACAAATTCGATTAAAGAATATAAGGAACGTGTATGGAAGGTGTTTGTGGTACCGCTTGCGACTGCTAAAGCCGCAGCAGAACATCATTCCTACAGTGAAGTACGTATGTTTCATTTGACTTTCCATTAAAGCAATTCTTTTTTAAAAAATAGAAATACATTGTTTTGTAATCAAAGCAGGATTTTGTTATTTTTGCATCACTAAAGAGACATTTGCAATCTGCTATATTTGAATAATTAATAGGTAATCATTATTGTCTGGTAGGGCTTGAAATCAAGATGCATTCTGTTTGTCCTGTTTAACACATCTGAGAAATGAGACCAGTGAGCCTCAGCTGTAAAAAAGTAAACCATGCATTCATTGGTTCAAAAAGTAATTCTCTATCATTAGTAGTGCTAGTGCAATCTTTTGATTTAAATATTTAATGTGTGTACATATATACTCAAATATAAAAGAATAATAAATTTGTGTGTTTGAAGGTGAAAGCTTTATATCCATTGGTTCCTTGTTACTCCTTCGCTCAAAATATTTTGCTGTCTGTTATGCACCTGTGTCAGCTTTTTGTGTTTTTTTTTTTTTTTAACACGTTCTCTAGGATCTAGTTAAAAATGTCCTTTAAAAATCAGAAATAATAATGTATACCTGCTGAGGGCAGACAATTAAAGAACAGAAAGAGACTTTGTGGTAGAGGATTGTCCTTGTTAAAAAGTGGTATTAAAACTGAAATACTAATACCTGGTGTAGTGTTTCTTGCTTTAACATTGTTCCTTGAAGAGTGATGTAAGATGGCTTCTAATGTTATTAGAATAGTGCTAGAGCAAGTGGATTTGTGTATTTAAAAAATTCTTTTCTTACAAACAGGAAAATAGTCCTCCTTGCTGGCTGGGCATTATTTTTGTTCCTTGCATACAAGGTTTCCAAAACAGACAGAGAGTATCAAGAATACAACCCTTATGAAGTGTTACATTTGGATCCTGTAAGTAATACAATCTTTTACTAGTCTGTCCTACTGTAACTGTATATTCTGTGTGTAGATATCTAATCTTAGACTTGTTTTTTCAAACAAAGTAAGTTTAGTGAATCTGTCTAGTGTTTTTCTTTTTTTTGGCATGTGAAAGTAGCTGCTGCATGTTATAAAGTCAGTTGTTATTTGTTTTTTGCCTACATCTGTACCAATTTATAACTTTTGTATCTAGCTCCTTCAAAATTCTAGTAACATAGTTAGGTGGGTTTTTTAAAATCATAATCTGATGCTGTTTTCCTCTCTGCGTACAGGAAACAAAAAAAAATCTACTTTGTATGCCCTGTGTAAATTTTCTCAATAGACACTTTTAGGGATGCTGAAGAAACCGTACAAACAAGAATGTGAAATCATTTGATTTGAAGTTTCTGTACAGAGAAATATTTGTAAATGAAAGGTTTCACTGAAGGGTGTTGATGATGCACATTTTGATGTAGTGCAGGCTAGCTTGAATCTTGGTTGTATCTGTGAATGCAGATAACAAATTCTAAACAGTGATCCCAGCCAATAGGTTTGTTAAACTGAGATTAAAAAAAGACATAGTGCTTATCTAGAAAATAAATGTAGTGCTTCATTCACACTGAAGGACTGATTCAAAATGGATGCAAAAAGTTACATATCCCAGGGACAGAAATCTTAACCACAGTACCTCAAGCAGATTCTCTGCTTATGTTAATTATTTCCTCTTTTGAATAACAGTAGAGTCATCTTTCCAGTTCTGGAGTCTGAGGTATGTTTCACTCTCAAGTCTAAAGAAGTATGCTGTGGATCCAGCTCAGCACAAGAACATGAATGAGCTTTGAATGTACCTGTTTTGATTAAATGTGATGTAGATTGGTAGTGTGGGAGAGCTTAGTATGTATGTGAACATTAGCAAAAACATCTCTTGCCTTTAAATGATGTTGACTTGTCAGCAGAGAAAAGCAGCACCTTGTGCTAAGAAAGCCATTTATAACAGGTGAGAAGTCTGTAGCCTATTTCTAACTAGACAGGTGGAACACCTGGCTGTCATGTCTAGAGCCAAATTACTGCAATTCAGCTCCTGCTCAGCTCCTCCATCAATGACTCACTGGTTGCTGACTTGGGTTCTCTCACTGATGCGCAGGAAGGAGCAATACAAGTTTTTAGTGTTGAACAGTGATCTGTTGGACTCATGCAGTTTAAGTGTTCATATAACTGGGTTAACTTTGATGAAGCAAATCAGGCTAGGGATTAGGTCATCAGAGTATTTTTCTTTGTTATCTTTGGGAAATTTCTACAAGTAACAACCCAGAGGAGAAAGGAATGCATGTAGTGAATTATAGCTTTGTGTTTATTGATGAAATCTTGCACACATGTTCAAGACACATGGAACTTACTCAGGCAAAGAAATCAGTTCTGGAATGCCTCAAGAACTGAGGGATGGAGTATATTGTCATAAGGACAAGCTGAATGAAAGCCAGAGATTTTAAAAGGGGGATGAAGAGATGGTTGTGAAGATTGACAGTTGAAGTAGGGCTCAAGATAAGAGTTCAAAATATCAGAGTGTGTTTCTTGCTATCAGGCAATTTCTGTTAAATCTCTTGGAAGACTCATTTTGGACTATGTGAAAAATTAACAGATTTCTTCTGTTACCATTCAAGTGGAACCTTGAGAGTTATAGCCTGTCCTGGTGATGAAGTAATACAGATGCTGAAGTGTAGTTAGATAATGGAACTGCTATTGTTGTTAAAAAAACCTAAAACACCAGCAACCCCCCAACCTAAAAAAAATTAAATGGTTGCAGATGCAAGCACTTTTAAAGTTTTGATGCACAGTAATTCATTTCTTCTTTGCATTCACACTCTAGTCAAGATTATTTTTTTATTTTATGTTAGCATATCAGTTTATAACATGAGGCTTTTTTCTCCAGAGAAGAACCACAACACCAACAAAGTCCAGATAATGTACTTACACCAAGTTTTGTATGCAATATCAGCACTGTGGTTTGAACATAGAACAGCTCTTTTTGAAGCATATCCCTTGAATTCATTAACACATAAGGTGCTCAAATATTAATGATTTATTTAATAAGCAACTGTACTGAAGTTTTAGAGATGGGATCTAAGCCATAAAGATGAATCTCAAAAGTGATTATATACAGGCACACTCTGTGTTCCATGCAGACTGACACCAGCTGTCCGAGGCTACAAAGCATTTCTCTAAGTCAGGCCTAACATCTATAGCCTAGCTTTGGAAAATGAGGAGTAAGCAATTAATGTAGATGGAAAACTTGTCAACTTGTCAGGGATTGTGTGCACCCTCTGTGTCAGAGAGAAAAAAATAATTTTTTTTTTTTACAGGCAGCATTCATGTAAGCCATGAAAACACATCTCTGCTTAAACAGCTTGGGGTTTTTTTTCCCCTTCCCTTTGTTCTTTCCCCTACTTTCTAGCTTCTGCTCCCTATCTGGCATTCGTCATCTAGTCTTGAAACACATTCTTTTAGTTGAAGTCTAATTTATGATGGAGTAGATCCATCCTGCCATTAAATTATACAGGCATGCAGTTGAAAAATAGTGTTGGAATATGGCAGCGTGTATAAAATGAGATAAAGTAACAGCAAGTGAAGCCTCAGGGTAGTTTAATTTCTGGTTTAAGTTTATTGAAAGAGTACCATCATCTGTAAATAAATCCTTGTGTATTTATTATGCAGTTAAGGTCAACAAGCTAGGCTTCTCTGGCACAAAATATTGAAAAGTCTTGTGGTAATTGTTGTGTGAAACTTAGCAGGTAACATATAGAAAAAACTTTAGCTGAACTTACTATAAAGTTTTGTTGGTTTTCTTGAGTAGTGAAGTTCACAGTCCAAGCTGGAATTTAATGCACAGGGGATTGTGTTGGTGACATTTAACAACATGCTGGAGTAGAATAAAAATCAGTCTTTCTCGGGTATAGGTAATGTATTCCCTTTGATCAAGAAGTTTGAAATAATTTATGGGTAGGATGATTCTATTCGAAGGCATTTTTAAGTGACAGGGAAATCTGCTGTTCCTGGTGACTGAGAGATATATTTCTGCATACAAACTGCAAGTGGACCATCATGTTTGATCTATGAACTGTGCTTAAATAGAATATTGCAAGTGAGAATTCCTTGTGTTCATGAATATGTTTAAGATTTGCCAAACAGGTAATAAATCCTTCCTTTTTTTTTTTTTTTTTTT
>VYXD01014626.1:102369-152466 GCA_013397195.1 Hylia prasina
TTTTTTGTTTCTATGGAGAGATAAGCAAAATAATCCAGAAAAACCCAGTATTCAGTCATCTGAGTATCTTTTAGTTAGACTGTGACTTCTGTCTTCATTTGTAAGAATGTTATTAGAAAAATAATAATGTTTTCATGAAATATATATTTAATTTCATGTTCATCATTCATGTTAGAATGTAATTCTTCAGTGAATGGTTCAGAAAAATACTATGCAATGTGGATTAGGCTTATATATAAGAATGAATTTTATTCAAGGTGTTTATTAATAAATGCAAACCTTTCCTTTTGAAGGGAGCAAGTATATCAGAAATAAAGAAACAGTACCGTGCACTATCCCTAAAATACCATCCAGATAAAGGAGGAGATGAAGTTATGTTCATGAGGATTGCTAAGGCCTATGCAGCGTAAGTTTCTTTTTTTGCCCATGAAAAATGATTATTTACAATATTATTTACAGTAAGAACAAAGATGGCCTAAGCTGGCAGGAACAAGTGGATTCAGATATGTAACAAAAGTCAAAACATGTCTTCCTGCAGTGTGTATTTGCTTTGTACAGGTTAGGAAGGATAATTTGTTTTGCACCTGTCAGAATACTGTAAGGTGTTTGTTCTTTGTGTTAACTTTCATGTCAGCTAGGAAAAGTGTTTCCAGTATAACACATTAAATCTTAAAGATGAGCAAGAACAAAATGGTTGTGGTTTTTAATCAAGTGACCCTGTTACAGCAGTTTTGAAGTGATGCTTAGAAAATATATATACTGTTCATTTCACCTGGTGGTAAAGCCAAAGAGTAAAAGACTGTACTTTAACTGTTTGTCTGGTGAAGAGGATGTTTCATTCAGGATCTGACTGTTTTCTCTCAGCTTGCCCCTATCCCTTTCCAGTAATGCTTGCCATGCAGTCCTGATTTTTTACTTGGTGACTGTTTCGTAATACCTGTGTAGTTCTTAAAAGCTGAGTCCTTGAATCTGCTTTTCCTCTGGAGTATTTTTGGTCTTATCTCTTACAGCATTTTTTTTTTAGTATCTGAGAGATGTCTAATATGAGAATTTTGTGTAAAGGAAATCAAAATAGAAGAATTTCAATACACAGTTCAATCACAGTACCAGTGGGATTCCTGTTACTGGTGTTTCTAACACACTCACTGTCACGATGCTTATGGGAGGGCATGTGTGGCTTGAAGCCAGCTGGAGCCCATTGTTCTCTACAGAATTCTAATTGTCTGGTTTTTATACTCTGGTGGACTGAGCCAGGTATTTACTCTCCCCAGGCTGGTGTCTCAAACTTGAGACTTGAAAAGAAACATTTATACCACCAGTTGATCCCCTCAGCTGTTGATCGGTTTTTTAGGTAAAACAAAGGCCATCTTCATGTCCCCTTTGTCCTGAGGTGGAGTCAGCTCCTTTGCAGCAGCTGTGCTGAGTCGCTGTGGTCACTCAGAGCTTCACAGCATGTCACTCTTGCCCATCACCTCTGAGACTTCTTCAGTTTATTGGGTCAGTCACATCATCAAAGAACCTAGGAAGCTGATGATTTCTGCCTTGAAGTCATTTGTGTGTGTGGTTAACTTTAGTGATGGAGAGTCCTGTTTGGGAAGGAGAACCAACACCGTGCTCACATGAGCAGTTTGGAAATCATACTTTTTGCTTAAATACATCTGTATCACTTTGAAAATCTCTTCAGTAGGAAATTCTGGTATGCCTTTCTGAACTCCTGAAACATATGAATTATTTGCTTTGCAAGCCAGTACTCAAACACTTGGTGCTACCGTTTGATACTTCAAACACTAGTGCATGGGCTGTGGCAGAGGTATTTTGTGAGATAAATGACAGTGAAGTTCCTTAGCCATGCTGTCTTGAAAGAATATAAAAGCTGCCCATTTGGTGAGTCTGCTTGTCAACAAATGGGAGACTTAGAAATGATCAGGAGAGGCCTGGCTCCTTCACTGGGTTTCTTATGTGAGACAAAATCTTTAATACAGTGGAAGCCAAGTATGCTGTTTCCTAAGGCAGTATTCCTCCGTCTAGTAACAGGGATTCTGTCGAGATGGCATATAATTGCCAAAACACTGTCGTTACTGAACAGGCACAGAAACTGTAAGATTTAGGAGGTGATGTCTTATTTAATAAGAGAGTATTAAATTATGAAACTTGAGAGTTCCAGGGAAAAAACCCAACAAGAACCAACGCAAGCTGTCAAAGGCTAAAGGTCTAGAATAAGATAAATGCCCATATGGACTACTTCCGATCAATCAACTTATCTTCTATATTACCTTCCTTCGAAAAAAAAGATAAATTTCAACCTCTGCCTTACAAAATTTACTGTGCTGTAACCTGTCATCAAAAAATATTGTGTGCTGATGGGTATGCAATCACTGTCATGAAAGGGAGACGTGATTGAGCCATCTCCTGCATGTGCATCTTCTGTGTCTGATTTCCTGTCAGAGTCCTTAAAGAATTTGGTTGTGTATCAAGGAGGAATACAGCAGTATTGTTTCTGACTAGATTTCATACAAAAAAATTCCAGAAGCTGTTTAGCTTTCCAGACCACCTTTAAAGGAGAGTGTGACTGCCACATTTTAAAGTTTCTGTTAATGATTTAGAGAAATGTCTTCTGTATTAACTTAATATCTCTTCTTGTAACTAGTTTAACTGATGAAGAGTCACGAAAAAACTGGGAAGAATTTGGTAATCCAGATGGACCACAAGGTAACAATTATGAATGACAGAGGTCCTGTAATTGCTGTACCTTGAGATGTGTAATATCTGATCAGTCAAGAAGCACTTAAAGCTTTATGTTATAACTTTCTCCTGTGATTAAAGCAACACATCTGACCAATTCTTTGCATGTGAAACTGGCTCTGGGGGTAGTGGCAGGGAAAGGCAAGAAAGATTTTGCTTTACACTTCTCAAACTTTTTCTTATGTTAAAAAGAGAAGAATTTTTTTAATTAGACAGCTTCAGTAAGTATCTAGGGAGACTTGCCAGTATTAATGGAGGTATAAGCAAAAAATAGAATACTGCTTATCAGAACTTAGTGGTTTTAAACATTTCTTGGTATTTATGAGCAAATACTAGAGATGTATATTGAAAAATTAACAACTAGCCATAGTGCAATAAACACACTTTGAAAGGATGTACATGGGGATACTGTTTCTGGGCAGGTAGCTGCATGAAAATAATCCTGGTGATGGTGTGTCAAAGTTTTTCAGCAGGTGATCCAAACTAAATGGATTTAAGACTGAAAGTTAATTTTTTCCGCATTTGCAGTTGTGTGAATTGCTTGTAAAACACCTTTGTGATTATTTAAGTGGCCTACTAAGGAAGAATATTGCATGTTTCTAGCTGATACTCATTACAGGCTAAATAGTAACCTGCCATTTTTAAAGGCAAGTTATACAACATATCTGTGTGGAATGAGTTACAGCCAGCTTGGAAATAATAAATGGAATTTGTAACTTAATTCTGAAGTTACAGGATGACATGGGGGTACTCTGTCATCGGTGCTGTAAATTCTTCTTCTGAATTATATCCACCCAACATAGGACATTAATTTTTAAAACTGAGAAACCAGCCCCAGCCCTTGAACTGGTATTTCAAAAAAATAAAAAATCTTCCCTCTTTCTTCAAAAAAAACAGCTTTGCCAACTATATCACAGTCTGACAATGGCATTTCTGAGGGACTAAGGAGGTGGATCAGGTTCTTTAATCTCTGTGTTTTATAGCATAGCAGATTGCTATCTATATGCTATATATTAGAAGCTCCTAGCTTCTAATGCTTCCTTTGCTGGGAAAGTAAGGGGTTTCTGTCTCTTTTGCTACAAAATACAGATAAAATCTTTCTTCAGAAAAGCTGTCACAATATCAGCAAAATGGTACCGTAAATTTTAATAGCTTTCCTTGGACCTTTCTGGATGCTAAATTGTTTTCACATCCATAAGCTACTCACTTAGTGTTGACAATACATAGAATGTGAAGTTAGGCAGTTGTGTCAGTGTCCTTGAATGGACCTGAAGCTGTGACTTCAAAAGACAACTCAGCCAAAACTTGAGAAGGCACAAAGATCCTTGGCTGGCTTAGTGATTGTATTCACAAACCTAAGAGACTTGGGATTCCCAGAGGGCAAAATGAAATGATTTTTTGGCAGGCTAGCAGTTTGTACTGTGAATGTTAAGCCTCCTGCTCTTCTGAAAACTCTACCTCAGACTTCAGTGGAATTAGAATTCTCTGGTTTATTTCTAGACTTCTCATTATTGTTTGAGACATCTGAAGGATGGGAGAAGTCCCCGAAGTTTTCTCTCTCTCCCCTCTATTCTCTAACCTTGTTCCACATTAATGTGTGATGGGCTTTCTAATTTTGTGAAATTCATCTTCTCTTTATTTATACATCTATAGTGGAAAAACATGTACCCAAGCTATATACTCTAATCTACTAGTTCTGTATGGACAAAGTATGGATACAGTTCCTCATAGAGGTATTTTCTGGGCTGAGATGAAGCACATATGGGGTTAGACATGCCCAGCCTAGTTCATTGTGGTACATCCCACCCCCTGTGCCCAGCATAGAGGAGCAGGGAGCAGCATTCCTCTTTATCCAGCTGAAGCAGTGTGGGGTCAGAGGCAGGTAAAAAAGGGTTTTTTTTGTATTTGCATGACTTGCTCCTTTACTAAAAGTAAATGCAAAATCATTCAGAGAATGTTTACAAGCAGGTGAGAGGGATCTGAGGAGTATAAAGATAGTCTACTGAAGGCCTATGATTAAGGCCTATTTCCCCTTGGTATTTGCTGGTGCTTCAGCTCAGTGGGCATGAGTGGGGGCAAGGAGACTCTCAGACCAGAAGAGAAAGAGCTTTTTACTGAACTTACTTCCATTTCTGGAACAATTTGAGGATTTTGGCCTAAGGGCCAAAAATATTGTAGTAAATTGAATTTTGTTCCATCAGTAAAAGATAGATTTTTAGTAGATTCTTCTAAAAATCCATAATCATTAACAGATTAGAGTCTGGAGATCTTCCTTGTCCAGAGGAAGGCATTTGCTGTAACTTAAAGTAGCAAATTCACTGGGTATCATCTGGTTGAACTCCTAAGGCTGAGGTGTGGTCAGGCTTGTCAGATGTTTGATTGGAGACTCAAGGAACAGTAATCTTCAATTTAGAGAAGTCATGTTAGGCTTGTGCATAACAACTGTTTATCTGAATCGATGGCTGTCAAAATCTGTTGGAGATGGCATCAGTGTAGTGTCTACATAGGCATCCTAGCCCATCCTTATTTAAGGCATTGGTGCTCAAGGATAACTGCTAGTACCAAGGAAAGCATGTTTTTTTCTTCTAAGCAGGTCCTAGAAAAATATAAACTGTTACTTTCTTTTCCTCCCCCCATTGGTTTCATAGACCACTTAGTACTAGGATAGATAGTGTTTGCAAAATTTAATTTATTACCACCCATATCTGGAAAGCTATTTTATGCTACTCTCTATTCAGATCTGTATGCTGGAGATGTTAGAGAATCATGTCTTCTGTTTTCTGCACCCTAACTTCTTTTGAATTGAAAAGCATTCCTCTTTCTTTCTTACCAATCACACAGAAATTTGAACTGACAGAGGGTTTTATGTTTACAGCTTAGAACGGTTTCTTAGGGGACAAACCAATAGAACTTCCCATAGAAGCAATTTGCTCCGACCATTTGCTTGCAGTTCATTTGCTTATTTAACTATATGTGTTTGAACTACTGAAAACTCGGCAATGCAAAACTCATAAATCTTCCAATCTGTGAAATTTATTTTTATATATATGTATATATAAAAATAAGTCTTGCCTATCTATTTCACTGCAATATGTTAAGCTAAAATATTTGGTATTTCAGGTGTTGGATTTAAGTCCTGTTATTGCTTACTTGGCATATTTCTAATTTGTTGCTTGATTTTGCTATATTTGTTAAAATTTTGCTTACTGAAGTAATAAACACAAACAGGTTTTTTGTAGGTTGGTGGTTTTGTTTCTTTGTTAGACATAATGTGACTTTAAAAATGTTTCTCAATATTTTATAGTGAATTTCTTTTCTTTCATCCTACAGCTACAAGCTTCGGTATAGCTTTGCCAGCTTGGATTGTGGATCAGAAAAATTCAATTTTGGTGAGTCAGTTTGCTTAGCTCAAGATTTTAAGGTGAACTTTCAAGTGTTTTTGAAAAAAATAAGATTTGCTTAATACTGCACATTTTTAGTCAAAGCACATTAATATTTTGGTCCAAGTGCACATCTTTGAAGCAAATTTCAGAAGTCATAAGTGTTAGAGTAGCTTAAATCTAACTGTGAGAGTAAAGTATGGATATGTTTGTACAGATCTCATTCCAATGACAATGAGGTTCTACTGTGGCCACCCCTGCTACAAAATGTGTGTTCACTCTTGCAAAGAAACACATTCAGAGCTGCATGCTGGGTTTCTCTAGTTCCATTTGGTTTGTTAGTGATGCTCTAGTCACAGTATCTAAATGTTCTTCTTGTTGTATTTGTTGCTGCAAGGTATTTTTCTTAACCGCTTAATTTCTTTTGATTGTCTGTCCACTGCATCGCAGTTTAGCTGCCAGTTTTTTAATTATTAAAGAAACTGACCTCTGACAGTGTGCGAATCATTTAAACTGATTCATATGTGAATCACACTAAACTGACACTCCTTATTTAAGCCATACCTACTTATATTACTGCTAAGTTTCTCTTCAGAAATAATGACAACTATTATGCAATAAGCTTGTGATAATTTTTAGTAAACTTGTGGCAGTACTACTTGACTGTATTTTAGAATAAAGATTAAGCAAGAGTGGTATTAAGTAGCCACAATATCTAATACAGTGTGTTTTGTATTTTTCTGTAGGTGTTGTTTGTATATGGATTAGCATTTATGGTTATTCTTCCAGTTGTTGTGGTAAGTAGTATCTAGTAGTAACCAAGTTGTGAACAAAGCTGTCTTAGACAGAGTTCTCATTCTTGCCTTTCACCAAGTGAGCTGATTTTTTTGAAGGTGGTGTTTTCTTTTACTGTGAAAAAAGTGTAGCTGCTGTAGAGTTTCCAGAAAAATACAGTGCCATGATAGAGAGGGGACTCCAGGGAAAATACTGGATATCACAAGAATTATTAAGCTACATAATTTGTCTTGTCGCTTCTTTCTCAAGAAAATTAATGAGGTGATGAGCTCAAGAGGATATTCAGTGTTATATTAAAGACTTTTATGGTGTTATAGTAAAGATTGAGATGTCGCTAGCTGGTGGTGCTGGAGTGATTATTGCAGGTGGAGCAGGTGGTTGATTTGGTTTTTCCTGCTTGCTTTATTTTCATAACTTCAGTTTTTATTGATCTTCTGTACACCATGAGATGTCTGCCCTTGACATTGCTTTGTGTGAGGAATCAATTGGTAGGTGAGTGTTATTTCAGGGCTTGGGTTTGCTCTACAGTATTGCTTTTGAACAATGTCCCTTGCCCCAGTGATTGTTCATTTGGGGTGTGGCATGAAGCAAGACTCAGAAAACTGACACCGAAATCCCCTCATGGTCTTGAGAAGAAGATTTTTGTTTGAAAAAGTGTCCTGAGGTCTTGGCAGCTGCTTGCATCAGTGTGTGCAGAGACTCAGAGAGACATTATCCCTTCCTTTTGAGTCTTTGTGTAATTGAAAATTTAGTTTAGAAGATTAAATGTGCTGACTTCAACAAATGGCTGAATAAAAATTCTAAAATCCGGGATGCAAAAATTTTTCATGCCTTTCCTTTTAGGATTCAGTTGATGCTTTTTCGTATACACATACTTCTAGTGATTTACACCAGTTTTCTCATGGCTCAGATGTAAGGAAAACAATATTTCTGTTGATACAAAGAAATGTTCTTCTGAGCACAGAAAAAATGTTCTGCCTCTTCTTGCCCCATACCAGATGTAGACTTGTGTGTTCAGCTTTGTCACTGTAAATTTCTTTTATAAGCCAGTGAAGAGGAATAGTCATTTTTATGGAGCAAGTTATTTTATCATTTCATTTTAAGTAGACATACAAGATAATTCATACCTTTAATGGGTCTGTTTCTCTTTCATGAATCAATAAAGAAGGTGAGCTTAACTACAGTGTAGTCATCCTATGTTTGATGGGCATCTCAAATAAAGTAAGGCTACTTCACCCTTTGAATCCAGATAAATGAAGAAGGACAGTACTGATAAATAGTTCTTTTCAGACTTCCACTGACCTAAATAATGTCCTCTACATGAGGCAAGAGACAGGAGCTGTATCTGTAGATGCAGTTAGGGCAGCCTTTTTCATGTAGATTTGGACTGGTTAGTTACATTTTTCTTCTAATACCTGTACTCGTACAAATATTGATAACTGTGGGATTATAATTAATATTCTATTCAGAAAAACCTTGTAGAAAGTTGTGTACTATTTTGTGTTGGCAATCTATTCACAGAGGAATCAGACCTAATTTATTTAAAAATTTGTTAGAGCCAGTCCTTGAGTATTTTCCCAAATAATTAAGTACATTGCAGAATTCTTTCCGTAATGGGGGAATTCACTATTATTAAACTAATAGTAGTAAGCATCACTTGCTACTTTACTGCTTGTTGGTCTTCTCTGATAGCAAATTTCACAGTAGATTGAGGAGTATCTTTGGATTTTCTTATGTTAAATGGGCTTTGCTTACAGGGGGGAGTTTAATGAACAGATTGCAGTTTATAACCCAGCACACCATTTTTCTGAAAATATATTAGAGTACAACCACTGTAGAGTGAGTTCTGTAATCTGAGTTGCTGATGTAATGCTAATTAGGCAATTATCAGAGTGCTGCTCTTCTGTCAACCTGAAGGTAATATGGCTTAATTTGGAAAATTTACAGTGAGGGCCCCATGCCACCTCCAGATTCCCCTTCTGAAAAGCATTTTGTGGTCAGGTGACTTAAATGACAGTTTTGCAAATTTTCTCATAGCGAGAGAAATCTCTTTGTTCTTGGTTTGGTCTTGGCCTGGCTAAACTAGATTTGAATGCTGAGTTGCACTCTAAGGAGTTACCACATCATATATAGAAAGTGGTAAATCCAGTGAATTTACTGCTTAGTGGATTTATTAAAACAACACCAGAAATAAACCAAGCAGTGTCTATGTGTGCAGGTGTATGTGCTAGGGAAAATTTCTCTAGATTAGAGGTAATTTAAAAATGTTTAACATTAGATTCTCTCAAATTAATTTATCAGTGTGCTTTTAAAGTTTGTGTCAGCAAATCTATTTTGTTTCCCTCTCCTTTCTGAAACTCAGTTCACCTCAATGTAGATAATATCAGCTGGGCTGAATTACCTGCTTGTTGACAGACATGAGGTCATGCAGTGTGGCTGTTCTGATGCTTCCTTGTAGCTGACATCAGTCTGTTCTTGTTGAATATTTCAGGGTTCCTGGTGGTACCGATCAATACGATACAGTGGAGATCAGATTCTCATTCGGACGACTCAAATATATACATATTTTGTCTATAAAACCCGGAACATGGACATGAAACGTAAGTAAAAGGCATCTTGAACTGGAGATGTGTTCATCTGGAAGTGTCAGTCTGCTGACATTAGAATACTTCTCGTTTGTAAGCCTTAATTAGGTTAAAGTCATGCTTCTGGTTTCTTTAGAGTGTTTTTAAAGCTTAATTCCGTTGCAGGCAAAGAATACTCTGTAAAAAGACTTAAATGTTTGGGAGAGGGAATTGTATAGATCTATATTTATGTCTATCTATACAGAAAAAAAAGAAAAGAAAAAGGGGTATTGTATGTTGGGAAAAAAATACTGACCTGTCTGTAGCCCTCAGTTGCCAGTAGGAGCCAACCTCTATCTGTGTGTTTTCTTCTGTTAGTGTAAAAAAACAGGCTTTGGAATTTTTTTAGGGGCTTCATAAATTTTTTATATGCATAAAAAATGAAATAGCATTTCTTGGTTTTAGATGTTAGAATAGAGAGTTAAATTTCTGTTTAAAATCTTGCTATCAATTTTATGTTACTTTTTACTTGCTTGTAGCTTTCAGTATACTTACTTTTCTTGTCTACTCCCTGATTTTAAAGGAATAACCCCCTCCATTTTTCTGGGGAAAACTGTAGATATATTTTATTGGTGCAAAATTGTATCTTTCAGTCTGGGGGATGGAATGAGCATGAAGAATTGGCACAGTACTACTTAGTTCAAGATTGGATTTAACTAGATTGCATGCTCAGAGCAATTGAAAAGCAGAATAGAAGAACCCCCAAAACCTTCTAAAAAAGGGTTCATAAATATATTTTCTTGCTCCTTTGAATTGCACTGTTTTTCAGCTTTAAGTTTGCTGGAAGATTGCTGAAATCTGCTCTTGATCCATACTTCTCCTGCAGAGCAGAGATGCTTCACACAGATGATCCAAATGGTGTAGGAACTTAAGAGTATGGAAAAGTGTTACCCTTCCAGTCGCAGGACTGTTTGTGTGTGGGATTAGTTCAGAGTGGTTCATACTCTTTTGTCACACTCTTATACTTTTTCCTATCTCCAGCTAGGTGAGAAAAGAGAGAGTAGGTGAGGCTTAAGAAGTTTAGGAGATCACTTCTTTCTTCAAACTTGTTCTTAACAGTAGGTTGTTTCATACTGAACCTTGCTCAGAACCCAGCTTTTTCCCTTGTCCTGCCTAAAGATTGGTTAAAAAGTTAACTGTAGGTTTAAGTGACCTTATTTAAAGACTTAACACTTTTAGGTAGTTCCAGGATCAGAGGCAGGTCAGTTTTTATTCTACTGAGGTCTGTTGTGCAGTCTGAATGAAAACTAAGGTGTAGCTGAGGTGGCTTACAGAAACCACAGAGTGATCAGATAAGGCTTTTGCTTGGTTGTGAATTCCACTGTAGTGTGATGTATCAGTGTCAGCAAATGTAATCAAACCAGCCTAGGGAAATGATGAGACAAATCTGCATGACTTGCCTGGTTTTAAGATATTTTTTCAAGCTTCAGGACAAACTAAATTTCAGAATCTCCTTTCCTGGAGATTTACAGTTGTTGATCTTAAATAATGGGAAGATATTTATAGTCATCTAAAGTCTTCAATATATTGTGCCGAGGAAGTGAATAGATAATCAACCATGGAAATGAAAATTGATGCTCAGGGAACCTGACTCATTGTTAGTAGTTTGAATTCACTGGGCACTGCAGGCAGGCAAAAATAACTTTGACTTGCTCACAATTTAAGAAGGGAGCTTGAGTAACTACGGCTGAAGTTATTTTAACTGGAGCACATGATTCTGTGAGCTCTCTCAGATTGTGGCTGAGGGGTCTGGTATGTTCATGAGCAGGAAGCTGACAATGGGACTAAAATATCCAGTTGTCTAGGGCTTTCATTTCAATTACACTACAGAATGTTGTGTGGTAATATGGATTTTCCTAATTGCGTTAAGAAAAGAGCAGTCCGTCATCTTTGTGCAATTTGTTTGTAGGATTATTTATTGAACTGCTTTTCTAGTAATTGCAAGAATTTTTTTGGTGAATTTTCAATGCTGACTGAACAGAAAATGGAGCTAAAATTTTATCCTTCTTGCCTCCCTCTTCCATATATATCGTGCTGCTGCTGCAGGCACATGGGTTGCTGAGGGGAGTGGTTCTGTGAGCATGCAGAAACAGTCAAACTGCTGTGCAGTGATGTCTGCTAGTCCTAATGAAGTCTAATTGTGTTTTTTTTTTCAAGACATTAAGTGCCAAATGCTGGACTTGATACCATCTCTTTTGTCTTGTGCCAGACATTGATTCCTGCCTGCTTTGCCCTCTGGCTCTAGTAACTGATCCGTTAACTAGAGAACATGGATATTCATGGTTGTTGGGGGAGAAATAGGAGTAAGTTTTATGGCTTAAGGTTCTGAAGAAATCAGTTGATGTCTCAGATGTTGACATTTTCTTTGTCTGACTCCAATTATCTTTGCAGGGCTCATCATGGTTTTAGCAGGGGCATCTGAATTTGATCCTCAGTACAATAAAGATGCGACGAGCAGACCAGCAGATAACATCCAGATACCTCAGGTCAGTTATGTCAAGAGATGTTTTAACTGACCCCTTCAAGGGAAAAGGGAGGTGATGCTTCTGGGTGACCAGCTGACAGAATTCAAGTTCTTCAGGCATCAACTTCATAGAGAGGCAATTGTATCCCTTCAGAAATAAGAGTTAGAAGCTAGACTTGATTTAAACTTTTGTAAAAGAAAAAAATAGCATTAATGGTGCTAATGCTTATTTTAGATGGAACTGGTTTAGTATATAGGCTGCTGCATTGGACTTTTGGAGAAGGGTAAAGTAAACAGGAAATTAGAATGTTAATCCTTAAAAATTTTAAGTATTGACATAAGGAGATGGTCACCATTTGATGTTCTTTTAAATCATTAACACAAATCTGGTTGAGTGTGTTGACATAGTAAAATAAAATTATTATCCGATGTCTGAATTAGTAATGTCTTCAAATATTGTGAAGATTCCTCCATGAATATCTGTTCCCTTCTGGTTACCTTTTATATTCATTTCCATTCACTGTTTCCAATGGCATCAGAGATGTCATAAATGCATACTGTGGCAAATAATTTTTACTAGCAGAGTTTTAGAAAGTCTTATTTATCAGAAACTAATGCTTTCATTTAAGAACTTTAAAGCACAGTATACAAAATGCTCCTATGAAAATGTTTTGAGTTGGCAAAAAGAGGGGGAAATAGTCTCACAGATTTAACCTTTGCATGCACACAATTGAATTTTCATGTTTTAAACGTGACCTAAATGTAAGAAATATCTCAGTCTGTTTTCTTTTACTTAATTGTCTCTGTCTCTCTTACAAATTTTTTATCATGTTGTGGACTTTGAGTAGAAGATGGAATTAGAGTGAAGTGGGGTTTTTCAACAATGGGAGCAAAGGGCTGGAAAAATCACCTTGATCGATGGTTCTTCATCCATGCTGTTGCCAGCACTGGCATTCTGCAAGGACTTCTAATCATTCAATTTTTAAAAGGCAGTCAAGCCTTCTGTAACCATATCCTGCTGAGAAGCTGTTCCAGTGATTAGGAGTCCTGTTTGTGACCAGTTTATATCCTTGGTTTTTATCATGACTATTCTAGAGTCTAAACAATTCTCACGGTGTATATCCTTATGTATCTGCAGACAGAAGCAATAGCCCACTAGTTATCTTTCTGTCTTTGTTTTGCTAAACTAGAAAAGCTGCTGTCTTTCATTCCTCTCTTTTCCAAAAAGCTCATTTCTCTCCTCCTGCTATATGCTGAACAGAGTACTGTTCCCTGTTCACAGATTTCTAAATCATACATTATTTTTATCTGCTTAGAATTGTCCACAGTATTCTATGCTAAGTCTTAACAGTGCCTTGGTTGGTGGCACTACTGATTCTGTATTTCAGCAGAGAATGATGTTCAGCATACTCTTTTCCACAGCTGTGGAATATGGTGGTTTAGTACAAATAGAGTGGGATCAGTAAGTTTTCAGAATTTCCTCATCTTAGGTATCTCTGTTTTCCAGCTAACAGGTTCCCATCTTCGAGCTGCAGTTCTTGTTAGTATGCAAGTGCATGACTCTGCATTTTATGACAAATGTTGTTCCCTTTCTAAAGGTCCAGTACTCAATGTCATCTGTGGATTTTTCTGACTATATGGCAGAACAATTCACTGAAGCATCCATACAGAAGGGTATTGCTAATAACATCAGCTAGTGTATCATGCTTTTGAGGCCATGATCAATGTTCCCATTTTCCACAGCATTCTCTTTTCTAAGTTTTACTGCTCTTGATCTGGGGTTACACCAGGATGTGCTTATAAGAAACTTCTTGTCAGAAGATCTTTTTTTCAAGTGTGAGGAAAGACTGGTCAAAGGTTGGTACAGCTTAGCTGTTGATACCCAAAGTTCTCTTTTTGTCTTGAGATTTTGGAATTTTTATCTCTCCTCAAGTAGCTTCTTGGGCTAAAAAGTGTAGCTTCTGGGCCTTATACTAATGCTACTTTATCTGAGTTACTCTTACTCAGACCTGTTTGAACTGTGGGTCTTGGGCCTGTGGGGATCTGAAAAGGTCATCCTGAGTAAAGAACACTGTGCTTTTTTCAAGTTGTTGTGGTTTATAAAGAATTTAAAATACTTGATTTTCAGCCTACCCGGGATTTCAGGCTTGTAAACCTCCTTCCTGTGTTACCTGAAATGATTCCTAGGGAAGTGTGTTGTGTTTTAGGTGGGGGAAACGTCTCGAGGTGATGCTGTTGCTTGTGCATATTAAGTTTAATGTAAATGCCTTAGAAATATGGTTGAGTCTAATAAACCTTGGGAATAAAATCAGATATTAAAAATATTTATCTGTCAATACAAATTTACAAGTTTCTTGCATGCAAATCTTTACGAGCCCCTCGTTTGGACATTGAAAAAAGGCATATAAAGACACTTTCAAACTTTCTGGGGCTGGGTTTTGAATAAAAATGTCTAATGTTGATCTCTACAGAAATTTCCAAGGAAAAGTGACTTAAACTCTTGCTTTTGTGAACATACTTTTTTTTGCCTTGTGTTCTCCTATATTTGCTTGTCTTTAGCAATAACGTAGCAGTTTGTTTAACTATTTTATTTTAGCTAATCAGAGAAATTGGTGGCATAAATTTAAAGAAGAATGAGCCTCCTCTCACCTACCCTTACAGTCTGAAAGCCAGAGTTCTGCTGTTGACTCATCTTGCCCGGATGCAAGTTCCTGAGGTCCTTGAAGAAGGTAATGGCTTCTCCCCTAATTGGATATTACTGGAAACAGAGCAAGATGCTGCATGCTACAGTACTTTTGGTTCTTGTCCTATAAGAGTTGAATGGATCTCTGCTCAATGGTCTCTATGCAGGCTGCTTAGTTTTTCAACTTTAATGACCCTATAGAGCATTTACTTAGCATTTACTCTCCTGACAGCCTTGCAATACTGGTATTATACTTTTTAATGCTTTTGGCTGCAAATATGGCTTAGATAACTTGTTTTTTGATTTTTTTGTAGTAGAATAAAAAGTATAATGTGAAGTATATTTGCTTTTCAGAGCAAAGAAATCCAAGGTCAGCATAATGCTGCTCGCTGTAGCATTTCCATGTGTATTTAATTTTAGAGTTTTTTAGCCCACTATGTGAAGTAAAGATGACAAGATTGGAACTTTAAATATCAGTTACTTGTGAGCTTCAGTTTGTGTTTCGGAATTTTTAATACTTGTAAATATTCAAACCAAAATGTTTCTAAATGCATTTCTTAAGTTTCAACCATGAAAGCCATGGTTTTAGGCTGACCAGCAAAGTTGAAATGTGCTACATTTTAATGGAAATTAAAAAAAGCAAACCCAAACCAACAAACCAGGGAAAATGCTTTGCTTCAAAATTTTCAGTTCCTTTCGAAAGAAAAATAATCAGTTTTAAAAAGTCATGAAAAATATCTCATCGTTATTTAGTTACCGTTTGTACTTAGAGCTTCACAGAACTGCATTCAAAACAAGTCGATACCTTGCAAATAATGTTTTTTTGTAAAACTGGTGTTTCACTTAAAATTAAAAATCCTGGTTTTAACTTGTGATTACCTAAAGAATTCATGCAATTTTAATATGACTGGTAAATTGTCTGTGCCATCCTGTTGCTTTTTTTAAGATAGATTTAACAAGTATTGTTTCATTTGGTGTGGAACCTGGTATACAAATGTTTCCTTTTAGCCCCTGCATGTTTTTTAAAGGAATGTTACAGATGGACATGTCAGTGAGAATAAAGGAGCATTTTTGCCATAATACAAGAATGAATAGAAATGAAGACCATGCCAATTAAATGGTCCAGTTCATGTGAGCTGATTGTTTTTCCTAAAAGTAGTACAGTATAATTGCAGCCAGTTATATCTTGCAGATCAGCAGTTTATCCTTAAGAAGAGTCCTGCACTACTTCAAGAAATGATTAATGTGATCTGCCAACTAATAATAATGGCTCGAAGCAGGGAAGGTAAGATAAGAAACTGTGTAATTAAAACCAGTAAATACGTTTCTTGACTGTGATACTTCCTAAAGTCTTTGGTTCTTGTGGGAAACTTAACCTGTGATATTTAGAAATGCCTGAACGCTCTTTTGCTCTTCTTACTGTAATGACAGAGTTTTTGAGGATTGAAATGCTGCTGCTGCCAAGCTCTGCTCTGAAATCCTGAGTATGTGTGTCCTGCTTGTATTTTTGCAATTAAACTTTCTTCTTAACTGCAATTGAAAACCTTTTCTTAAAGATGTGGTTAATTTTCAGTAGCAAAGCATTTAGTATGAGACTTGTGTTCTTTCCATTTGCACCTCTATAGTTTTTTCTCTCCTCTTCTGAGTTCCTCTTGTTTTTTAGATAATTTCTTTGCCATTATTTCTTTGAATGCTGCTCATATTTCTCCAGATCAGAATTCTATGCTCTTTAACCTGCTATGTAGTTCTATTCTGAACTTGTAGGGGCAGGTGCTTAGCTGTAATTGCCATGAAAATTATAATTTAATTGAAATACAATATTTAGGCATTTTTCTTTCCACTGTAAAAAAGCAGTTACTCAGAAGATAGTTCCTTGCAGTGTAAGGAAGCAAAGAGTTGGATATCATTCCTTTATTGCACCAATCTCAGTCAAGGCATTTTTTATGTCAAACTGGTGGCCATTTTTTTGCTATCACACAATAATCACTGGTTGATCTTTACTAGGCCAAAACTCCTTTAATGAGCATTGATAGCCTCCTGGGAGGAGGAGCCTTCCTGTCTGGGAAGATATTTCCCAGAGCTATTGCAAGTGGTGCTGGAAATTGTGCTCCATAAGAAAATAAAGTGTGAGAGAGGATGTGAGCAGATCAGGATGTTGGGTGATAGCTTAGATTATTTTTTTTTTAATTTGGATAGTGTTTTATAAAAAATACCCAAACCTCTGCGATACTGTAAAATACTTCAGGGCTCTAAAAAATACCTTTAAGATGGCCTAGATGGCTTATGTATATATTAGTCAACTAGCAAATAGTTGTTTACTCTTGTGCACAATGCAACCAAAATAACACAGGCAGAAGCACTTTTTTATGCAACAGAATTGGAAATCTTTGAAAAAGGAGAAACACCTATAGTTCTTTTTGTAAAAGCTGAAACAAGATACTGAATAGAGTGCATTATAAACTTTGCAACTTAAATGACCTTCAGGTAGCTGTATTCTTTTCCTCTAGTTCTGAATATACACAGAGATACTTTCTTAATTAGACAGTAAAATACATATTTATAAATGGATTGTTCTTAATAAATTGCTTTGAAGTTCCCAGAACTTTAGATTTTAACTTAAAATAAAAGGAGACTGTATTTTGAAATGCAGTGGTGTAAACTAATTTTCTATTAGCATGTGAAATGGTTATTTACAAACTAAATGTGAACAACCACTACCACTAACAATTTCCAGAGATTATCATTATCTCTTTCAGCCTCAATCATTTTGTGAAAGCAGAAGAGAATTTACAGCTGTCATTATGTATGGTAGAAATTACTTCCCTAGATTTGGAGTAAAAGTATGTATTATAGGTATAGTTGAGGACTTGTCTGGTATTTCTCTAACAGCTTTTCTCATAATTATTTCCAAAGTTTGAAAGTAGCAGTAGCCAGAAATTTGTACCAAACAACCAAACAATTCCTCTTGCTTCCATGCCAGTGCTCTCAGCCCATGGTGTTAAAGAGAACCCAACAGTTGCCCATTAACAGCCAAAAATTATGAAATTGGGGATTTCAAGGCAAACAGTTTCAGAATTTTGGTATTTGGTCTAAAGTGAAGTCACTGCTTTTACTACTTGCTATTTATTTAGCAAACATAATGCACTGACCCTGGTTTTGATGACTGTGCATGAGGAGAGAACTGTGTCACCCTGGGAAATAACTGGAAATTGTAAAGGTGGCATCGGTTTGGTTTTGTGTTGTTTGGGGCTCTTTAGGATGAATAAAATTGAAGTTAGATATTGAAATTTTTAAGAGACTGCTTTGCTTAAGTTTGTATTTGTAACCATAATTTTAAGTGGCTTAAAACTTAATGCAGTTGGTTTTGGGGCTCTAATTTTTACTTAAATCAACCTTGACATAGTACATAAAAGGTTGACATGCTACAGTTAGACATAGATTTTCAGCAGTCCTGGCTCTATGAAAGTACAAAGGTAATGACATGTGTTAATACTACCTAAAGAAATATTTTGGGGACAAGTCATGCTTTGTGAAAGCGAAATTGATAGTGGGATGAGGAGTCTCATTCTGTGCTTCATTCCTGTCTTTCAAATATTCTGAAATGCTTTTGTTACTGTTAGAAGCTTAAAAATGTCTGCAGCAATTTTCCTTGTAATCAGGTCTTTCGAAGAAAGACACTTGATATGAATCTTCTTGATCTTGGCACTTACCTTTGCTTTGTGGCATCCCTTGCTTGCATATCCATTGTTCTGTGACAATTTAACTGATACCTGAGAACCAGCAAGTGTAAATTATTTTCATGGCTTCCTTGAGATCATCCTTAAGTGTAAGTGGATAGCTGCCTTGCCAAATGAGATATTTGCTGCCAAAAACATGGGATGTGCTCCAGGAAGTGTCTGCAGAAGTTAGGCATCCATTCAGCTGTCCACTCAAAGCACTTTCCTTAATTTGGGTTAGAAGCTGCAGTGTAATGAAGAGGTTGTGGCTTGACCCAGGTGTATGCCATTCCTTCACAAGCAACTAAAATTTGCATCTAAACTTGTGATTGACTACTTTAATGTCATATGTTGGGTTTAAACTGAAAGAGGGTGCTTTTAGATAAGAAATTTTTTGCTGGTGCGGGTGGGGAGGTGCTGGCATGGGTTGCCAGAGAAGCTGTGGATACCCCACCCTTGGAAGTGTTTAAGGCCAGGTTGGATGAGACTTGGAGCAACTTGGTCTAGTGGAAGGTGTCCCTACCCAAGGCAGGGGGTTGGAACTAGATAATTGAGGTCAATGCAAACTGTTTTATGATTCTATATTTTTTGTCAGTTTAATAACCTTACATTAAAGGTCGTGTTGTATTGTGCAATTTGACAATCAGAAGCTGTCAAAATAGGTACAGCAATGACATTAATTTTATGGTAGGGGCATTTGGGGGTGTTAAAAGCTATACTGTCCTCAGGTCTACTCTCAGGGAATGTAAAGACCTGTGTTCTTTTCAGGAAACCTAGATAATACTTTCCAACTTTAAGATATTTTTCTACTGTCATATGGATGATGAGTCAATCCTTTAAGAAAGAGAATATTTTCTACTCTGACTAGTGCTCTGTGGTCTCAAAGCTCTAGGTGAATTTCCTGCAAAAGACAGTTTGTCAGAGATTATTTAGGATTCTTTTATTGATTTGGTTTGCAGTGCGTTTTTTTAACTTAAAAAAATTCCTGTGACTTTCCTTAGCAGCAGCATCCAAAAAAATTACAGGGGAGGTGGAAGCTGGGTAAAATGGAAAGTAAATGTAGTGTTACTTGGTTGGAACATTAATCTTTCCATTCCTACTTTTTTTTTTAAAGGATGAAATTACATCTTTCAATGTTAGTTACCTGTCTGTCTAGCCAGTTCCATTTGTGTGTTATATTTCTCTTTGCATTGCATATAATTGTCACACATCCTTCCATGTAATTTGATTTGATAGCTGATGATATTTATAGCTTGGTGTAATTGGTGAAGAAACAGACAATTTGAAGAGCAGAGGGGCAGCTTAAGCAGAGGGAACAGTGGTCTTTAATGTGCTGTTACTGTGCCCTTACAGCTGCTTAGAAATTTGCAGCAAGATAATAAGTGATCTGAAATGAGTTCTCTAAACAGGGTTTATGAGAAGTTTTATTTATGAATGAATGGTTGTCAAACAAAGTTATGTTGCAGTTTGTGTCTGCTTTGCTTTTTCATTTCTTTGTAGATGTGATGAGTATTAATAATTGCTAAGTGGGGAGGCATTTTGGTTTTTTTTTCTTTTGCTCTGTTTGGGTTAAGATTTTTCTCCTTGTCTACTTTATAAGCATTTTAATTATGAGTGTAGGCCTTTTTGTACATTAAAATTTGGAAAGAATTACAGGTAATTTCTAAAAGAAAAGTCAAATAGGTGTTTGCTCAGACACTCCTTTTAACCAATAAGTTTATTTCTAAGTCATGCATTTGGTATTTTTACAGCTCTTCTTACTGCCTTCTAACATAATATAATGCTTTATTTAGTTTCAATTATAGATAGGGGTTTCTTCTTGCATGTGATAGGCTGATATCTATATGTTCATTTCTCAAGATTAAAATATGATAATATTATAATATAATAATGTATTATAATGTAAATAATGTATTATATTGTAAAATATTAATGTTTAATGATAAATTATATTAAATTATACACTAAACACATTATACACACACATACATAAAACATACAAATGTAAGTTGGTTTGATGCTGCCTTTATTAAACTGAATTGGTGAAATTTTTGTCTATAATAATTACATAGACACATTGTGCAGTTGTTCCCTGACACAATATTAGATGGAAGTTTTTCCCTTCCTTAGTGTTCAGCTGTGACATCCTAAATAGAGGGAAGAAAATGTCTGCTGGTCTGTGTGGCTGGAGTGAGTAAAAAAGCTGCCTAGTTAATGATACTGAACATTTTAGGATGTCTCTTTCTTTTGCTTGGTGGACTGGAAAATAAGGGTTTCTGTGATACAAGTATACATTGGAAAGTATAAGAAGAAAAAAAATTAAAAAATATGTTGTTTGTTTCATTCTCCCCAAGAAAGGGAGTTCCGTGCTCCATCTTTGGGATCTTTGGAAAATTGCATGAAGCTTTCCCAGATGACAGTCCAGGGACTTCAGCAGTTCAAGTCTCCTCTTTTACAGCTGCCTCACATTGAAGAGGACAATTTGAGGAGGGTTTCCAATCATAAAAAGGTATAAAATTACAAATGATACTTGGTAACCTCTTAAAATGCTATCTGCTACTTCTTTTACCTATTTGTGGCCAAGGAAGCAAGGTCATGAATTAACTAAGAGACTAAGAATAGATGTATTTTTAAGGAACTCAGTACAATACTTCCTAGATGTTCAGTCTGCTTTTGGTTTCTTTAAAGCCCATCTCAGTTAGGGGATGGGAATTAGGATCAGAGATCTGTTAAGTGTAAATAAGTGTAAAAGATCAGTCTGTATTGACCTAACAAACAACAGAAACAGTTTCTTTCTTTTTAAAACATACTATCTCCTATTTAATATTCTTCCAGAATGTGTCTGGAATATCCTACTGGATGTCTTTTTCTGGGGACGGGTGGGGTGGAGGGCTTGTTTAGCTTTGCATTGTTCTTAGTGTACTGTGATAGAAAATATATTTGGAAGCTTACACAGAGTAGTTCATAAAAGAAAATCAGTTACAGTGGGAAGCATTTCAGGTTTTACAATCCTTTGTGTGAAAAAGTGTCTTATAAAGCTTTTGTTATGTAACTGTAGTTGGGTAAGTGTTGGTATTTGTAGAATTTAAGGACGGAAAAGAATAGTCTTGTCTGAATACCTGCATGTGTTTCTTCACTCTTTTTCACCAACTGTCTGCATTTAAACCTGCTTGTTCATTTGAATCTAGTGCATCTTGTGGGAATGCCTGGTTAGAAACAGCCCTTTGCTTCTACTAGAAGCTGTTGACTTTTCTGATAGTTTTATTACACTGGTTAATTTGGATGAATCGTGAAAATATTCTTTTTATCTGATGGAAATTTTATTTGGCTTTAACTACAGCCTTAGGGGATGCTTAAATGCTTCTGTGTTAACACTGAGAATTCTTAGGTACTGCATGTTTTTAATCCTCTCTGAAGATGCTTGTTCATGAAATATTCAAATAGTCATATCCTTTGGATAAAGTAAAAGATTCTCTTACAGGTATCATTAAAGACTTACTTTTTAAATCCAGTCTTAAACTACAGGGAACATATGAGAAAAGAAGCAATTTTACATGTATTTTTTGACATGTGCATTGTAACTAAGTACAAAACCAAATAATTTGGCTATGTTATAATCCCACCTCTGTTTGCTGTGAAAGAGGGGAAAAACCCCAGTTTTTTAGGCAAGTTTGTACAGGATCACATGCATTGAGTTCTTCAAAAATACACTGCTCTAGATTGGCAGTATGATCAGTCTACCTGGATGCATGAAATTTTTTTTAATAAAGTACATGCATTTATAATGGTGAGGTAATCAAGTATTCAAATCTGTGCTTGTTTTATCCTTTTAGCTCTGCTTGCAAGTCTTAGAAGGAGTAGATTTAATTTGTTTGCAGCTCAGTACAGAAAACCCCCCCCTAAACTTATATTTGGTTGTTTCTGCTAATGTAAATCTGAAAGCACTGAATGAAGTATTCTATCTAAATAAAAACCCCTACTGGTAAGATTTCTTAGCTCAACTATAGAGAGCCATTTTTAACAGGTAACATACTAAGGAACACACCAATGTTCAAAGCAGTTCTGTTTAGTAGGTTTGAGTGCAACTTCTTTGGTTTCTTGTTTCTCAAAACATAGGCGTGCTAGTTTCCTAAAGTCTGGGGTTTTTTATAAGAGCAAATGTAATGGTGTGTATGTATTAGTAACATGGGGATATCAGTGATGTATTATCAAGAGTTTATTTGTGGACTGTGTTCTGTGCTACCATGGGACTTCCTTTCTTCTTTTTTTATTTCAGTACAAAATCAAAAGTATTCAGGATTTAGTGAGTTTGAAAGGCTCAGATCGTCGCAATTTACTGCACTTCCTAGAAGATAAGAAATATGAAGAAGTTATGGCTGTCCTTGGCAGCTTTCCATATGTCACTATGGATATAAAACCACAGGGTGAGTGGGAGGTCCTTTTGTTCTGTGTATGTCACTCTTCTGACATTTTGATAGTCTGCTGGCAGTAAGCTTTTGGAGGATGCTGAAACAGAGCTCGCTGCTATTTATGCGACCTGGAAATTACATACTTCTTTGGAGTGGTGGGTTCTCGTACATGAGAGTTACAGTCTGAGGAGGTAAAGTACATTGAAACATTCCGTGTATTCCCAAGCCAGCAGTAGTTTCTCATCCAGGAGCTTATCTGAAATTTCATCTTTGATTTTAATATTGCATAAGCAATTTGGAATTCTGGTTGAAATACCACTTTTATTAGCTGTCTTAAACAGTTACTCTTATTCCAGAATTTATGCTCAGCTTTCTTCAGCATGCAGTCATTTGTGAGGTTTTTGAGTTGGAGATCCTGATGACTAAAATATTCATGGGTTCCTTTGTGATAATCCTGGTATAGGTTTTATATCTGGCAGAATTTGTCCAAGCTATGCTTAGCTATGTTTTGTGTGCACTATTTCAGTGAATGTATAATGCTCTCCCTTTCTGAAGATTAGGTATATTGTAAGCAGTTCCTGTTGGACAGCTTTGCAGTGGGAAGTGAATTAGTTCTTTGGTCCCCTTTTCTTTGTAGAAGATCAGTGCTAGTAAATGTGTGCTTTTGAAAGGTTGTTCTAATTCTTGTTTCTAGTTTATATTTTCATTGTGATAGCAATGATCACATTCAAAATGTGATATGCTTTGTTTGGGGAGCCTGATTGTAATTTGGCTTATGTGTAGTCCCCTGTGAGAGGCAAATAGAAGAAATATCTAAGGAAGCAAATGTCTGCTGATTTTGGTGTTTCTGAATGTTATTTGTGTTGTTTTGTTGTTTTTTTAAAACAAATAAACAGAAAACTCTACGTTATTGTAGCACAGGATTGTATATGGTCTTGTTAATCTGCTTAAAATTCAGTCTTCAAGTACCTCCCCATATTTTGACAAACATTTTCCTGCCTGTAGTCTTCATTTGTCACACAGCTGCACTCAAGTGTGGTGTGCAGGATTAAACCATGCAGATGCTTTTCTGTTTAGCTCAGTATTGCCATTATATAAAATATATATGTAAGGCTAGTGAATAGTAAAACTGCTTTCTCAGGGAGGGACTGGAGGGGAATAAATAAAATGTCCAGACTGGGATATAACTCTATTCCTCTCCTACCTGAGACATTCTCCAATTTATAGGTTGGAGGTATAAACTCCTGAGAGGCTCCCTGTGGGGTTTGTTTGATGTTTTAGTTAAACTAATCATTGCTGTTCTTTTATTTTCCTTTGCCTTCTCCTTAAAAAATAATTAAATGCATGATTGTTAATGTGGCATTGAAATTGAGTTGTTAATCATATGAAATTCAGGAAAATGAAAATTACGATTCCCAGAACAAATATAATGGGGTCCCTCTGGTCATGTGTGATATTTCATGTTTCTGAAGTTTTATGCTTTAATATATAATGCATGGTATTACAGGGTTATGGTTCCCACAGCAGCTATAACTTTGAATTTTCTAACTTCCATGAAATTAAATTTTCAAACTCATTGCTGTGGTTTTATAGGTTGCTGAATTACCAGCTCTCATTCTGATAGTATATTTGAAGTTGTAAGAGACTTATTAAATAATACTTTGAAATTATTTTTTGTTAAAAATTCTGGAATTTGAATGCTTACATTTAGAAGTAGCAGAAGCAATATTTAATGGAGAAAAAGGCTTTAAAGAAGTCTAATAGATATGTTGCTTTTCTTTTTGCACTAGTTTTGGATGATGAGGACAGCAACAACATCACAGTAGGTTCTCTTGTCACTGTTCTAGTCACACTAACAAGACAGACCATGGCAGTAAGTATTAAGAATACTTGTTCTTTCATGGTGACTGGGGGTGGACACTAGTAAAAAGGTTATTTTGTAAACACAACTGTGAGGTTAATATTTGAAATTGAGAACTTGTGCTCTTAATCCATCCTTTTGGTTTTGTTTCGGAATGAGAAAGCTTTCCTGGAATAAAATCAAAGTTCAGTCTGACCCACTGCAGTTGTCTAGGGAACGGTAAAAGAATACGGCAAGTGATACTGCTCTGAGGTTTGTAAACAACAGGAAAAGAGACATTCAGAGACTTAGTTCTTGAACTAAAATAAAATACTTAAGTCCTCAGGACAGTGTTTGATTCTGCTTTATGTGGGCTCATAATGTTACAAATCTCTTGGGTGTTTTGGACAATTTAATGAGAGAAACACAGTCCAGCAGAATGCTGAATATGCGTAATGTAATAGGAAGGAGGTAACCAGTGTCACATAAAGAACGTGGACTGCTGTGTAGGAAGCAGTGTGGCATAACCAAAACAATACTGTACCCTTGTAGTTAAACTTCTGACTTGTGCTTGTTTTCTAGCTTACAATGCAGTAATGGCTTTCTTTGAGCAAAAATCTTTAATACACAGAGCCTAAACAAACTTTGACATGTCAAAAACTACAATGTCAATTTTTGCATCTGTACTAATGACATAATTGTCTAAGTAAACAGAAGGTCTGAGTCATACCTCTAAGGTAAGGCACACAAGCCTGAGTATTACAGGTGAGATCAGACTATTGAAGTCATTTCAGCAGAAAGTCTGTTTATACAGGCTCTGTGTGCTCATGCTGTGGTAGCTGAGGGTGCAGTAGGTAGAAAGTAAAAGTTCTGAATCGCTATGCTGGAATTGCAAAATGAAGGAAACTGAAAATTATGAGGATATTGAACTGTACTTAGAAACTAAAATGTCTAACAGTGTATAGAAAATTCATCTAAGATGTTTCCTGTGTGACCTCCACTAGGCAGTGTGGCATAGAAACACGACTAAGATGAGAGCCAGCCTTTTGTGTGATGCATGTTTTCTGTGGTGGTATTTCCTATTTGCCATCTTTATATATGACAGCTCCTTGTGACTATTTGGTTTTTTTTTTTTTTTTTAATGGCATATAGTATATTTTGAAGAAAGAAATGCATTAAAAATCCATTTATATAGAGGTGTCCCAGTCTACAGAATACTAACAAACATTGTGTTGTGTCTTAATGATTCACATTTCTAGTTTGATTTGTTGTTCTGTGTCCCTGAGTAGCAGAGCAGCTGTTGAAGTTTTTAATGCTCTGACAACTGGAGCAGAATTAGCATTTTACTACTGCTTGCTTTTGTGATATAGGATTTCTGTGCTTTATAAAACAAGTAGATTCTTTGGAACAAGATGACATGTTGCTACTAAATTTCTTTATAATACTAGTGGTGGAAAAATCTGAGACCAAATGTTTTAAATAGTGTTTAATTTTGATCTGTTAATCCCTGTTGTGTCTGTCATTGATAAAAGAATTCACCATGAGTAAAATATTCAGACCTGATTAAGATGATTTAGTTTAAGTTCAAATATAAAATAATAATTTGCTCTTGGTACAGAGAGGCATTAGTAGTTTTCACATCTTTCTCTAACCAGGAAGTGTTTGAAAAGGAACAGTCTATATGTGCAGCAGAAGAGCAACCAACAGAAGATGGGGTAAGTGAACAGAGACCATTCCTCTGGCTAATTAAAGAGAACTTTCTTTCAGATCTTAAATAGCTAATTGTGCACTTCTCAAGCACTTTTTCAGAAATGCTTACTGAAGTGTCCTTTGAGCTGTGCTTTCTAATTTTGGTTCTCAGCTTAAAACACTTAAATTACAGTTGAATGACTGAAATTTTATGAACAGAATAAATATTTTAATACTGCTTTCCTGCAGCAAGGAGATGCCAGCAAAGTTAAGAGCAAAGGATGGCAGCAAAAGAACAAAGGAACCAAGAAAGCTTCAAAATCAAAGAAAAAGAAGCCAGTGAAAAAGAAACCTGTGCCACCTTCATTGCAACCACAGAAGCAGCAGAAGCAAAAACAAGCTAATGGGGTAGCTCACAGATTCAATGATATTTATAATTTTATTCAGTTTATCACTTGTAATCTGAAGGGGGAATTGTATCTGTCTCTTAATGTTTCGGTTTATGCTTTTGTGAAGTGTGTCTTCTAAAGTAGCATTTGTTTTCTCTACATTTAATGATTTCTAGTGAAGTAATCAGGGAACCACCATGGTAATGTTTGCAATGGCCTGCTAAAAGTTCTGCTCAACTATTTTAAAAATTTGGCTTCATAGTCCCTTTTTACTATTAGTTCTTGTTATGCTGCCTTCTTGGAGGTGAATTGTTCTAGAACTTCTACTTTTTCTTTAAAGATAGAAACTGAAATGAGACTTTCTTCTGGTAAATTAAGGAGCTTTAGTAGCTTTATGCTCCCACTGCTTGGTGTTTCTCCACCTCATGGGCTATGTTGTAGGTACTTCCTTAAGTTCTCTGTAATTTTCTTAAGACTTTATGAAATGCAGTCCTGGAGTCATAGAATGGTTTGGGTTGAAAGATCGTTTGGCTAAAAGAGCATTTAATTCCAACCTCTCTGCCATGGGTAGATGAGTTTTCCCAGGGCCCCACCCAGTCTGGCCTTGAGCACTTGCAGGGATGGGACAGCCAATCTGCAAATCAAATACTGTTTTTTTCTATTCCTGTTGAGAGTGCCATGTGGAGAAGTAAAATGGCTTCCATGCTCCTCTTAGCAAATGAGATGAAAGGATTAATCTTCACTGTAGACATAACTCTGTGACACAAGAAGAGTGTAGATCGTGCGACCTGACCTTAAGGCAGGTGCTGTGAATTCTGTCTACTGCAGTAATGCAGACAAACTAAGTTAGAGGTGTTGGGTTTTTGTTTTTCTTTCTCATTAGGAAGTTGTTGTGAAGGAAGAGGAGGAGGAGGTCTCTGATAAAGGAAGCGAATCTGAAGAAGAAGAAACAAACAGGGACTCTCAAAGTGAAAAAGATGATGGAAGTGACAGAGACTCTGACAGAGAACAAGATGAGAAGCAAAACAAAGATGATGAAGCTGTAAGCCTTGCTTTTTCTTGAAGGGTAATGTTGCCTCTGGGGTTGAGAGAAAATGCATTTTAATCCTCTAGCATCCCCTCAGGCTAGGCAACACTAGGATGAAGGAGTAATACCGGTTCTCCAGAGGTTTTCAGACCTCATTCTGGTATTACAGCTTTGTTTCAGAGTGAGTAGCAAAGAGTCTTTTCAGCATGGTCAGAAAACTTAGAAATTATATGAGAAAAATGGCTAAACTTCAGGGAAAAAAAATCAGCTGAATTTGATTTCTATCTGCTGCAGATATGTGACTTAAAGTTTCTCCTTTGAAATGTGTTCTTTACAGGCAGTGGCTGTTGCATGCTGCAAAGTGCATACTGATCATGCAGTAGTTGAACAAACTTGTACAGGTGCTTACTAAACTCCAGTAACTGTCAGGTTATTAGTTTGAAACTGTAATAGTGAAACATTGTGGGGTAGATGATTTCTGCACCACAGGTCTTACAGTAAAAGACTTGAGTGACAGCTGAATGGCCCATACAGGGTGAGATTGAACTTCTGATGGGAAAGGAATCATCAAACTTGTAATCAGGACTCCTATGGCTGAGGTAGAGAGTGTTTATAGGTAGTGTTGTAAAATTGAGCTATAAAGAACCTGTGCAAACCCCACAGATCTTCTTTTTCGCTTTATAATGTTTAGTATTGCACAAAGACTAGTCACATTTTCATGGACCAGTTTCTTTTTAATGCAAAAGATGGTTGGTGCACAGTTATTCTTTAACCTTACCTTTGGCAGGAGTGGCAAGAATTACAGCAAAGTATACAGAGGAAGGAGCGAGCCCTTCTTGAAACGAAGTCAAAGATAACACATCCTGTTTACAGTCTCTTTTTTCCTGAGGTCAGTAATAAAAAACATTACAGTTGTGAAACATGAAACTTAATAATAATATGAATTAATTGATCCTTTTCTATTTCTACTCTAAATATTGGGCTTTTAAAAAAGCTTAATGCCTGGGAAAAAAAAATCTAGTATTAATTTTATAAAGTCTTGATTTATAAAATTGAATGCTTTCAGATACTTTTCTAAAACCTTTTTCTTCATTATTCTTTCTACCCAGTTCCCAGAGACTTGCAAACCTGTATAAAACTTAAAGTGGAATAGTGAGGTGTTTTTAACTCTACATCTAACTGCAAGTGCCTGTGACTGGGGGAGGTCCTGACCTCTCCTATGTTATGAGTAATCACAGGAGAGTTTGGGAGTTATTTGGATCTGCAGATAGTTTTGGCTTACTGGTTGAGACTTCAAGTCTCAGTGGTGGCAGCAATGTGGTGGCAGCACAGTGTGCAGCTGTGGAAGTTTGGGTTGGTTGGCAAAGCTGTCTCTTGCCACCACAGTGTAGTCTGGATGTGGCAGAAGGCAACTGTGGAATGGTTTTTCCTACAGAGCTCAAAAATACAAGTTCAAGTGTGGATGAGGGTCAGAGGAAATGATATATTTGAGAGTGGTGGCTCAGTATAAGCTGAGGTGTGTTTACAGAAGCCTTTGGTGTTGAAAGTATTATCTGATGTATCAGTTGTTACTTGCACTGACATCTAGCCACTCAGTAGTTGTCTGAGAAGCCCTTAACAGAGGTGGAACCTTGAAAGAGAGGGGATTTTTCCAAGTGAAGTGTTCGTGTGCTAAGCAGATAAATTAGGTCCTTGGGGTGATCTAATTGGAACCAGGAGGAAGGAGTATTTGGCCACATTTTCTTTCCTGGCCTGTGGTTCAGAGGTTTCCTTTGCTTCCTTGCAGTCTGACTAAGGATCTAATCTAGGATCTCTTCTCTGTTGTGCTATCTCCAATAACAGAGGTGGGATGCCAGGCTTATGCTTCCCCTTGTGGTTTAAAGAAGACAACTAAGATGGGAAAGAAGAGTAAAACATGAATTGAAAAGACAGACACAGTATATATTTGCTCCCTCTCCTCAGTGTCCAGGGCTCTTTATGTCCATAGCCTATTGCATATGGAAACATATGCCATTGTCCAGATGCTTGTGATCACATTGTTCCTGCTGGCTTTACCTGCTAGCAGCATTAAAAAGCAAATTGTGGGAAGCAAGACTTGTTGCTGAGGACCCAGAGAGGACATAAGGTGAATAAATTGTCTTCCTGAAGGCCTTAGCTGACATCTAGTTTTGTAATGGCTGAACTTGAAGCTTTTCCTACCACTTGGGCGCACTCCCATCTCTCAGTACAGCTTCCAGCAGTACACCAGCATAATGTTAAAAGGTGTACTGGCATTCTGCTCTTCTGGCTGCCTTAGATCATGTCAAATATGCTGCAGAGTCTTAATACCTCCTTGCTGCAAAGGCAGCTGGCTTTGGTCATCAGTTGAAGCTCACAGGCAGTAAGTGCCATGCCCAGTGCCTTAGGGGTGCTGAGTATTTGTATTTCCCTTTAACTGAAGTGAGGGTCCTTTCAGAGCCTTTGCTTATACTTCCTCTGTATAAAGCTGCATAAGCTTCAGCTGTGTGTAACCAAGTTACATATGGGTTTTGTGTTAAAAAAACCTAAATACAGCTTGCTGCTAAAAAGAAATCTAGGGCTGATCTGAATGCTTGAACTTGAAAGATACACACATATCCTCTCATGGTACTGCAGTGGTAAATTTTCCAACTTCTCTTCACTGATTTCATGAAAGTTGAATGCAGCTGTACCTTGTGCTGTAGCTGCAGTTGGAGCATGTTCAGATAGAGTTGATCTGCAACACCAAAAACCATCATACTCTGGTTTGGGGTTTTTTTTTTCATCTGTTATTTAGAGTATTATTTGTATTGTGGTCATGGCCAGCTCAGAGATAAAAAAATTAAAGATAAAATGCTGTGTTCCAGAATTTAAAGATGTTTGAGTAGTAGCTGAGCATAATACTACTTGTTCTTAGGAGGCAGCATTAATGCTGTTTCATCCAAGTTTTGGGGCACTTGATTACTCTGCCAGAGATTTGTCTTTAATCTATGCAGGTTCCTAAATAATTATTTTCTGCTCCTGCATCCATGGGTCCAGAAACTGCACAGATTGTAGCTTTGACATTTTTTAGGTAGAAACTGGCCTTGGTGTTCCAATTTCATGAACATACTGGTTCCCTGGCATGCCAAACCTTGCACCCATCTGTTAAAGGGCTTTTTGCCCACTTGCCTGTCAGTTTGCCAGATTCACACAGGCATAAACTTTAAATTCCACCCAATAAGCAAGAGGAAAATCACAGTCCTGCACAGTTGGCCTTTCTGTAAAAAAGTGATGGCACTTCAGGGTCAGGAGCTTTACTTCCAAAAATTTTGCTCTAGAATCCTTTGAGGTTTAGATCAATGATTGTTGTTTGCACTGGTATTTTTTCCCCACTTGGCTGTTATTTTTACTAGTTTTTGTGAAAAGCCATTCAATGATTTTGATCTTGGTCAGTTTCCATCACTCTCAACAGCAAGGACTTTTATGTTGTTGTTAAGAACAATGTATAGTAAGTCAGCACAGTGTTCTGGTAAAATCAAAAATAACAAATTGATACAACTGCAGGTCCTTTTTATTATGGTCACAGTCCTCATGGGCCCAAAATGGTGATTAGCCATTTCTGTAATGGATCTTGCTTCTGTAGCTCTTGTTCATCTGTACTATTTATGCTGTTCATCCTTAACCACTATTTTTCTACAGTTACTAGTCCTAGAGGCCTCTTGGCTAAGAAATAAACACTTTGACTGCCTAAGAGTCTTCTTTGCTACAGCTGTCAAGAAGATTGACAATATATTTACTGTTGAAACTTAACAAATAAAATAACTTATGCCTTGTAATCACATGGGATGGTTTTTCCTAAAGAAAATCACTTGGAATAGTTGTAAGAAGGATTTAGAATTCTGCACATTCTGGTCTTAAATAGTATATTAATAGGTTTTTCTCCTGTTCTCTGTGCCTGTTCCAAAAATGGGAGGGAATGCTTTTGCTTCACTGTGATGCTTTTACTTTTATGCACTTCAAAATGGGAAATTCAACGTGTTGAGTTGATTTTACATTTCTCAGTTCTGGAACTCAGGAGTGCTAATGAGTTTTTTTAGTTGTTGGTGTTAGTGTCTTGTGAGTAACCAAAAAGGTGTAGCATTTAAATGAAGAAGTTGATGTTAAAGAACTGTCTTTACCATTTGAGAATGGTGTCTGTGCTGCTGAACTGCATCACAGTCCTAAAATTCTGAATCCAGTTGAAGGAAAAAAACCACTATTTTTCTACAGTGTTGCTGTCTTATATGAAGGACCACACTAATTTAGAAACTCTGCCTTAGCATCTGCAATGGCAAAACCTTGAGACCTGCAGCTATTTGGAAACCTGTGTGTGACAGGGAGCAGTTTTTGGGCATCCTTTACAAATATTCACGGATATTGAGTCATTTCCTTGAAGTGAAATCTAGTGTGTTCAAATGTAGTTTCACTTTTTGGAAGGGGAAGCAGTGAGACAGAGCATACTTGCCTGAAAAATTATTTTCTGCGAAGAGTTCTTTATCTGTCTTTACACTTTCCTTGCTTTATATGCTCAGATTTTTATCCAGGTTGGATTTGTGTTGAAGGACCTAATGTTGTTTTATATTGCATGAAGTTGCTCGTTAATCCTCAGTGGACACAATTCTTTAGGGTGGTTCCATGTCCCACATGGTAGCTGAAGTTGAATACATGGAATGAAGCCTTTGGAGACCAGCAGTTACTTGTGATAACCTGTTTGCTTTCAGTGTGCAGTGTACACCATGGATTTTGTTCATGCACATCCAAGAGTTTAAAAAAGCCACCAGACACAAACCTTTCATTTCTGTTTGTATTACAAAGACCAGTGAATTCTAATTGCCTGTTAAAAAGTGTAGGGGCATCTTTTTCTATGACTTCAATAATCCTGGTGGTTTTTCACTTTTGTTTTTTTGCCTCTTTCTGAAAGGAAAAACAAGAATGGTGGTGGCTGTATATTGCAGATCGGAAGGAGCAGATGTTAATATGTATGCCATATCACGTTTGTACACTAAAAGATAAAGAAGAGGTAAAGTACTTGGAGAGTTTTCTTTCTGGGGTATCACAAAACTCTGTTGAAGTGTCTCTGGCATGCAAATATATGAAGATTTTAATTTTTTTCATACTTATCTCTTAGGATGGAAAACAAACTTTACTCTCTTGATAAAAGGAGAAAAGTGCCTTTTAACTATGAAAATTGATAGTGGAGAAAGAAAAAGTAATTTAAGATGACTTTGAAGTTTCTTTGTGGAATATAATGGTTTTTTTCCCCTGATATCAAAAGATGATGAAAAGCAGCATTCATACACAGTGAAATTCCTAAATTTATTCAAATTGTTGGAAATCCTCAGTATTCTTTTTCTGTACAGAAGAGACTGTGACAAATTAATTAGCTTTGGCTCACGTGAACTTTAACTGAACCTGTAACCTTCAGCAGTGTTCTTCTTGCCACTTTTCTGAAAAATGAAGACCTAATGTGTTTGTTCATCCAAATTAGATGTTACTTTCAATTTCTAATAACAACATAGTTAGATAAAACTTTCAGCAGACTAAATAATTTAACCTGTTTGGGTTTTTGAGGTTTAGCATACAGCAGGGTTAAATTGTGTACTTGATGTAGTTACTTGGCCTAATTCAGAAAAAAAAAATAAATGATTATTCAGCTTTCATACCAGGTATTGTGTTTGGGTATTGTGACTCTTTTCTGCAGGTGTTTTATTACATAGAGATATTCAAAGAATTGTCCCTAGTAAGAAACAAAAACTTTCTATTATTCTGTAGTAGTGTTCAGTGGAGGATTAAGGTACTTGTTTCAATGTGTCATTGAAAAGCAGTAAGAACTTTATGGCATGAAATCTCTTTTGTAGGTAGAGCTGAAGTTCCCAGCACCAGGCAAGCCTGGAAACTATCAGTACACAGTTTATTTAAGATCGGACTCATATATGGGATTGGACCAGATTAAACCATTGAAGGTGATGTTTGACTGTGTTACATACTTATATTACATCAAAAGCTACTTCATATGGTCATTAAAACACCAGAAGTCCTGTTTATAAGAATGCAACCTCTCCTAATTTTAAAACAAGTGGGAAGGATGGACTTACAAATGGTTTCTGCCTAATGTACAGTGGTAGTTTTCTGATGGATTAAATGGTACTAAAATTTGAGATGCTTTCCCATCCCATGCATGTGTATTTTAATTCATGTTTTTCTAATGTTCATTCAGTTTCTGCAGTATGGTTGGCTGTGGCTTTTTATACCTTGAGGTTTGCCATGCCATTTCCCTGCTCTTCCTTAGTCCTAGATTCAGCCAGTTAATGGAAAAAATCCGGCATGCCTTATTTCTTGGTTTTGTTTTTGGTTTGGGGAATGGGATGAGATTTGTTTTGTTATTTAGTTGGTTTATTTAACTGTTCTTTTGTGGGTTGTGTGTTTGTTTTGTGTGTGTGGATTTGTTTGTTTTCCCAAATTGCTGTTTATTTTCTGTAACCTTTTTTTTTCCCTCCCTTCTCTTTCCTTATCCAATTACAGCTGGAAGTTCACGAAGCAAAACCAGTGCCAGAAAATCACCCACAATGGGATACAGCAATAGAAGGTGATGAGGACCAGGAAGACAGTGAGGGCTTTGAAGACAGTTTTGAGGAGGAAGAGGAAGAGGAGGAAGATGATGATTAAACATCCTATTGATTGACTACAGTATCTGCACACAGTGCAAGCTCTTGGTCTGACTGTGGAACTTGTACAATTAACCAAGAAACACAGTACAGAAGCTTTGAGAAGGCTGAGTTTAAATTTTCTTTACCAATTAAGAGTGCATTATGTAACTTCTCAGTGGAGGTGAAACAAATCTGTTGCCATTGATACACCTTGGAATATGCTTATGGCTCATTATAGCCTTCAAAGTGCAGGATGGTGCATTTGTTTCAATTGAAAATAAAAGCTTTTTTATTATAAATGTCTGAAAGTGTGGGCTATGTATTGTCTGATGAGTTTAGGGTCCAATTTAAATAAAAGGTACTATTAGCTAGGAGCAAACTTTCAATCAATTTTTCTGCATTAGGAATTTATTTTAGAAAATGTTTTTGTATATTTGACATTACAAATCTCTGTTGATTGAAACATTTGCTCAACTTTCAAACTTGATTGGTTCTGTGGTATTCATTAACTATTTTGCTGTGATACTGCTCACATCATTCATGGCTTTAAGAATCTGTTTTACTTAACTTGATCATTACAAATTGGCATCATATCTGTTGCCACATTCCATATATTCCGGAGGGCTGCTTTTTTAGGACTGTTGCCTTTTTATGCCCAAGATTATAATGGAAATCATAAACTTTCTTGACTCTGCCATAGGATACTTAATGGCTTAAAACATTTTTAAGCCTTTATTTCATCAGATCAGCAGGAGATCTGAGTCTTTTGATAAACAGAATGTCTGTAAGTAATTTTGGGACCACATGTTATGTAAGTTAGTGGCTTTTGTGTAATACCTTTATAAAAGGTACATGCTGAAAGCCGAAGTATATTCTTAATTCTGAATCTACCTGACACCGTCAGAAACATTTTAAGGGTAAAATACAACATGCAGAGAGGGCATGTTTTGTATCAGTTTTGAATTCCCATCAATAAACTGGACAATTTGATGGCTGTTTGCATTTGTAATAGTGTGCATCTTTGTCTGAGGTTGTTGTTTTGTTGTTTTTGGGGGTTTTTTTTCCTACCCATGTCTTCTGCAAGGTTGTAAACAAGACAGTGATTCTGTTCCTAGCCCTTTTAAAGGAAAAAAAAACAATCAAGTCTAATTAGAGAATAATAAGAGGGAGGAGTGTATCAGGACTATTAGTGTATTCTATGAGACTTGACAAACGCCATGGATAGGTTCTTCCTTTTCTCCCTCTCAATAAAACAAGTGAAATGGTGCATTTCTATACTTCAGAAATACTTAGGAGTGTTCTGCAAGTAGGAATAGATGTATTTCTGTTCCTGTGTATTGAACTATGAAAATACAAGGCTGTAAAATGTGACAAATTCTCAAGCAGGACAATTTCCATCCTGTAAAAATTGCCCAAAGCCAGAATAGGTGCACACTAATTTGTGACCTTGTTTGTTAGAAAGGGTTGTCACTTTAAATTAAAATTTATATTGTTATAGTCTTTGTAATTAAAATAGATGCAAATAAAATCTGAAGGTGTTCTAATGAGATTATGGTATTTTTAAAGTACTTCTGGAGTGCACATTGTGCAGAAAAAATTTGTAAACCATAAGCAATGTCAGGTATTCGAACTCAAGAATTCAGGCTAGGTTTAAATTAAATGGCTTGTACACTTGATGCCTTTTAACTCCAGTTCTAACTTGCAAAATACAGCAAAGAAATAGCAACACAGAAGCTCTTGTTGTATTCCATAGGCTTCTGAGCCAAATACTGCACTGGTGAGAGAAATGATGAGAGTCTGATGACTTCCTCAAGCAAGTGGGCCAGGTGAATGCTGAGATGACTGAACAACTCGCAGTGAAAGTCTGCAGTTGTTAAAAGTAGGAGAGCGGTGAGTCAGGAGGTAGAGTTGACAATAAGGGTATTCTGGATGGGTTGGGCTGCACTCTGACCACTGATCCCCAGATTTTGCTGTTAACAGTCAAGGTATATACTAGGAAGATGTGAATGCATCGAAATTATTTTGAAAAGAAAAAAATAGAAAATAATCATGTTTCTAGTCTGAATACTGAACTGGTTTCTTCTTGACAATGACAGCTGGGATTAAGTCTGCAAACTGGGGATAATTCTGTTCAGCCAACGAAGGCTAAATCTGATACTTCAAAGGTGCATCTCTTGTATAGTCAAGGTAACTTAGTAAAAAATGTGAGGAGAAAAATTGTGATGGTATTGGAAATCTTGATAACATGAGAAAGACATGCTGATACTTTTTCTCATGGAAGTACCAGCTATGTAGTTGTGCATGGTTTTACAGCATCTCCCAAGAGATGCAGAAGGGGGTCAAGGAGGTATTGAACAGCTTCACACAATTAAAACTACCCAACATTATTGAGTTGTTGGTCTACTGTTGTGTGGTATGACCATTAATAACTGTTTTTTTAACAATATGAATTGTCATTTGAACACTGATCAACTCCCTCCTGAATAACAGTTACAAGATAACTGTTAAAAGGGTAAAAGTTTACAGGAAGAAGCAGCATTTTGCATTCACTGTTGCATAAGCCTCACTTTTTGACAGGGTTTAGGAATCAGTCGAGCCAATTTTCTACCTAAGTGTTCTGAAACTCTGTTTCAGAAAGGGCTAGTAACTGAAAGCCAGGCGAAAAAAGTTCTGGAAATAAATTCTGCTTTCCTGCTGCACTTCCTGGGCAAAAGTGACCCAGGCATAACTAAGAAGCAGCTACAAATCTTTTCTTTCAGCCTGAACAGATTTGTTTCTGCCCTTCTGCTGCCATGTTCCTTTTTGTAGCCCCTTGTTCTAGTCCAGAGGAGGCAACTGTGCAGAGCCTGACTGTCCTCCCAACCAGAGATGCTGCAAATACTTGTGGCACTTCCAAGGGGTTCAAATAAAACTTGGCTAGGACAGGCAGGAGTGTGATGCAGTTCTGGCCCTGCTTCTCCTGGTCCAGCTCAAGCATGGGTGCAGGGTGCTGTGACTGCAGTTAGTAGAAAGAGGCACCATGAGTTAGATTTAATCTGCTACATGCTGGTTGTTGAAGTAGGTAAGTATAGCTAAAAGGAAGAAGTTATAAAAATGAGGTTTTCTCTTGGGTGTTGTGTGTAATATGATTTAAACGTCTTCCTCCCCCTCCCACCAAGCGTTGAAAATGGTTGATTAATATTAAATTAAGTAGTTTAATAACTGGCAAGTGTCTGTGAGTGGGAAAACCCTTGAGCTGTAGTGGAAGAGATGCTTTTCTCGAGGAGCAGGCGCAGTTCCCGGCCGGGCTCAGCAGGGGGAGACAGGGGCATGGATTTCTTCAGGAAACCCTTGGATTTTTCCAGGGGACACCTGTCATATTTGAGCTGTAAGTTTACTTTTGTGCTCCCCTTTTCTGGAGGGGAAGAGGGATTAGATGGAAGTTTCTTTGACCTATTTTTTTTCCTTTTCAAGAAGCTACTGCTTTCTATATATCTTTCTGTGATTTGTTTCCCCCCAGCCCCCTTGCTGACCATTTAAAATGTGATGAAGGTGACCCATTTAAATATTGGGATTAGTGTATTATTATTATTGAATTTATTTTAAAATAAAAACCTGAGGAAGCCAAACCTTCCTTTCTTAGTGGTAATTGGGGTGTTAATGGGTCCATTTTGAGCTTTAAACATTGCTTTGCGTTAGTTTTTGGGAAAGTGTGTGCAGAAGATGATCGTTGTGAAGGTATCTGTACTTCAGCTGTGTTTTAAGCTCTGCAAAGGGAGGTTCATGAGGTGGTTTCACCATGGGGATGCCCCTATCTTGAAGAGCTGATTTATGGGGTACCTGGGCTGCCTTGTGGGCACCCACAGCATGCCGTGACCGCTCAAGCTTTAAATGATGTGCAGAGAAACGTCTAAAAATGCCCCTGACAGCAGCATCTTTAAAATCTCTTTTCTTAGGGTTTGTTGAGGGCTTGGCAGAGCACCCAAGTGCTGGATAAAAGCAGGTGCTTGTTTGGAATGCAGAGAAGAGGGAACTGGGTGGCTCATGCTCAGTATTGAACTCAAGCTGAGATATTAAATTTGTTCACACTACATCTATTGGTATTCATGGTTGCACCTAATTTCTTTCATGTGATGATCTTTTGTTTTAAGATGCAGTTTGAGCCAGCAGACACTATTGAGTTGATAGAAATAATTTTGTGGCAAAATTGTTTATATTTTTCATTCAGTTCAATAACAGAACTATCACTGGCAATGAAACCTATGAATAAATCTAATTAGCATGATGGATTGTAAAGCTAATGATAATATTTTAAAGCGAAATTGTGTACACTCTACCCAGAATTTGATTTTTAATGTGTATGGAATCAGGAAGCACTGAATAATTTTCAACCTTTCACTGTGTGCAAGCCTTCCACATACAAGCTCTAATCATTAAACAGGGAAGACATTACATTTCAATTGCATGCGTGGAATTTACCAGCACAAAGGAAGCTGCACGGACCACCTTGAGCAACTGTTTTTAATTAATCCACCTTTGTGTTAAAATAAGGTGTGCTTCTCTTTTTGTGCAAGCAACATAGCTAGATGCTTCATGGCATGGAGGCATTCAGGGGAGAGACCTTGGAAGAGCTGGACATCTTGTAGGTACCTCCTGCAGGGTAGTCCCTGAGCTGGAAGAGCCCCAACCCCTCTGGGGCATTCCTGGTTCCTCAAGGGCCAGTGAGGATCAGCCAGGCATTGCTTTTGGCTTTGCTGGGGTGTGGTTTTAACTTGATTTTAAGTTAAGGTAGCTTAAGTTAAAATAAGAAAATGCAATGCTGCCTTTGCTGTGAAAGTTTGTCCTGTTTTTAGGCATGGTTTTCCTTCACTGGCGTTGTTCATGTGTATGCCACAGACACAGCATCTTTAGTAGCCTTTATAGACTGTGCCACTGAACTCCCTCAACCCACTCTGCCCTTGCTGATGGAAACACACCCAAACATAGGCAGGGATCAGAATGAGGCCACACTCACCAGCATGCCAGGGTGATGCTTCCTGCAGCTGGGAAATGTGATAGCAGTGACAGTGAGACTTTGCCTGCCACCTCCAAACATCCAAACTGAGATGTCCAGGTTTATTTGTGGTTCATGCCCCCATTGAGGAGAGACTTGCAGAGCGACAGGTGTGAAAGGTCAGTGGTGAATTGTTTACTGGGTGTTTTATTTTTTTCCTTCCCAGCATACAACCCCTTCTCTGTGCCCAGATCACAGCTATGGAATTTGTGATTCCTAATGTATGCACGTGCAATAAATTAAACTCAAATTGAATGACCAATTTCCTCACCACTGAAGCTCCATTAATTACTATGTGTAAATCACACTGGCTGAGATTAGGTTATAATGGCTGTATAATAGACACAGACCATGACAGGGTGGTGAGATTTGGAGGCCCAGATGACAATCAGTTTGCTCCCATGAAATGAGACAGCTCTTGCTTCATTTTCCAGCCAGCTGTTGGTCCAACCCAGCTGTGCAGGTCCCTCTGGATCAGTTCAGATTCCGGAGAGCCTGTTGCTCTCTTGGCCTCACTTACAAGGCAGTGGGTGTCAGCCTCCCATCACAAGGCAATTTGAGAAATCTCATTTACATCATTAGCTCTCTAACATCCTGGGGCAGCAGGGGCTGCTGCATACAGGTACTTCTTCCTGAAGTTATGAGGATTTACTCTTTGCAGTTAACTTCCCTACATAAGGTTTTATCGTGGTTGTATCTTTTTATGGTTCCCTCCTGATGTAGATTTGTTAGGTGTATTTGATCTCTTTTTTATTTTTTTACCTCCTTCATTCAACTGGGACTGAAGAATTAATTCAAAAATGAAAAGCTGCCCCATTATATTTTACATTCAAATTAATATTTAATCTATAGTAAGTACACTAAAAGTTACTGGTTTTTTGACATATGGAGATGACTATACATGGGCTCTTCATTCTTCTTCTGTCCCACCTCTCAGCAAGCTTGTAAGACTTGGAGGTGATCAGGCCGGGCGGCTGGGGCTGGACCTTGCAGTGGGGTGCAAGTAGTCTGTGTCAGCTGCTTGTCCCCCATCCCCATTCTGAGAACCAGTCACAGGAGGGGTCAGACTCTTATGGATGAGTGAAGAGGCTCTTCTCCCCATTGTTGTTCTTGCCTGGTAGCCATGAAAGTCAGGATGGTGGCCCCCACCACGCGAAGGATTGTCTCTTGGAAAGGGGGTGTTGGACGGGGGGTGCTGGGTGTTGGTGCAATGATGTTGTGCCCCTTGCAGTGACATTGGAGCTGGCTCTGCCAGGCACACAGCAACAGGCAGGGTGCTGCACTGAGCACTGTGGGAACAATGACACAAGGAGAGAGAGGGATGGGTGGCAAGGTCAGGGGGATCATCTTTGTTATGAGCTCAGAGAAGCAGAAGGCTTAAAAGAGAAATAATTGGGATGAAAGCAGCTTAGTTTGTCCAGTCCATTGCCTCCTTGCAACATCAGTGCTGACATTATCCCTGCATAGTGTGCCTCTAACCTTTTCCTCTAAATCTGATGCCTTGAGTGGTGCCTGTGGGATGTCACTGGGGTGTCAGTGCCTGGCAGCAGCTGTGGGTCAGCTCCAGCCGGCCACACATTCCTGGACAGCTCTGCCCAGCGCAGCATCTTCCGAGCTCGCTGCTAAAAGCCCATTAAAACAAAAACCAGAGCAATATTCTTCAAACCCCACTGTGTCTTGAAAGGGAAGCATGGACCTCTTGGTCAAATGTGAGCCTGGGAGACTCGCAGGAGTGACAGCAATTAGTCACCATGCTGCTTTGAATCTTTATGTTAGTGCTCAGTGTTAAACATTACAACGGCACTGATGTGGAAGCTGACACCAGCCTTTGTAAGCCAGGTCTCTGTAGATGCAAGGTTGCAGGCTAGGCAATAATAAAATAGTTCAGCTTGTTAGACACAGGCAAGGCTTTTTGGTATGCACATCATGCCAGCCTCAAAAATGATGTACGTGTCAAAATAGCAGAGGGAAAATAGGAGGAAAACCCTAAAATTCAGCCTTTTATCTGGAAGAGATCATTACTAAAATAAGATTAGTTTTATAACCACAATATGATTTTTGAAATTTAGCATGCAAGCAATTAATCAGCTATCTCAGAATACCACTGGGAAGTATGTTTTGGTTCTGGGGTGTTTTTTCCCCCCCTTTTTTTTGGCAGCTATTTCACATCTGAAAAATAGAAGCCTTCTCTGGCATACTTCTCTGGCAGAGGCCACTTGAGAAGCTTTGCTAGTTCAGCTATCTGCCCACTTGTGCCAGGATCCAACAAGTCTCTGCAGAGGTACGTGTGTATGGAGGACAACAGAGTCTCTCCTGGGATTCTGAATTTCATGCGACTTTGGGGTGATTTAGAGCTAAACTGTACTAAAGTACTTCCCTACCACCCAGTAAAATAAAGTCCAGATATAGATTATCCTCCAAAGCTGAGTGCTGAAATGTTGGTATATTTCTGATCTCTGCTAGTATTGTTTTTTATTAAAGGAAGTTAGTGTATGGCTAAGAGTTGGTGTCATTTTCCTTAGTGGGGCAAAACTGCAGGCACCAGAGTTGCCCGGGCAGCTGCACAGCTGCATTTCAGCCAGGCTGCAGGACAGCCCTGCTGCCTGGCTCTACACAGAGGCATCACCACACCCCTTGTGCTGGGGCACCCTGTGCCTCTCCGCACTCACCTCCAGTGTGTTTATGCAGAGGGATCTCTGTATTCCCTTCTGAGGACACGCAGATGTACCCTGAGCAGAAAATGGCCTTCGTGACTGGTGTCGGAGGCGGTGCTTTGACCTGTCCCATGTGACCATCTGTCAGGTTTTTGGCAAGTGTAGCGCTGCGTTTCTGTTCCTAAATCCATGCTCGTCACTATTGTACCCTCTTCCACCCAGGCTTCCCTTCCCTCCTCCAAGATCCATGAAATTGGAGCCCTTGCTTCAACAGGCTCTAAACTGTCCCGAGGTTTGGCTCCCGGGGAGGGTCTGCCCCTCCTCAGTTGTACAAGCAGATGCTCTGTGGGGAAGTTTCTTGACTGAGTTTGTATGCAAACAGCATACATCTCCTGACTGCTGATGGCTATCCAACTCCCTGGCAAATTAAAATCTATAAACTATGCTGGCATATGTAATTTAAAAAATAGCTATGTTATAGTATGGCTTTGCATGCGTGTTGACTAAAAATAGCACTTGCCGAGAGAAAAACAGAGATAATTACAGTGAATTTGGATTGCAACTGATTTTATTTTTTTTATTGAATTAGGAAAAGGAGTATGCAAACATAGCTTATCCAGAGACATATATCTTTACTGCTCTTTTTGCTATGGAGGAAAATAAAACCTACTCGACTTGGACATTTGATAAAATTTTATTATATGAAATTGCTACTAATGTCTTTCTCTCTGATGAGCTTTGCTTGAAGGTGGCAGCTGAGACCATCCTGCTAATGAGATGCAGTGCTCCTCTGGCAGGAGATGGCACCATCACACCTTATCTTTCCTGTCTCTGGTGTGTGAGCAAGTGTTTAGTCTGGGGAAGAACAGCTTTCCCTGTGACATGGCTGGGCAGCGGCTGCTGCGGAGGATTCTGGCGGAAGCAGAGTTTCCTCCTTGCAAGAGTCTTAACGACTAGTAAATGACAGACATTTGGGACTGAATCCCTGGCCGGGAATGGTTTTCTTGGCCTTCAATCCCCTCAGGTGTGACACGCATTACCTGCCTACATCTTCAACGCTATTTCTTTCAGAATATCTGAGCTAACTTGCTCTCAGAAATGTCATATTGGGGGGGGTGATAACATCTGCTTTCCTAGTGTCAGACCGGTTTTCCAAGCCTAAAGGAAGGGAGAAGGCTGGAGAGGGTGTGACCCTGCCCTAACCTGAGGGAAAGAGCTCACATAAGGGCACGGCATGCACTGTGGCAGCTGCTGGGGTGGGAGAACACCCCTCTTCCCCCGCCTCCTCTGCTGAACAACAGCTTGCCATTTCTTCACTTTTATTCACATCCATGCAGCGAGGGCATCCCAATGTCTCTAGCTTTGCATCTGTAAGGTAGGGCCAGGCACACAGGGAAGCAGAACACAGGCATGTGTGCTGCCCTCCTGCTGAAATGGGGGTTGATCAAGGAAATCCGGCGGTACTTCACACGGGAATGGTCCTGGCTGGCCGGGGCCTCCTGAGCAGGGAGCTGCCGGCAGCTGCCGGGCTGTAGGTGTTTAATTGGTTAAGTGCCTGGGGAGGCTCTGGGATGGAAATGACTGCAGAAACAGAAGAGTAATTCAAAGAACAAAACCCCTCACCTGGAGGATTTTTTTTTTTTTAATTACTGCTCAGACCCAGTTATCTCTAGTGCAGAAGGTGAGGCTGTTTGAGATGAATTATTTGAGAGATGCTCAAAGATGGGTCCATGAGGGGCCATCCCTCTGCCACTTCAGCCCCTCCTCAGGGGGGTTTGCCAGGCTGCCCCCAGCACGGGGGAAGCTGCATCCAGGTGCTGAATGGCTGATCTCCCAAGGTGACATGTACAAGGGGGAAGTGGGCCCAAGGTTGGAGGGGAGAGCAGGGCTGGGCTCCTAGATATTTGTAGATAAGAAAGTTAGTGTTTTACCCCTAGCAAGCATTGATGGGAGCTCCTTGCTCTGGACCTGGAGGCTCACCTCTGTTTTAGCGTCACTGCTGACACTGGCTGGAGAGAGATTGTCCATGGGAAGTCACCTCAGTTGTAGAAACAAACATTTAATGAATGACCACGTGTGTCAAGCACCTTAAACTCGGGGATGAATAAGGTTTCTTTGTTTTTTATCTGCAGCAGTTTGCTTTGAAGCTGCAGCAGGTTACTGTTTTGGCTACAGCTTATTTAATTTTGTTCTACCTACCCACCCTGGGTGCATGGGATTTTGCCCAGGCACTTGCCCTTTTGGTTGCAGTTCCTCTCAGGGTTTTTTTTTGCTTGAAAGAAGCTCATAAGGGAAGGAGAAGGCGTGATTTCGGCAGCTCAAGGGATTATTTCTTTTATCACTAAGGATGCTGTGTGACTTTATTGCCTTTCTGAGCTCTTTAACACAGCAATAAACGAGCCGTTAAAATATTTTAAAATCAATAAATGCAATAAAGAACCAAGCAAATTACAAAGCTGCCCCTGATGTTTAGTAATTTGGGAAATAATCATGTCCTCAAGCGAGCAGAGAGTTGGGGTAGAGAGGCAGCTGGGTGACCTTGCAGGGGCTGCTGCGCGGGGTGGAGGAGGCAGAGCCGGTCCGGAGCCCATCCCGGGGGCCAAGGGGGCTCTGGAGTGGTCAGAGGGCTGGGCTGGGTGGGGGTCTCAGCAGGACGAGACTCCTGTTTGCTGCCACCCCTTGCCTATCTCGGCTGCTGTCAGGCTCAGATCTGGGGTTTCTCACTGCCTCAGGCGTGTGCTTAATTTTCAGCTCATCCTCCTGCGCTGGCTGCTGGAGCGCATCTGAAGCCTCTGCGGCTTTACTCCCGCTTAGCAACGAGCCTAAACAAAAGGTGACCTCCAGGACCGGGCCGGGCAGGGCGCGACTATCGGCTGGTGCGGGGTCCTGGCAGCCCGGGGGGTTCTTCATTGCCCCAGCCCCGCCATCCCTCATCGCCCCCTTTGCTGGGCAAGTTGGAAGGAGCTGGGGTGGGAGCAGGGAGTGATTGCAGCCAGGGCAGGAGTCGCAGCTCCTCTCACCGCTGTTTTCAAGGGTTCATGCATCTAAATGACTTCTCAGCAGCTGTCCTCCCTGGAGACCCTCTTTCTTGAAAGATGATACTGCTCTTGTAATTAAGGTAATTGTTTAAATTCATTCCCTTAAACCGGACTCCATCATAACTTAACCAACGGTGTCTGTGCCAGCGTTGTCAGGGTTGAAGAGGGTCGGGGCGGGTGTCACGGGATTGATTCATCATCCGGAAAGATTTATAGGGAAAAATCTTGTTAAACTGAAATGCCTAATAAAGATGCAGGGGAAAATCACATACAGGGCATCACCTGGGCAGGCAGTTGCCCCAAAATACCTGCTGATATCTTCTGTGCTGCAGTGACTGACAGGGTGAATGTCACCCCTGTCAGCCAGGTGCAAAGACATGCTCCAAGCTCCATCCCCGCCCTGATCATCTGCCCAAATAGCAGGTTGGCCTGTGAACATTTATGTTGTTTTGGGATATTTAATTTCCTTTCTCACTTACTCTGAATGCTTTCTGATTTCATGGAAGTCTGAAGGTAATTGAATGTAATTGTTTAAAGAATCAAATTATTTAAATTATGGGGTAATGCTTGAAATAAAATGACAATCTGTGGGAGTTTATTAATGTTGGTGGTGGATGGAGAGCAGCAGAGGGATGTGTGCCATCATGCCCAGCACAGGGCTGCAGGGCTGGCTGTGCCAGGGAGCCACAGGCTGGGAAGGGGCAGTGGCTCAAAGCCAGGATCCAGCATGGTCCTGAGTGGGTGGCAACCCTGTGTGATAGTCAGCCCTCCCTGGCAGAGCCCAGACAGTGGCCAGGTTTGTCTTCTGTCTGCAATTACTTGGGCAAGAGCTGGTGGCTCAGGCCCTCTCTTAGGCTCTTCCAAGGTATCTGTGGGGAGTGGCAGAGGTTACCCTGGGGATAAGGGCTTTTCCCCATTGCTGCATGCATTGCCCCATGTCCAAAGCCTGGATCTCAGCCTGTCTCCTGGCTGGTCGTTAAAGCCCCAGTCCCTTGTCCCTCACTATGCCATCACTTGCCCCAAAAGCTTTGCCTCCATGTCAGGGATCTGTTCCTCCTCTGAGAAGGCTGTGAAGACAAGCAGTAGAAGGAATGGTTGAAATATAATCAGGACAAAATAGGCGAAATACAAATATCAGGACACTGGTGAAAAGAGCATGAGTAAGATTTGCATTAAAACTAATAATACTAATTTTAGAGATTGTTAGTGGCCTGTGGCTCAAATAGTTGGGGAAGCAGTAACAGGAGGCAGGAGGCTTCAGCTGCTCTCCTTGCTCTGCTACGGCCTGCCTCTCTCTGCAGAGGTCCTTAATAATTCTCTGCAATGCCATCTTCATCTGAAAACCTTATGCCTACAGAATAAAGTGTTTCAATGGTTTTGAGGCTGGGTGACAACCAGTGTCTCATGCAAACACGGCCTTTTCCCCACGGCCACTTTATCACCTTTTTAACTTTCATTTGGAAATGAGACAAGTGATTGTGCTGCCCAACCACATTTCTGGTGTTTGGTAGGCAGATTTACTTGGGCAACAATTTAAAGGTCCCCTACCTCCTCCATCCACTCTTCCCCTCACCCCACAGTCAGACATGTCCCTCTGCATGTGGGAGGGTGGTGTGAACCAGCTTTCTGTGGATGGGCCAGCTTTGGGTTGAAGCCACCAGCGGGTGGCCGTGGCTGCTCAGGTGGCCGTGACATTTGTGTGAACATGCCACAGGAACACAGGCAGGAGAAAGTTCCCCTGCACCATCCAGGGAACAACTTCCCCCTCAGCTCCATCTCTGGCTCAACCCTCTACTCCTCTTGGGAAGTCTGAGATCAGCAAAAGAGCCTTGCATTTGACTCCACAGCATATATAAACACTTCAAACCATTCCTCCAACACTACCTCATCCCCCCTCGCTTTTAGCTGTGATTTAAGCTGCCCTCCAGACCAGCTGTATGTTTTAAACCAAAATTCAACTCTTTAAATTAAACTTTAAATTCAAGGCTGTCAAAAAAGCCCTGGAAAAAGCATATTCCAAGGAACTCTGCAGTCCTTCACCTTGCAACATTTGCTCCCAAAGCAGTGGGGAATTGGCTGGCTTGAGGTCTGGTTTGGCTTTTGGCTGCAAAATTATACACGGCATTAATGGCAGCAGTGATGAGAAAGCAAAATTCCCAACCTTGCTCTTGTGTTGCATTGTACCAATATGATATTTTTTTGTAAGAGGCCACAGCTGATGCCTCCATGCTGTGAGGTTGTGCCAGCCTGCCCGTGCTAGATGACATTGGTAACGTGGTGTGACACAAACAACAGCACCGGGTGTGACAAGCCACAGCAGCAATGGATCTGCAGAGGCAGTGTGAAATGACAGGGATGGCTAAGGCTCATGCTCAAATTTTTAAATGGCTTACAAGAGAAGAGAGGCTTTTTAAAGGATTTTGTCACAATTTTTCATAATTACTAGTACTTTTCCCCATATATCCCATTCGGGAACTTAAAACAGGAATTTGTGTGGTGGTCCAGTTCCCTCTGTTTTACTCTAGTAAGTGAATCCATGAGTGCTGGTCCACTGACCCTGATTTTGTCCAAAAATAAAAGAAAAAAAGACAAGAGAAGAGGGAAAATGTGGGATTACAGGTCTTTGCCAGGCTGAAGGCTGGGATGAAGAGCATTTGTGTGCTTTGTTATTTTAGCGTGTTTGTGAGCACCACGGGTTTCATACACCAGTTACAGAAGACAGAAAACAGTTGTTCCAGTTCTGTGCTGATAAAATATTTTTCACACCTACAATATCTGTCAAGCTTGTAGCACTGCAAGCAAAAAACCCACCAAAACCAAAAAAGAGACTTAATGCCACCTTGTTTCTCCTGGATCTACCAAACCTATTTTTTTTTCTTTAAATGCAGAGTTTTTCTCTGACCATGACTCTAAGAAACAATACTGTGACCATCCTCCTGACCTTGTGCCTGCAAGGGACTGTTGGAATGAGCTTGAGCATCTCACCTTGCTCACAGTCACTGGTGGGCAGGTGCTTGCCCTTCTCCCCATGGACAGGGAAGGGGACCAGCAAAGCCCTGGCCCTTATTGCCAAATATCCCAGAATCTTTGCTTTCCTGCTTTTCCTCTTCTTCCTTGGTAAATAAAACAGGCTTAATGTTTGCTTCATCTTTTGTGGTGGCAAGTCAGGAGTAACTCCCCTAAACCCCAGAAAGCCCAACTATCACAAAATCAGTGTCCAGGGACCACAAAACCAGCAGAAATGATGGCCACGACTGCAAGCCTGTCTGGTGGGGCATTCAAGGGACTGGAAAGAAAGAGAGGTGAGGAGCACATTTGGCTTGCCATGAATACTGAGTGACAGTATGTGTAAGGGTGTGAAGTGGGCAATGGGGAGCTGTGTAACACTCACAAACAACTGTGACAAACCCCTTGGCTGGGATAATTTGATCTGACACAGTCAATGGAGCATGGCAGGATTATTATGACCAATATTTATCATGTGTGTACAGAACAGAATTTTGTTGTTGTGGGGGTTTTTCAGTTTTGTTTGGGGCTTTTTGTTGGTTTGGGGGTTTTGTTTGTTTGTTTGTTTGTTTGTTTTGTTTTCATTTTTTTTTAGGTAAGAGTAGCTAGTTCTTTGCTAAACAAGGGAAGAACTGGTACTTTTTGTGATGAGTGACTGCAAATTCAATGAAAAGCCACTCCTGCATTCTGCCCAAGTGGCAGCCATAATTGGTTATGTAATTTCTATATATTATGGATATCTTTGCCTAAGATACCTGTAAGATTCTCCACAGAGCCGACTTTGTGAGTTTGTGTGCAGGTGCATGGGTGTGTGACCAACACTATACACGCACCCTCAGTGTGGCTGGCAGAAAGATGCCGGGCACTGTTCCCTCAATTTCCATGTAAATTATCAAAACCGAAGTGGCTGGTCCTTCCCATCCGTGGCACATCACGTAAGCTCAGCATCGGGCCAGGCTGCTGCAGGAGTGGGACAAAGGGCTGATGCTACAGTCCGGTTTCCATGGCAACAGAGGAGGGGTAGTGAGACCAGAAATGTTGCGAACACCCCTTCTTCTCACTGCAGCCCAACGCGCTGCATTGCAAAAGACAGCGCTGTTTTGAGGAGGCGGGGGGAGAGGGGGCAGGAAGAATCCAAATGCCTTTACCTTTCAGGTTGCAGAATTTTCAAAATAAAAAGAAATGACAATTTTTCTTCTCAATGGAGTTGCAAAGGGAAAGGAAACCCGCCACACAGGCCTCGTTTTGTGCGTGTAAAATGCGTGTGTTCTTTAAAAGGCAGTGGTTGGCTGCTTATCCGGACATGATGTGGTTGAAGCTGTCATCGTAATGGAAATTCATTGCTGTAGCTATGGTAAATTGAGTTTTCTGCCTGTGCTGAATGCATTAGTCTAATGAGATGTTTGCAGCTGTAGAACTGAGCTGCTGGAGACTTACACTGCTAAAAGACAGGGAGAAGATGGCTTTTGCTGGGTCCTTGTGACTGTGCTGAAAGTCCTCTGTCCTTTGGGTCCCAATGCCCAGGCTCTCTAAAGGCTGCTCAGTGTCTTAGCCTAAGCAATAGGTAAGGGGAAAGCATTCTTCTTCTTCCTCTTCCTCTTCCTCTTCCTCTTCCTCTTCCTCTTCCTCTTCCTCTTCCTCTTCTTCTCTGCCTGGTGTTTGTCGCTGAACCTTGTCAGAGCAGTTCTTGTTCTGCTTGTCTGTCTGTGGTAACTTTGCAGCTCCTCAGCTGCAGACTCTCTTCCCCAAAGCAGATCCTTCCAGAGCTCCGGGATCAGTTCCTGTGGGGAGAGAGGCAGAGATCAGCCGGGGCTGCCGGTGTGCGCTGCGCGGCAGCGGGAGCGTGTCTATGTGTCTGTGTGGGGGTGTGTGTGAGTTAGTGAAGACTTCTGACTACAGAGCACTCTGCATGCAGTGTGGCTTCGGGCTTTTCCAAACCTGAAT
>VYXD01014626.1:152509-192351 GCA_013397195.1 Hylia prasina
CTGCCAAGGTAAATGTCTCTTCCGTTTTAAAAGCAACTTATATTGCAATATATGTAGCAGACAATATATATGTCACATGTTCTGGGGTTTTAGTATAGTTCATAGAGCAATGAGTTTAATTACAATCTCCTCATATCTTCAAAGCAGATGTTAAGTTGAATTTTTATGCCTAACAGAAAACTGGAGGGAGCAATACTGTTTGCAGACTGGGTTTTTCCTTCGAGACCAACAGGCTTCCAGCTTCTGAGAGGCACTGAGGAACACACTTGAGCAGAGTTGTTCGTGTTTGCCTTTTCAGGTGTTTTAAAGCTAACTTTGAGGGAGGACGGAGCCCGGGGATGCGATGCCCGCGGGCACCTGGCTAGCCCCGCTGGTCCCTCCCTCGCCCTCCAGCCCCCGCTGCCGCCCCAGCCCGCACCCACCGTTTGCTGACAGAGGGTGAAGCCCGGCGTGGTTCAGTGAGTAATTCCACTTTTCCATCGCTGGTGAATGGCTGTGGGGGTTGGTTGCTTTGCCTGGGGCTCGTCTGACAGCAGCGGTCTGGCAGAAAGAAGTTGCTTTTGGATTTGGTGCATGCGGGGCTTGTGGCAGGAATAAAGTTAACCCGGTGAGCTGCAGAAGGAAAGTTGCTTGAATGCTCTGCTTGGAGGGGGATTGCTGTTTAATCCTGGGTTTATTTCAAAGAGGCTTCTGAAGATGTTTTTCTCAAGGACAGACCAAGGGTGTTTCAAATTGAATAAAGGCACAATGGGAGAACTAAAGCAAAGAAAGGGATGTTGTTTTTTGTGGAAACGGGGCTTGAATCTAAAGAGTGTCTTTGTGCTACAGAAGTGCTTACAGCATCCTCCACCCCACCGTGCTGCCGGTCCCTGGTGCAGCTCAGCACACCAGGTACAATCAGCCACTGGTGTAAATCAGCATAACTTCCCTGGCTCCAGCCTCATCTGACACCAGCTGAGGACGTGGCTTGGAGATTTTCAAGTTCAGGTTTTGTAATTTTATTTGAATGAGGTGTGTCTCCCACTTCTCTCTGGCTGCAGGTGACTTTGCATTTTAATTCAGATGTCACACTGATTTTCCTAGTCAGGCAGAGCCTCTCTGCCCCAACATAAAAGTTAGTTTGCTGATGCACCTGTTCTTTGGATTAGAAAGACTGCCAGGGGCATGAGTTTTTCAGTGATTGAGTGTGAAAGAGGGACTGGGAAAAAAATCTACCAACAGGATTGGTACAGGAAAAGTACATGTGCTGAGTTAAATCAGAGCACTGCAGAAGGTGTACCTTGAGAAACACGTTGTTGGTGAGCTCAGTAACTCTGATGTTTCTGTTATTCTGCCTATTGGAAATGTTGGAGTCAAATACTTCCTGATGTTTTGTGGAAAAGAGTGGGTAGAAAGTGGCAATTTTCTTTCTTGGGCATTCAGTGTCTTGCCATGAGTTTTCTCACCTGCAGGGTGGAGACGTGACTGCACAGGTGCTGGATGGTGGCTATGGGACCTAAAAAGAAGAAATTGCAATAGGATGCTTTTCCCTCAGCCATTGCCTTAGTTTCATGCATGACACAAAGATCTGGGGGTTTGTTAAGCATAGTTGTTTGTTGGGGTTTTTTTTGTTTTGTTTTGTTTTGTTTTTTTAAGAGAAACATGATATAGCAGCTGATCATGGTACCAGAGGTTCAGTAGCCTAAGATGTGACCTTACACAGATGTCTTCTCAACATCTTTCCCTCCCTCAAATTTAGGTAATATTAAAGAAAAGGAGAAAAGCAAGAGAGGCCAGGTTGTGGGTTGAATGAGGAAGTGGGGTGTGGGACAGTTGTCCATTCACATCCCGGTAGCAGGAGACAGGCAAGCCCTGCCAGCTGGGCTCCTGCCCTCTCCCCCAGCCAGCCCTGCTGTGGGGAGACACTTGGGCAAGAGCCTCTCTGCTGGGACATGGGTGGCCTCTGTGGGCATGCATCCATCCTCCTCATCCCTGGCCATGCTGGTGCCTGCCAGCATCCTAGGATACCCCAACAGTAAAATATGGGATAATTTAATTCATTTATGTTGAATCATGGAAGCTGGACTTCAGTGACCCTGTGGGTCCCTTTTAACTCAGGATATTCCATGATTCTATGATTCAAATTCCCCAGCATCACCACTTCATGGTGGGCTCCTTCCCTGCAGAGATCCCAACTCACATCACTAAGACTAGCCCATATTCCTGGCACTACCTTGGAAACACCCAGGGTACTTCCAGCTGGAGGCAGAGGCATGCTCTCCTCCTGCAAATGGCAGGGAACCATAAGTAAATAAAGTAAATAAAAGGGATAAAAGCACATTTTGGGGTAAGGAAGACCTTCAGAAAATAGTTGATGAGAGCAAGACAGCAATGATTTCTATTGGAAATTGAAAGAAATGAAATGTTTGTATTTGGTAACACTGAAGTCAGCAAAGCCCTGTTTTCTTCAGGAGGTTTTAGTTCACTTGCATAAACTATACTTGATGCCACACTGTGCCTCTAAAAAAAAAGTAACAATGAGAAAATATACCCCAATACCCTAAAACCCTGCCCTACTTCTTTCTCTACAGCTTTAAAATGGTGCAAAGGAGGAGTCAGCTTTACTTATATAAAACACTCCCAGCTGAGTTCTCTAGCTGACCATTAAGAGCAGCTACAGTGTTTAAGAGGTGATGGCTCTCCACAGTGAGAATGAACAATAATTGCTTTTCTTATGCAAAGAAAAATATTCAAGGCTCACCTTGGAGGGAAGAATTAATTACATGTATTAATTCTGTCATAACAAGTTGCCTCATGAGGAGTTTGTTTCCTGTACAAAAGAAGCAAAATTTTCTCTGTATTTTGCTGTATGTTAGAAAAGAAACTTGATTCAAAATTGTGTGTCAGGAGATTACACATTGCTCTGCTGAACTCAATCGTGATACATTGGTGTACTGAAGGTACTGGCTGATTTGCTATTGACTAATAAAATTGAAAAGAATTTACAATCTAAGTTAGCATCTTTGCACCAAGTTCTTCTATTGATGAGAATGAAGAAATTAACAAAAGAAAAGAAGTGTGCAGTGAAGGTGGAGTTAAAATTTATTAAACTTCCAAACTTCTGATGTTATTTTTTTAATAAAGCCTTATTAAAGATGATGAACCTGTAAGTCATTCATTAAGATTGACTGCTCCCTTTAGGAAATATTGTAAATTTGGCTTGAATAAAGGATTGCCCAGAGAGAGTCTGGATGTGTAATTATATTCCACTGAAGGATGAATAATTCCTCTTGAAGGGAACAGTTTGCTGTAGCCCTGTATTTTATACTGACCTCATCTTTAGGGTCTCATAATACAGAAGAAATGGTGCTATAAATGCTGGATTTTCCCTTTCCCCTGTAAGAGTTTGTTCCTCTGTTCACTTTGGGTGTACGACGTAAAGGATGGGGTTTCCTTTCCAGCATCACTTGGCAGCGCAGCCAGGAATATGCGCCTGGTTTCCTGCTCCTCTTCCCTGGCATGTGCAGTGGTGCCGGTGAGCTCGGCCTCTGAAATGTCAGACTGACAAAAGCTCTCACAGGGGCAGCTGCTGCTCTCATCGCTTCAAGTATTTTCATACACGGGGCTCCCAGGAGCAATCGCTGGCATTTTCTTTATTTACGGCAGGTGTGACTGAGCTGGGGCATCCGGAGCTGTGCCCTAAATTGCTCGGAGTGCTTTGGTTTCCCTGCTCCTCACAGAGGCTCCGCTCCTCACCTGCCCCGCATGCGGATACTGGGTGCGCTCACAGCTCTGCTGCAGCAGGGAAGGGGCTGCCCGAGGTCTCACTCCTCTGTTAACCCTGGCACACAGGCACTGCCCACCTTCCTGCAACCACCCTGCAGCTCCGAGGTCCTGGCTCAGGAGAGGGGCAGCTGGCTAAAGCCACCTGCAGCTCTCCCCCAGACACATGCTGGTAGAGATGCACTTTCCTTGATAGCTGGAACTGGTGCTGCACCTGAAGCAGTGTCTGGCTCTGTGCACTGCTCCCTCCTCAGCACAGGGTGCCAGGGAGTAGCAATTGCTCAGTTGCTGGACTTCTGCTGGCACCTGTGCAAGCCTTGCTTTCTCAGGGAGAACTGCAGAAAGTTCATCCCACAGCATGTGCAGTGATAGGCAGTTCCTTGTGGCATCCCCTGTGATCTCAAGTAGTTTGAAAAGATCAGCTGTGTTTGTGATGCTCCTCGGACACGAGCAGCACATGTGCACTGCTGCCTTTTGCTGAGAGATGAGTCTCCAAGAGCTGCCCTGCCTCTCTCTTGTGTAAATTCCTTTCCATGATGCTTGCCTCCATCTCTCCATGCCTCCACTTGTGTGTCAGTGGTGTGAGGGAGGTACCACAAGATGGTATTTTACTTGGTGGGGGGTGCAGGGAAGGTATGAGATGCTTTCTTGTTTCAGCCCATCTTCCTGCAAGTGTCACACAGCTGAGGTTTCAATGAAAGGGCTAACTGTAAATAACATGTAATGTCCCCAAAATGCAGGATAAGTCCTTGTTGACCTGAAAGCCTGTAAGCAGCATTGGCCCCCAGTGATTTCTTCCTGCCTGCCTGCCAGGAAAGACAGGCAGGTAGGTTTTTAACCCAAGACCTTGTCTTACACCAAAGGCAGATTTATTGAAAATTACGGTAGTTGTGATCCTGAGAGGCTCCAGTGAGTGTTTAGGCACTCTATAAACTTAGAGGGAATGTGTCACTCAAGAACTCAGTCTATCAAGGCAAGAGAAAAGAAGGGTGGGAATGAGGGATCTCCTCTGGTCTTGTTTGCTGGGTGTCCTATTACCACCTCCTGTCCCCTTGCCAAAGTCACCTCTTGGGTACCTGCTGCTCCCTGGCCCCACAGAGCAGCCTGGATTTGGGGCAGAATGGGAAGACCTGAGCCATGAGATCAGCACTGCACTTTGCAGGCTGCTGTGCAGGCTCTCCTGGGGAGGCAGCAAGGGGGCACAAGCTGCTTTCTAGTGGAACCTTTGTTTTACAGGATCTGTGTGTAAAATGATCTGATTTCCAAAGTACACATCAGTGGTTTGCAGCCATTGAGACCTGTGGACACTCTGGGGAGAGAAACATGACCGGAGGCAGGAGTAAAGGTTTGGGAGAGGTCTTCAAGCCTGGCCAGAGATGGTATTCAGAACAGATCTTGAAAGGAGAGACAGGCCCTGAACAGGGCAAAAGAGAGCTCTGGAGTTTTAGCAAAGGACAAATCCAAAGGGCAACATTACAATTAGGGGTTCCATATTAAAGAACCTGAGAGATTGTGAGGTTTTCTTTTGTCTCAGCTATCATTTTTGTTTTGGGCTGAGCTGCCACTGTGCCTGACTCTGTCTCTGCAGGGAAATGCCTGCACACACTCATTGCTGTGCTCTAAACCTTGGACCAATGCACCAGCCCAGAGCCAACACAGGAACTCCAGGATCACTTCAGGGGTTTGTTGGTGACTCCTATGCAAAACCCCACAGCATCAATAGGATTGCAGCCCAGCAGATGCTGTAGAGTCTAATAGTAGATAAGGCTTTTTAGTCTGCATATTTCCATGAGCTTGAATGTGCATGGGAACTATCCTACTGAACTGTGCAAGAGAGATAGAGAATTTTTTTCCTTGTTCTCCATCAGAAAGAATAAAGTGAATCAGTGTTACTTCATTCATTACCCCTAGGAAGAAATATCTTATGGAGGACACGTCCTTTTGGCATGGCATGTTAAAAATCATGCTGCGGGAACTGAAGGAGGACTTCAGTAATACTGTATCTGATGCATTTTTAAGATCTGTTTCCCACAGCAGATGTCTGTTTTCTGCCTCAGAAAAGCATAGACCTGGTGAGGGCTCTTGTTTTGCAAATGCCCAGTGCAGATTCTCAAGAGAATATGTGTGAGAAGAAATGGCACAAAAAGTCTTACCCCTCTTTCCTGCACCAGGTGCCAGTAAAGGAGGGGTTTACATTTTGGTGCTGGGAAAAAGGGAGTTGTAGTGGGTGGCCCATCTTTTCAAGGTGAAAATGTTCCCTTCCTGCAGCTTGTGCAGCTGCCAAGGAAGTGGTGAGTGAGTGAGCAGGGATGCTCCTCTGTCCCTGAGGGACAGAAGGGACTCCAGTACCACTGTCAGGCAACAGCAATGCAACAAATGGTGCTTCAGTGTAGATGTGTAGTATAGACACTCACAGAGTAAAAACAAAAAGAAGAGGGGATGTCTTCCAGAAACTGTTTATGATCATTATTTATGTATATGTGAAGACTCAGTACCCTGTTGCCTTAAAAAAATATTGGTAGCATTTATCTCCTGATTTAATCTGGCAGCCTCCATCTATTTCCCTGTAAACGATGAATGAGATGTGCCTAGTAACTATCTCTTATGGCTGAGTAAATACTTGAATTTATTTGCATATTAAGTTGGCCACATTTATGTGGCACTCGCTAAATGCTGCAGCAGGAACTACTACACAGAGGAGGCTCATGGGCCATTAATGTGCCAAGGATTTATGTGAATGACTCCCTTTAACATTAATGGAAGGTATCTGCACAAATCGCCTTCCACGGGGGGAACAGACCATAATGTATGTAAATACATATTACTCACTGCTGTTTAGTTATTCAAGAGGATGCTTAGCAATCTAAACCACCGCACTGCTGCTGATATATGAGCAGTTTTCCTTAAAATGTGGGAAAAGAAGGTGCTGCTTGTTGTGTGGGTTGTTGTGGCACCTCTGAGCTGGCACACATTTGGAGGTGGTTGCAGTCCCTCAAGCTTCAGGGGGACACATAGGGGGAAAGCTTTTTGGGGTTAAGTCCTAGCAGAATCGGTGTTTCTCATGGGAGTGAGGGCAGTTCTGTTCGGTGGGATGCAAGAGCAGAACTGCCATCACTCCCAGGAGAAGATGAGATCCCCTGTCCCTGTTAAGCTCCCAGTGTGGCTGGGAGTGCTCCCCATTTCCCATATGAAGGCTCTGCTGTGTACCCCAGTGCTGCTGCCTTTCAGCAGGGGCTGCAGTGACCCTTTTGGGTTTGTCAGGCTTGCCTCTCCTGCCTTCACTCACTCACCTGGGAAGTCCCATTTGTGTAGGTCAGTGAGCAGCATGGCTGGGCTCTACCCAGGTGTGTGGTGCAGTATGTCTCCCTTCCCACAGAAATGGATGTCCCCCTGCACACTGGGAGCTTTGCTGCTGCCTGCCTGGAGACTCCGGGGCTGCTGGGCTGCTCCTGCCTCGCTGTGGAGGCTGCAGGCATGGGCAGGGTCTGCTCTGGGAAAAAAACCTGTTGTTCTCCCTCTGCGTGGCATTTTCCCACCTTTTCCATATGTGTGAAAGTCAGCAGTGTTCCTGGGGGGTGCAAATCCTGCTGTGCCCTCAGCTTGGCTCAAAAACCTTTGGACACATGTTAACATGCTCTGTTCCTCTTGGGATTGCTGTTGTGGTTTCAGGCCACTGAAGTTAAGCCTGTGCAAATACCCTTGCCTCTCAGAACATGGGCTTCTTGGGTGATGCTAAAAAACCAGAATATAAAGCTCTTGTCTTATTCACAGCTGACGAGATGAAGGCAAATTTGCTCTGGAATGAAAAAGAATCAAGTGGTTAGGCTGATGGGACTGACCACGGTGTTGCCATTTCAGCCTGCTCCTGACCCTGCAGGACGACAGGTTTTTGTGCTTTCTACACCTGCACTCGTGAGCTCAGGTGTGCAGGGCACCTGCAGCAGACACAAAAATGTGCTGGTGGCCTGTGCCAGTCCTCTGGAATGGTTGGTTTGGGACAGAGCTATGGGGAAAGACACCTGGGAGAAACCTGCAATTTCAGAGACATTTTTCTTAACAAGATTATTTGAGATGGTGAAATTCCTCCATCTCAGATGTTTTGGAATTTATATTAAATTTACCTGCCATGGTTGTTACCTCTGATTTTTAATTAAATGAGGTTATTAAACTGGGAGATAATACTGCAAAAATCATGATTGATTTTTTTTTTCTTTACACATTATTTTTACATGCTTAGCAATGGCAGCCTCAGCTGACAGCAGGGACTGATGCTGAGATGGCAAAGAATTTCAAGGATCTGTCTTTGTCAAAAAGAAAGATCTGCTCAGATGAGCTACCATTAACCTTGTGCCAGGGCTTTTGTCTCTCTGTGAACTTTAAACACATAGAGCAACAGGGTCTGTCCAGGGAAGGGCTGATGTTTAGTGGTGGACTTGGCAGTGCTGGGTTAGCAGTTGGATTTGATGACCTCTGAGGTCTTTTCCAACCTAAATGTTTCTATGGTTCTGTGCTGTAGTATTTATTTACCTGGGTAGGCAGTAGGCTGCCACATGACAAGGAGAAAATGAAGGGAGGTTGGGGTATGTGATGTGGAGGCAGGCATGCCGAAACATCTTCCTCTGTGAAATGGGGAGAGCAGGACTGATTGAGACTTCTGGTGGGTGATTTACTCTAATTAATTTGGAAGCTGGTGTGTTCTCTCACACTCATTAATATCTAGCTCTGCAGATACAGAGGTCTCATGCAGAGGGACATAAAGCAGGGGATGATGAGCACACAGAAACCCATCCTCCTGCCTGGGTGAAAGCTTTAGAGCAGGCAGGGAGCTGGGAGAGGAAGAAGTGAGGCTCCAACCCCTCTCAAATATGCCCCTGGGGTCTCCAGCCCGACTCGTAGAGCGCAGCTGACAGTGAGCCCTGTGGGAGGCTGTGCCAAGGGAAATGGTCCCTGAGGCCAAAAAGGGGGAGAGCTTCCCAGAGCAGGCAAAAATTGCCATGCCTGCCCATCTGTGTGCTTTAAGACCTCTCACGAGCTGGTTTTCCCCAAAATAGTGTGAGGTTATAGAAACATGTGACATACGGGTCCAATGGCAAACAGGGCCGTGTGCCACTCCGTTTTTTCTCCCATCAGTGCCAGCGTGCAGAAACATGCACAGCCACGGGGCCACTTGTGTCTGGCACCTTACCAGCTAAGTGAAAGTGCAGAGGAACTGGAAATGCTAATGATGGTCTTGCTGTGTACTCAGCCCATGTCCCAGGCTGTGACTGCAATCTTAATTGCTGTTTGATGAAGAAGTGTTGCTAGTCAGAGGTATGGTAATTATTTATTGTTAGGAGGTCCAGGAGACAGTGCACTGCCATCCCTGACTTTTTTGTTTCTTTGTTTTTAACACAGGAATAAATGGCAGCAGAATAAATAAATAAAGTCAGCCTCTGAAAAGGTCACATTTGCCTACAGTCACAGACCATATGCCAGTTTTTTATGCTAATTTTGGGACAGTGAAAATCCTGACACTCTGGTCATGCTGCCTGTGATTGCCAGAGGGGGCAGCTCAGGCTGGTCAACGCAGGTGCCTTTGAGCATCAGAAGAGAAAAGATTGGCTGTGAAGGCCAGGAGACTGTGCTCCATAAGGGAATATTAAATTAGAGGAAAATGGGAGGAAAATTAAACAAATAAAGTCTGAGGTTCTTCCAGGTAATCAGGAGGGAAGGCAGGTGCCACCAGGCATTCTGTGTGTTGCTCCTCTGGTGATTCATAGAGTGGGACAGCCCTCAGACCCTGAGCAGCTGCCCCTGAGCCGCTGGTGCCCTTGAGTACAGAAACCTCTGTGGTACCTTGGAATATGCTGCCCTGGGTGGCTGCTGTTAGGCTGCTGTGTGCTTCAGCCTGTGCATGAAGGCATTTCTTCCTTGGCAGCCCCTGGTATCTCCATGGAAGTGTGAGGAGTTGTCTTTGCTACCTGAGTTGTTGTGCCAATTAAGTAGAAGAAACGTAGCCAGGAATGGAAGACATTGCCATTCTAGAAATCTCTTGCAAATTCTGTGATACAGACGTAGAAAATATGAAAACAGAGGCACCTTGAGAGCCAGTAAACAATTCAAAGCCTGGTGGAGAGAAACCCACTGTGTGCAGGGACTAAGTATGCAATGCGAGTTCTTCTCTGGTCCCAGAGGTTTCAACTGCACTGCAGGAGCACATATGCCTTCTGCTAGTGCTCTGTGTTTGCTCTCACCAGCCACTGTCAGAATTACACAGGGGCCAAACTCTGGTTCCATAAAATGTCTGAAAACTGTCTGTTAGTTGCCCTCAGATCAGGTTTGGAAGTGTGCCTTCTACTGACAGGCCCTTGCAAGCACAAACCAACTGCAAATTCATTCAGAGGTGTGTTTTTTTAAATAGCAGCAAAAGTAGACATTTAATAAGTACAGTTTTGCAGATTCTATTGCTGAAGGTATGCAGACTTTTACACATGAGCCAGCTGGAGAGGTTTTGCTCTGAATATTGAGTTTCTAGGTGATGAAAACAGGGTTGTTGCCAAACACAATGTAAAAATCATTGAGAAAATAGAAAATGGTGGCTAGTTGGAGGAGAAAATGGATCAAAACAGTTCTGAAAAGTGAAGGCTATAAATTTATTTAGAAAATTAATTACAGATATAGTCAAACAAGGGTGAACTTTACTCTAGAGTGCTGTGTCCTTTAATAACCAGCCCCAGTTAGCAAAGCTTTGCTCCCCCATCACAGTGACCTTCTCCTTGCTAACTTGCTGCATGATATTCCCATGGTTCAGTCTTAGGTCTGGAATATTTTTCAGTTTCCCAGCACGCTTTTATTCCAGATGTATCTAATCTGCATTTTGAGAGCCACCTGCAGCCTTCCCCAAAGACAGATCCAGTGTCCAGGCAGACAGCAGGCCTGTGAGTGGCCAGAACTCACCTTCCCAAGAGGGGTGTGCCAGCAAAAAAATCCCAGCCAATGGAGTGAAACTTCCCCACAGCCCTCTGCCAGCCTGCCTGGTGATTGCTGAGGCACCTGAGTTTTTCTGCTGGAGTGGAAAGCAGTAGCACTATAGGGTGACCATCCAGTTCCCAAACAGTCCAGGTTAACACAGCAGTCTCTAGTGAGTAATGCACGTGCTTTTCTTATTCCTGAACTTAATTATTAAATTAACATCCTTTCATTCATGCTGTCCAATTAAAATGTTAAAATGTGATCTGAATATAAATGTATCTCTCATGCGTGGAAAAGGAAGCTTTCAACATCTTCAGAATCTGTGGTCCCTGAAATCTCTAAAGACAGAAACATAAGAGCTACTCCAGTTTATGCCAGAAAAGGATGAATCTTTTATAACTATTATTTCTCAAAATGTAATATAAAAGTGCATCAGATCTCTAAGGAATAAAGTTAACTTTATGTGAGAAATGTGTGAAATTTCTGCCCTCTGTCCAAAAAAAGATATTTCCCTACTGACTTTTGTAATATCAGTTCTTCAGATTTAGGGGGCTAATTTGTTTCTTGGGACAGACATCTGTGGTAGGCACACCAGCTCTGGTATGCCTGATCCAGAGAAACCCTCGTGGAGTCAGTGGCTGCTCTCACTGGTGGCAGGATGGGAGGCAGCACAGGGGTGGGTGCAGGAGCAGGGGGCTGGACACGGCTGCCAAGCACCCCAGGGTTCCCCAGCATGCTGCTGGGATATCAGCTGTGTGCAACTGGAGAAGCAGTGGACTGCTTCTTCAGTGCTCAGACTGCCTGCAAAGCATCTTTCAATGGGAAAGAGGGGAGAGTTCCACATCTTTGTCCCACAATAGGCACATTAGCCCTGGTGATTTCACATAGTAGATATAATCTGGCAAGGAAGGAAAAATGGAATTTTTATCCCATATTGTGGGTTCAAGAAAGGTGGGGAATGATGGCAACTGTACTCAGGACAGGGGCTGTCTCTTTGTTAGAAACATACTTACTTGGCAGGGTAACTCAGGATGGCAATGTGTAAGCCATAGTGAAAGACTGAGAGTAACACAGGAGGCAAAAAATGCCAACACAAAATATCCAGACCACCTCAAGCTGTTCATCATGACAATTTTCTCTTTTACCATATAAAGTTTGCTTTTAATTCTTATTAAACTGAATCTGGGGAAGACAGGGAGTTTTTCAACTTGACTCCAGTTTCTGTTCTAGGGATTCTTTCTGTTAATTACAGATGATTTCAGGGATCAGACCAGTTTAAAGTAAATTGCTGGTTCAGAATCACAGCCTCAGTGCCATATAATTAATTAATTAATTAACTGATGTCAGACTGTCAGACATACTGGGCATCTTTACATCTCCAGCACTTGGGGTTTGAGTTGGGGAAACTGAAACTTGAGGATCTTGGTGTTGAAAATCACACCTTGTAGATCAGGGAGAGAGGAATGATGTGCTCTGTGTTACAGTCCTCCCAGTCACTGGAACATTCACATGGTCCCAGACTGCAGATGGTCAAAGGCAGGGTGGCAGAGAAGCAGGAGGCTGATTGCAGCCTGGAAAGGGAGCAGCCCTCCATTACACATCCCTACATCCAGAGGGATGCTGGGGAAGGATATAGGGTCTCATGAGCCACCTAACCAGGAGTATAATGGCTGTGGAGACAGTGGGGGAGTGGACCTATCTCCTTTGGAGACTTTGCAGCCTGTCAGCACCAAAGGGAGGGTGCTCCAATGAGGCAGGGGAGGTGAGGAAATGGAGATAGACTGATAGGAAGGCCTGGCAAGCAGAGCTTGGAAGACTGCAGGAGCATCTACTTGTATAATAAATACCAAACTTATGATACTCAGCCCTTGGTCTTATCTCTCCATCCTGCCTCTCCAAGATCCCAGAGAGAGTTTTGCACGGCTCCTGGGCAGATCCCCCAGGAGTCCATTTTACCACCCTCAGGATTTCAGGACAGGGGATTTTAAGAGAGTCTTTTTAGCAAAACAAAATGGTACCTGTGCATACAGAGAAGCTGAGGCAGGAGGTCTCAGGACAGTGAGGGGAGGGATGCAAGTTGTTTTTCTGGGACCTTGTCTTGCAAATGGTAAACCACAGTCTGAGGAAAAGGTCTGCAAGTGGAACCCCACCCATGCCTGCAGCTCGCCTAGGTTGGACACCAAGTCCACTTAGTATTTCTTCTTGTTTCTCTGCAATATCAGAAGTGGGGCCACTAATTCCACATAAGATAGAGAGGGAAGGAAGGAAGGAATTGCCTTTGCTTTGTCCCTTCTTTGTGCACATTTGCCCTGACCACCTCCACAGGGTGACTCTTGCCCCTCAAATGCCCTCACTCATCCATTTTTCACATCTTTCCTTTGGTGCTCTGCTTGTGCTCACTCACAGTCCATAAAGTTTCATTCCCTCAACTTCCTGCTACAGGCTACACATCTGCAACAAAAATGTCAGGCCAAATGAAGAAAGGTAAGATCAGGAGGCGAGGCTGGCCTCGGCTGCTCCTGGGGGTCCCATTCTCGCCAGGGTTTTCAAGTTCTTCTGGCTCATTAAACAAACCTGAGTGAGAAGGGCCACGCAGCTACTGCTCTACCTGCTGTCACCAGGGTGCTATCCTTCAAAAGCACACCTCCTCAAGGACAGCACTGTCATTGCTGATAAATTCAACTTAAAAAAAAATAATAATCAGGCTCCAAGAAGACACTGGGAATCATTTTCCCTTTCTTTTGCTCTTAGTAACAAGAAAATGCCATCAACAATTTTTGTCTGGATTTTGAAGAATCCTGTAGTTTTTTCTACCAGCTCCCTGTCTCTTCAATAAGGCACCCAGATGGTGAGAGGGAGCAGAGGGCAGGATACAGCACAGACTCTGTATGATTCCCAGTCCTTTCCCACCCCAGTGCAGAGACTGAAAATACCAGGACCTGCTCTCAGCATCTGAAGAGCAAGCCTGCTGCAGGACCCTTTCTGCCACTCCAGAGCCTGGAGCAGCCAGCAAAGCACCTGTGGCAGGCATATTGATGGGTTTCTGCTGCACTGAGACACGTTTGCAAGTGTAAAAGGGTTTTTCCTTGTTTTAACTCTGTTTGATTTGGATCCTCTGGCAAATTATTTAATGAAGCACTGTACAATTGCTATTGCAGGGTGGCCTTCAGCACAGGCTGGAGACATGCAGGTGGAAAGGCCTGAAAACCCCTGCAAAGAGAAACGGGCCATTTTCCAAGATGTGAAAGCCAACCAGCAGAGTTCCACCCATGCCCAGACTGGCTGCTGCACCTCCTTCTGCTCCCATAGGGCAGGGGACAAAATCAATCACAGCATTTGTAGGAACAGCCTCCTGAGCAGGGGAGACAAGGATGCTTGGTTTTCTATAGGCTGGTGACACTGGTGACCTGTAACTGCCTGATTCTGGAGTCTGAGAGGGTGTCAGTCTCACAAGATTTTTTTCCCAACATCAAAACTTTTATATTGTGTATTCTGCTCTCATTGTCTCACAGCAGCACAACTAGGGTCTCACATCTCTGTCTTTTACACATTTCCACTACATCTGCAAGCCTTTGCACCCCTTGTTCTTGTGCTCCATCAGGTCTGTATGAAACAAATCAACAAGTTCAAAAGTCATATGAGGAGTGAAGGAGAGCATGAGTCTGTGAATACATGAATTCTTACTCTGCAGGAAAACAGACTAAATAAACGAACCAACTTTTTTTGCCATGCATATCTCAGGTACAAAGTGATGTCACTGAAGGAAAACTGTCATGTCCCACAGTGTCCCTGGCTAACACAATGGCTCCAGGGCAAGGTACACAAAATCTATACAGTGACAGATGCCACTAAATGTTTTGGATGCTGCAACTACTTTCAGTTCTATCAAGGAGAGTTAAATTTCTTCTGTGTTGCAAGGAGGTGATGATATGGGGCTACCACCTCTAACAAGAGACTACAGCTCATTAGAAATCCATGTTTTTACAGTCCAGAACACAAGCACGTTCACCCTTCTTGTATCTGTGTACACTCTTCACTGTAGCACTGCTCCACATAGGGAAAACTCACAAATTTCTCTTTGAATACTTCAGGATCAATCTTTTTGGGAGTGCCTTCAAGCAGAAAATGTGTTGGCATTTTCTTCAGCTTTTCTCAACTGCTTCTGAAAATGTCTAAAACATAAAATAGCTGGCAAAAGTTAACCACTCAAGGAACTATGGGGGTGGTGGGGGGGGAACTTTACTTTATTCAAATGAGAGCTACTGAAATATTTTGCTCACTTTTCCTTGCGAAACAACATATGGCAGTGGTTGGGTATGGGTGATGGGAGTGTGAGGAGCCTGGATCCTGCCATCAGCTGGCCTTTTCCCAGGAAAGTTGCTTTGCATGTCTGGTTGTCTTCTGGCCCCTGGAGGGGATGCTGTGGGACATTTGGGAGAAGTGAGACACAAAATACAAAAGTTCCTAACTTGGAACCCAAGGAGGCTGAAGTAAGCCCAGGAATCTCATCTTTCTTACCAGGGAAGCTTGAGTTTCACTTTCAAAAACGCAATTCTTTCCTCTGCAATATAATGTACTATTAACCAGGAACAGGAGATAACATAGAACTGGCCACTGCAAACAGGCATGAACAATCAAGTGTGGGATTCACAAGGGCGTTGTAGATATCTAGACATGAATTTGTTCTTCCAGACTCATTTTATAACCAGAAGAAGCAAATACACATAGGACATGATAAACTTCACCCTAGTGTTGGGTATAAAATAGACAAGTCAAACCTAACTTTCAGAAAAGAGGTGAATTTTGGTTTAAGACACCTAAATGCAGATGTCTACAAGGAAGTGACAAACTGGACCTGATGAGTGGACCCTAGAGCCACTGAAGCCACCACAAACTACATTTATATCTGGACACATCTCCACACCTTGAACCATACTGGCCACATCTCTCCTGACACCATGGGACACCAGACATCCAGTGCCCACAGAGACACCTGTGTCTAAGGGTTTGAATCTAGGCATTTAGGTATCTTAATCTGTTACTGAATTACTCCCTACACCTCAGTCTGGTTGTCTAAAATAGTCATCTAGTGCCAATTTAGATGACCTGAAGTATGTGAGATATTTTGGCAGATGTGACACAGTGTAGCACATTAAAATGACCAGTGGCACCTATAGTGAGGTGAAAATAAACTGGGGTTTGAAATTAGGTGGGATGAATCCCATTTTTGGTTCCCACAGTTATTTGTTTGGGGTTTTTTTCTTGAGTGATTGATTTGGGAAAACAGACCTGTCTACTTATATCCCGTTGGCTAGACAGTCTCAAGAGCTTTATATAGAAATACTCTTCCTGGGGTCAAAATGGGCAAAAGAGTCCCTCAGAGAAGCAGCTTCTCATTTCAATCCCCAAAGCAATAGGCAAGAAAAGTGAAGAGGTTTGCAAATCACTGTAAAAGAACTTTGTGCCACAGATAAAAATTATCCTGACCTTTCTTTGAGCATTGGTGAAATGGGTGTTCACTGTGAGAGGCCATTAGGCAATCACATAGAGACATGCAGAGAATATTGGCTCAATGCTTTTATTAGCAAAAAATTCCTACTGTCTGCTTCACTAAACTCTTACCTTTCATGTACTCTGCGGTGCTGCTTTGGTATTCACGATGAAGAGATGTGTAATGTCTCATGTCCCTGAATACTCCCCAGGAGGAGCAGGCAGGTTTAAAGCTTGGCTTCCAGATCTGATGCTTTTCTTTTGCTCACCTACTCCTCATCATCTCTGAGTGGTCACAGTCAAAGGACTGCCCTGCTGTGCACAGAGAAAGAGGGGAAAATAGTCATGTTACTGACTGAAGGGTATCCCCTCCCTCTTGTTTAACCATGTGATATTCCCAAACAAGTATGCTTTCCTGAACAACATCTGAAGAAAAGACAGACAAGATCACAAGAAGTTTATCTCTTTTCCACATTCAGCTGTTGGGGATGTAGATCAGTGAGACAGAAAGCTCTGCAGGAGTCAGGAGTTGGAGGCAGGGCTGCAAATGCTGACAGGTCAGAGTCTTGCTGCAGCTGGGAGCAATGGGTGTAGGGGAGGGAAGGGCAATCTCCTTCAGCTGCCGAGGAGCAGGCACATTTTCTACTTGACTGCACCCCTGCATGTTCCTTTGGCTTACAGCAGGAATTGCTTGTTCCTTCCCTATGTGTCATCCCTGTGCCTGTCCAGGCACAGGTTTGCATGAGACCTGGTATAAACCAAGTTTAAATGATCATCCTGTGGAATTACCGATATAAAATTTAATGTGGTGTTTTTACCTTCAGTCCTTGTAGTTGCTGGAGTGCAGGTTAAAAGCTGCATTTATTGCAGACATTTACTTTTATTAAGAATGGATCTTTGCAGTCCATCAAAAACACTCAGCTTGGGGAGAAATGCACTGTAGCTCCCTCTGCTCTCAGCTGTAGCTCCCAGCACAGTAATCTGCATTGGTAACTGTACAGCATACACACCAACACATGGTGCAAGGTGTGGATGGGATGAAGCGTGGGATGTTAGAAATGTCTACAGTGTTAGAAATGTCACCTGTGTTGGCCTAAGGAATGTTCTCTCCCCACCCATGGCATCCCATGGGGTGGACTGCTGTGCATAGGTGCTCCTCAGGATTCTCTGAAGTCACAGCTGAACCTCTGCTGCCCGAGGGGATGAGACTCCACCCTTCCTGCAGTGCTTGTCCAGCTGTCAAGGTGGGGGGAGGTGTTTCCCTGCTGCCTCCTCTCTGGGATCTAATGGGGCAGTGTGAAAGACAGGGTTAGAAATTTCCAAATGACAGTGTTTGAGGGACAAGTCAGGAGAGGTTAGCCTGTGTCTAGCCCTGCATTAAGTGATGAGAAGCCACAGATGTAGTTTCCTGCTGTTATTTTTAAACTAAAAATACAAAAGTGATAGAACAGGTCAGACTGAAGCTGCACCATCCTTGGCCATCCAAAGCTAGTGCCTTTGGAAAAGTACAAGGACAAGGCAAACATATACTGATTTTGCTCCTATAGCATTCTCCCAAGCTATTTGTACCACAGTGATTTCCTGAGCTGAGGTGATGCCTTTGTTGGTAGCCTGTAATTTTCTTCCTCCAATTTTCCCTTAAATTTCATCAAACTCTCATAACTTGCCTTGAACCCACCAAGCTTTTCAGCACTGAGCTGTGGGTCAAGCCCAGGCTGTGGCAGCAGTCGGAGATGCCCTAGAAAAGTCATTCCAAGGTAACACCCTGACTTTGTTGGGAGGCAGTCAGACAAGCCCCTGTGTCCGTCTGACCTCTCTGGCCAACCTGCAATTTGATTGTGTGTTTTTCCAGCCTGTCCAAGAGCTTCCTCCTGGCTGTCAGGGAAGGTTGTGCTGTGACCCCTCACTGTCAGGCAGAAGCAGTTTTTGCGTGTCTGCTGCCCTTCCCTGCTGCTGGGGAACACCTTTGCCTCGCAGGATCTGCAGCAGCGTGACAATAAATGCCACCAAAAGCGCTCACATTTCCCTCAGCACACAAGAAAAGGGAATCAAGTCATGGTTGGGCTTGTAATAAAATGTAATTACAACAGCTTGTATGCTGAAGTTGACAATGTCTTTGCTGTAACAAATCAAATATGTTACACAGATCCTTTTTTGCACAGTTCGTCTGGGTCTTGTGCGTCAGCACATGTGGTGAGGAGCTCTAAGAGGTTTTGCCAAAGCACAGTGTGACAAGTACTGGGAGTGCAGAAACAGCACAAAAAACTGTGATTGTTAAAACTTAGTGTTTCCTGACCACGTATTTAATACTTCATCAGTTGAAAATAAAGCAACATTTCAGAAAAAGAAGTGCTTTGGGTCAGTACCTCTTGTTTTGGGGGTTGATAACTCGGAGTTTCTGAGGTGCCATCAGCTACTTTTACCATCAGAGGAGAATATGGTACAGACAATGCAGTGTGGTGTTCTGTGCAGGTGCACAGCCTCTCATTCACAGCCCCATGGCCACCAGTGGCCCCTTCTGCAGAAACCACTCCCTTCCTCAGGCAGGGAGCAAACCTGGGCTGGATTTGTCTTCCTCAGCCTCCGCCAAGCTCCTCTGCAAAGGTTTTATCTTGCCAGGTTTTGTTTAAAGCAGATTGAAATGCAGAGCCTGCAGCACTGGGCTTTCAATGTGTTTTGGTGCCAAATCCAGTGTAATTGTTGCATTTCCTTTCCCTGCTGAACTCCCTGCCTACAGACAGCCTGTAATGGAAGATCCTGGGAATGTTTTGTTTTGGGAGGTGGAAGAGGCACCGAGGGTGTCCGTCAGAAAGCGCTACAGGGAGGAAAACGAACACTGCTGAAGACAGAAGGAAAGCAGTGATGTTCAGGATAAACTGGGCCTCTCCATTTAACTCCTGCTGTGGCAAGCCTGATGATTTTAACCCTGAAGGGGCACTCTCTGCAGTCACATGAGACTTTTCTTTGATAACAGTCAGAGCCCCATGGCAGGCTTTCACAGGGTTCCCAAGCTGGCTGAGCCTGCCTGGAGAGTGAGTGCACCAGCCTGGCTCTGGATAATATGCTAAATCAGGTACTGCAAATTTGCTCTGCTCTGGTGCTTGACATTCAGTATTTGCATGAGAGTTTTAGGCAGGTGGGGTTGAAGATTGGAAACATTATAATCAATCTATAAGTCCCATCATATATAGTGGATCTATTTGAATGGAGAAGATACCCCTAACATTATTGATAATACACAGATTTTAGCATATTGCAAATAAATGCATTTACTGGAGGGTAGGGCTGGGAGCTCCCTATTTTTTTTATCATACAGGAGACTGTGTAAACTACAGACTGGATAATACCATAGAAGTGGGTTTCTTTTTGTTTACAGAGTTTTAAGTAGGCATAACATACTTAGCTTTGAAACAAATAAGCTGATAGTTGTCACCAGAGGATCCCTATCAAGTGGTGCCATTCCCACTATGTGAGTGAGCAATCCCGATTTCATTCCCAGCAACATCAGCCCTGATCACACTGGGTTCAGAAACTGTGAAATTCGAAGTACCCTGAGAAATCTGTAGATTTTATAGTTTATAGATTTTGTAAAATATTGTACTTGTTTGTAGTAATAAGCAAACCTTTATTTGCTTTATGTAGAGGATGCTCTTGAACCACATCTTTAGGTTTTCTCTGAAGCTGAGAGAGCTATGAGCCTGCTCTGTGAATAAAGCCCAGAAAACAGGGAGTCTTCCATTACCACTGGCCTGAGGGAGCACAATTTTGACATTAGCCATTGCAAGGCTTATCATGAAAGTATGATAATTGCTTAGACCTTTGTGTCTAGCAATGTATGCAGGACTGGGACTACTATTCTGCCCATATGCAGGAAATCAAATGCCTGGACAAAACAACATTTGAAAACATATTTCTAAGGCTGGTTTTTTTGGTTTGGTTTTTTTTTTAAATTAACCTTTGTTTGTAGGTGACCCTTACTAGAAGCTGTGAAGGATGCTGTATATTCCCTTATGTATTGTGTGTATGGTTGTATATTTGTTTTCTTTATTAAAATCTGGGCAGAGAAAAATGGACCAGATTCCACTCCATTCCCCCTGCTCAACTTCAGCAGCTGCATGGAGTTGTGGTGAAGTAACTGCATTAATGGAGTACATCCAAGAGCCTACATGCCTGGTAACAGATGTTCTAAAATTGCAGAGAGGAAATGTTTGGCAATTATCCTCTAACATGGCTACCTTGTGCTGGCAGCCTCGTGGCCCAGCCCAGCCTGCCCACTCAGGAGTGCTGCAGATGAAGAGGAGCTCTGGAAATCCATTTCAGTACTGGAAGCACTTCTTAGGGGAGGCAGGATTTGCAGAACCACAGAATTTGTGAAAAAAATCAGTTTGGCAGGGACTTCAGGAGATGATCTACTCTAAACCCCATCTGAAAGCAGGTACTGACTGATGGCTGCAAGATCAGGCCTTCATCACACTTCTCTGCAGGATGTAGGGTCAAGGTTGTTGTGGGATTCACCTACTGGATATCTGCAATAGAAGCCTCATCACCTGGGCAGCTCCCTCTACAGTCAATATTCATGGTCAGGAGAGGAAAATGGGAAAGCTAAGTGTTTTGTCCAGCTTTGGAGAAGCTGGACCAGCTGTGGTCCGGTGATTCTCACCCAGGGTGAAACACACACTCAGGAGCGTTTCTTGCTGCTTTGTGATCAGTGGTAACAGGGAAAATGATAGCATTGAGCAGTCTGCCTTTGGATTAGAAAGGACCAAAATGAAAATTAAACAAATAGTTGATTTGCTTTTTTTTTTTCCTCTCCCTAGGGCAGATGAGCCACCCACCGTGCCTGGACCCCAGCCTGGCTGCTGGGGAGATGCAGTCCCCCAGGATGGCAGGGAAGAAGCGAGGGCGTCCCCCGCTCCAGCCAGCGCCCATCAAAGTGGCAGTTCACAACCTCTTCCCAGCACCAGCCGGTGCTCTGCCAGTCATGAAGATCCCAAAGAAGAGAGGGAGAAAACCTGGGCACAAGGTAGATGCTTGACTTTCACATTCCTTGTCCACCTCCTGTTGGTCTTCATGCGTTTTCCTCTAGAATTTCAGCTGAGATGCAAGAACAGAGGAAAAGTTGTGCAAGTCTGTGGCAGGGAAGTGCAAAGAAAAAAAAAGAGAAGATGATTTCTCTTCTACCTGAGCTGGTGAAAAAATGACAGAATCATAGAGTATTCTAAGTTGAAGGTGACTCATCAGGATCATTGAGTACAAATCCTGGTCCTGTGCAAGAACCACACCATGTATATTTTCTCAAAGGTTAAAGTTATTTTAATTTGTTCTGTTTGAAAATATCTTCCACAGTGTCACGAGGGATGGCTGCACACCTTCGGGGAAGGGTTTCTCATTTGTCACTTTCTTCTCTCTCACTAACAGTGATTAGAAATTAAACAAACTGAACAGAGAAGAAAAGGAATACAGGAGAGTGGAAATAAAGGGAGGAGGATAAAAGCTACTTTCCAAAGTAAAAAAGAAAAGAGGGGCATTTGAGAAAAATAATTGGATTTCACTTTATTTGTCTGCTCATGGCCCAGCTCTGTATGCAACTGTGGGGTAAAGGCAGAACTAAAGAAAGACAGGAACCCTTAGTGCCTTAAGCCTTTCGGATGCTGCTGCTGTGCTGGGTCTTTCCCACCACACCACTTGCAGTGGGCTCAGCACCAGTGGGAGCAGTGCCACAGTGATGCATCACGTTGTGATGCCGAGGGAAGGAGAATTTGTTCTGGGCAGTGAAATTGGACTACAGATTAGTAAGGGGTCTTGTGTTCAGCACATTGCTCTGTTAATCTCCCCGTGTCTGTCCCCCGCCAGCTCGGGGCACTGTGCATGTTTGCCATGCCTGTTCCCTGCTTTGAAGGGGCACTGGTACAGAAATGCAGACAGTTGCACAAGGAGGGCAAATTACTGACTGTTCTAAAATCAGAGCTGCTTGAGTCTGTGGTGTCAAGACAGAAAAGTGAATAAAACAATCAGCGTATGCACAAGGCTGGCCCAGCCTTCCCTGGAGAAGGTCTTGTCCAGGTGTTGTCTGGCTCTTCCATGGATCTCTCATGGTTCATAGGAGGCAGCAACGTCCCATGCATGGTGCTGCTGGCTGAGCTCTGGACTCAGGGACCAATGATCTGATTCCTGTAATCCTTGAATTTGAGCTTAATCTAGAGCAGGCTACTCTCATCTTTACTTTTCCCTCCTTTTCACCTCCTGCCAGACCTTCTTCCTCCCATTCCCTAACCTCTGTCTAACAGTAGTCCAAAATAAGCTAAGTCTGGCCAAATATTATATAGTGTTTATAAAATGTGGGATATGGAAATACTTGTTATTTTTTCATTTCCATATCAGGATAAAGCTCCAGGATGGAAAAATCTGAGTTGCTTTACTTAGGTGTTTCTTATTTCAAGATAATTATTTGTTATATATATTTATTTCAAGTAAATTAGTTATTATCAGTAAAGCTGGGTGATTTGTAGACTCTTCAGATCAAAACCATCCAGTCTGAACAATAATACTTTGGAGATGTGCTGAAATTGGGTCTTTGAGGTTTGAGATTGAGTGATTTGCCAAATACCACAATGACCTTGTATGCAGGGTTTTTCAAACCCTGTCCCTTCTGTCCCTGCTAGTCTTGGTGACCCCCATTTCTTGCTTATGCATTTACATTTGATTTGTAATTTGACAAAAAAAGAAAATGTTGGGGAATATGTTCTGTTCTATCCCAAATGCATCCATCCACCTGGAAAAAGTCTTTCACCAACCACCACATATATATAAATGGGAGAAGTGGTAAACTTAAAATCCTGGAAATGCTGCAGTAACACTGTGCTTTGGACCTATGTGGCTGAGCATTTGATTGCTGTGTCCCCCTCTTCTTCCAAAGGGACACTTTATCCCTGGCTGGGTACCACACACTCCTCCTCTGTCCCCAGGCACTCAGCGAGGAGGCCAGAGCGTCCCTCCTTCGGCAGTGGGTCTGAGATGAGGCTCTTTCTTGGCGAGCCTGGCCCATAAAAAGGCATCCTTTTCTAACCTATGGCTCAGGTGGATGGAGCTGCCACTCCTGAGCTGCAGCACCCGTGGCATCTGGCCTGGTGCTGTTGATTTGCTCTGTAAGATTCGTACACTGCAGCAATGTTTCCCGTGAGGCGCCTTTGTAGGCTGTGCGCTCAGCTGAGGTGAGCCCCCCTCCATCCAAAGCACTTCCCCAGCGGGAGTCAAAGATTACGTTTTTTTGATGGGGAGCTCTAGCTTGATTTAATTAGCTCGATAATTGTATGACTTTCAGATACCACGAGACTTAAATGCATTTTAAAAAATGACTCCCTGCCCAAATGGCAGACGACCAAATTCTTTATAGCAACCAGAGAGCTGAATTATTACAGAACAGATGGAAAAATACTTCTGAATTTTTAAGAAACCAGGAATTTACAGCCTAGATTTAAATTTATTTTGACTGAGATGTGAATAACAGACATTTTCAATCACATGCTCTTTACAGACAGGTGACCCATTGCCTGTTTTCGTTGATATTAAAGCAAATATCTGTGTCTTCCTGAAATGGCATTTCATCACACTTCATCACCAAGAAAAGTATTTTCCTTGCTATCCTGTTTATTTTTTCACAGCTTTGGCTATAAAATTTCATCAGCTGTTTTTCCAAAAACTGTTTTGTACCTTATGTGGAGCTATTTGCCATAAAATGTTACATTTCCCCAAAATACAATATTCTTTCTGATTGTCTAAATCTCTGGGAAAAAGCCTATTCTGGCAGCCGGGGGGGAGGTTAGTAGATGGATGGGTTTTATTTCTCTGGCTGTGAGTGAGAGCAGCCCTGAAGAGCTGCCTAGGAAGCCTGTACTAGGGAAGGGTTTGTTAGCATCCTGCAGGGATTTGCCGCGCTAGAGGACATCAGAGGGATGCGCGCATGGGGCAGCACTGCGGCACGGACCATCACGCCCCTCCCAGAGGGCAACAAAGCCATGGCCCCCTTTGAGCAGCTCGAGGGCAGTTTGTCCCTCTGTGCAACCAGAGCAGCTCCCACCCAGGGAGGTGGCCCCAGCCCAGATCAGCCAGGACCTTGCAAGCTGCTGCCAGGTGGGGTGGGCAGAGAGAGTTGTGGAGTGACAGTTTCCATTACGGGGCATAGGTTCCCCTGCTGCCCTATAAGTCAGTACTAATGATGACAAATAAGCAGTCAGGATTTGGACACACTGGGAATGAGATTGCACAGACAACCTTAAAGTGTCCTGTTTATTCACCTGTCCTATGATACAGTCTTGGATTTCAAGGCTGTGTACACTCCTGTCAAGGTTACCCACCTCATTCACTGTGAAACACTGATGGGATGTAGGAGGCTGTGTGCAGACTCGCTTGCATCATTTGCTGTGCAGAAGAAAGTTATTGCATGACACAAGAAGGTGGGAAAGACCTTGGACCGTGTTTCTCTTTGCCAGCTGAACTCCCCTCTCACCCTCAGTGACTGGGTTTGTGTTATGCTGAGTCTCCTCACTCACAGCCAAGTGCACAGAGCCACAGACCCCAAAACATGTGCTCAGAAACTCTGTGCTTCCCTGGGGTATGCTTAAAGGCAACCTTCTGTCCAGCCATCACAAGTCCACATGGCAGGACCAGGTTGGCTCAGACACTCATCTTACTGCACAGTTGCAGGGGCTGGAGGTGGTTCTCTCTCCAGCAGCAAAAGCTCTCATTTCCAGAAGGTGCCTCTGCCCTCCTCTCTGGAAGGACAAAGGCCCATGGGGATGGGGTGAATCCCAGCCTTTTCTAGCAATTATTTTTTCAGGACAAGGTGCAACTGGTACAGGGGAACAGGGAGCCATAAAAATGAGAACCTGCATCTAAGTGGTTTAAGAAAACTGCAGGGAAAGATTGTATTGTCGCTCATCGTGTTTCTTTCACATGTATTTTATTATCCAAGCTAGCAGAGATCTTCAGAGGTAAAAAAAAAAAAGTTGCCTGGCAAACATTCTTCACCCTCTTTCATTTTTTTGGTGGGGGATGACATAAATACCAGTTAGATAAATCCTGGCTTCTCTAAAGAGGTGTGCAGATTGTAATAAAAACTCCAAGATTCAGAGGTCAATCCCATCCCCAGCCACTGCATACTCAAACAAACTTATAGCCAGCATCAATGGCACAAAAGCCCATTCTCTCTGCATCTAATGCATGGTGACTTTGATAAAGTAGACACACTTGTTTCCTACCCAAATCCCCTGATCAGCTTTCTCTGATCTCATTTCCATGGTAGAAAGTCCGTAAGAGTGGGGGGTTGTTTGTAGATCTTGTTTTAAAGCAACCACCTTTACATCTCATGCTGTGCATATTAAAACTTACGACATTTGATAGTCAAAAGCTGATTCAAAGGCCTCACCACAAGGATTTCCCAGTGTGCTATAACAGATTTCCTCAGTCTCCTTTTTTCTTTCTCTCTTCTCCACTGCTTTTTTTGACTCTTACGCATATGTGCTTCCTACTGGCAAGCTCTCAGTCAGTCAGCTGGTTGGTTGGGTTGGCTTTTCAATAGAGAGGATTCAATCCAAGAAAAGACATCTTTAAATTGAATACTTTGAGATTTATGTTTCATTATATTCAGGGACTACTCAGGGTTTCAGCGGCCCAGAGGTAGCTAAGCTGTTTTTTGCTTAGTGTACTGTCTCTTGCACTAATCAGACATTGTTTTATTTTGATCTAACAAAGGCCAGTTCTCTACTACCCCTAATAAAATGACATTTATTTGTACCCAGAGGCTGTACAGCACATTTTGCTGCAATTAATTTTGCAGTAAATTGTTCACTAAAACAGGAAACTGCCAAGAAGGGCCTTCCATACTATGTACTTTACACAGGTCTTGCCCTCTGTTTATTTGCTCTTGAACGTAAGCTTGCCTGGGCCTCCAAGATCTAGGAGGAGAAAAAGGTCTGATGGTACTGGTGGGGCAGTGCACACTCTTGGTGGGGCACACACTCACAAGGCTCAGGGGCTGAAGAGGGAACTTGTGTGCCTCTGTTTGGGACCACAGGAATGTGAGCTAGTAAGGATATTAAGGAGCCAACACACAAGTGAAGCAGAATTTGTCAGGTGTACTGTCTCAAAAACAGTATTTATATACAGAAACGTGTGAGAGCATACATGAGTTGTTAGAACCTCTCCAGAGAAGGACAACAAAGCCAGTGAAAGGTCTGGAGCATCAGTCTTATGAGCACTGACGGAGGGATCTGGTGTTGTTTAGCCTGGAGAAAAGGAGGCTCGGGGGAGACCTTATTGTTCTCTACAACTACCTGACAGGAGGCTGTAGCCAGGCAGGGTGGGTCTCTTCTCCCAGACAACCAGCAACAGGGAAAAGGGAAATGGCCTCAAGTTGTGCTAGGGGAGGTTTAGATGGTATGCTTGAAAAAATTTCTTCACTAAAAGGGTGATCAAGCATTGGAACAAGGGAAGTGGTGGAATCACTGTCCCTGGAAGTGTTCAAAAGTGTGTGTTTAGGGACATGGTGTAGTAGTGGTCCTGGCAATGTTAGGGAATGATTGGACTCAGTGGTCTTAGAGGTCTTTTCCAAGCTAAATGATTTAGTGATTCTATTCTATTCTACAAGTATATATGCACATCTCTCTATAAACATATATATATATATATTATATAAACATAGAGTGTGTACAAGTGCACATATGTAAATATGTATTCTCTGTATATGTGTGTATATATATATGTGATCAAAAACAAGCCCAGAAGCCTAACATAGGGGCTACCAAAAGTTTCACTTTGCCTGCCCACTTTGCCATAGAAAAGTGAATAATTGACATATTACCTTAGAACGTAATAAATCATGCTGCTTCTCACCTTCTTACATGGAATAAATCCCAAACTGGATGCAGACCTTGATTTTTGAAATTCTGTGCTCTTCCCATTCAGTAAAGCTTTTGATACTGTCTTTCAGAATATCCTTCTGGACAAAATGTCAGGCACACAGCTGGATAAACAAGTCATGCCATGGGTGGGCAACAGGCTCACCACTCAGGCACAAAGGGTTACAGGGAATGGGGTAACATCAGACTGGTGACTTGTTATGGATGGGTTTCCCACAGAGTTCCATCCTCAGCCCTGTGCTCTTCAAGATCTTCATAAATGACTTGACTACAGGACTGGAAGGGATACTGAGAAAGGTCAAAGATGACACAAAACTGGGAGGAGCTGTTGACTCCCTTGAGGGCAGGGAGGCCCAGCAGAAAGAACTTGACAAATCAGAGGACTGGCAATCACCAACCGTATGAATTTCAACAAAGCAAAGTGCCAGATTCTGCACCTGGATGCACGGACAGACTGGGGAATGAGAGGCTGGAAAGTAGTGCTGTGGAAAGGGATCTGGGAGTCCTGGTCAATGGCAAATGGAACATGAGCCAGCAGTGCCCTGGCAGCCAGGAGGGCCAACGTTGTCCTGAGGGGCACCAGGCACAGCATGGCCAGCTGGGCAAGGGAGGGGATTGTCCCTCTCTGCTCTGAGCTGGGGCGACCTCACCTTGAATCTGTGTGCAGTTTTGGGCACCACAATATAGAAAGATATTAAACTATTGGAGAGCATCTAAAGGAGGACAACAAAGATGATGAAGGGCCTTGAGGGGAAGCCGTGTGAGGAGCAGCTGAGGTCGCTTTGTCTGTTTAGCCTGGAGGAGACTGAGGGGAGACCCCACTGAATCCTACTACTTCGTCATGAGGGGAAAAGGAAGAGAAGACACTGATCTCCTCTCTGGTGAGCATGAGGAATGGCATGAAGTTGTGTCAGGGAAGATTTAGGTTGGGTATTAGAAAAAGGTTCTTCACCCAGAGGGTGGTTTGGCACTGGCACAGGCTCCCCAGGGAAGTGGTCACAGCACCAAACCTGACAGAGTTCAAAAGGGTATGGACAATGCTCTCAGGCACAGGGTGTGACTCTTGGGGATGGTCCTGTGCAGGACCTTCATAGTCCTTGTGGGTCCCTTCCAACTCAGCATAGTCAGTGATTCTGTGAAAACAAACTGACAGCACTGGTCAGTTATTCTTGATCCCAATCTGAAGGCAAGACAACTCTGCAAAAACAGGACAACACAGGCAAGTGAGAAATGGCACTAGCCAGGGGCCAGCTCAGGGGTCCTCATACTCTACAGCTGCCATACAGCAGGAGGTCAAATCCATAGCTTGTCTCAGATGCACTTATGGAATATTCTGTCCCTCTTTCAGACTGAAAGTAAAAGGATTTAGCCTGTCCCAGGGGAGGTGGTGGTAAAAACTCACTTAAATGTCCCTAAGTCCTACATACTTCCCTCTCCTTTTCTCTGTTTTTTGGTTTTACCATTATACTGAAACAGTGACCATTATTTTAGACATTTGTAATTCATAGTCATGGACAACAAAAATCTTCATCCAAAACAACTTCTACTCTCCACCAGGGATTGCTCAAGGTTTGGTTTGTAGGCAGTGGTCTGACTTCCTTTCTGCTTAAAATACAGTTTGTACATTGTCCACTGAAAAACAACAAAAAGAAAGAAATACCTGTCAGAAGAACACTTTGGTGTAGGACATGTAAATATATAAACCAGCAAACTGTGTGCTTGGCTCTCTGCTTTCCCCCTACTTCCCTTCTTGGCAAAAGGAAAAGCAAGAGTGGTACCTTCAGGTCACATCCATCACATCAGTCCTTTTTAAATATGAGGACTTGATCATCGTTTGACTGGTGAGATGTTGCCAGGTACTGGCAGCATAAAGGCATAGTGGTATTGCACCATAAATTCACATCATGCTTCTCTTCTCCAAGCTGGGCTGCAGGTCACAAAGATCACTGGGTGCAACGGTGCAGCAGTTTGTATTTACTAGCTGGTAATAACACAATCTGGACCACGGTGTGAGCTTATTTACATGGGTGTCAGCCCAGAGTAGCCTCTTGGTGCCACTGGATTTATACAAGATTTACACCCCTGCAACCAAGAGCAGAATCTGGCCCTAAATTATGATGCAGTTAAAGACCCCATGTTTCTGAGTTGTGGAGCATTGTTTACACCCACATGAAATGGGTCGTAAAATGCCATTGCGCTGATTTGTTGGAGTGCTAGGCTCAATTTGCTCAGGTGTAAATAACTACCCTGTGGGTGGCATAATATTTGCATCCTGTAGCTTAAGGCATTGCTGTCTGCTGCAAATCAGTCAAGCTTCAGGCTCCAGTATCCTCCTGGGAGCAGGATGGATCTTCTGGCCTGGAGAAAGTGATGCAATAGCAGATTGCTAATGAGTGGGAGTTCATGGGGCGTGACACGCATAGAATAAAATTGGAATATCTTGTGTATACTTTCATTATTTTTTGCAGCTGAAATCTCGTGTCCTGATGACTCCTTTAGCAATCTCTCCGCCGAGAAGCACGCCGGAGCCGGATATTAGTTCAATCCCCCAGGATGCAGCTACGGTGCCCAACTCGGACACCCCACAGGCTCTCACAGGTACTCAGCCTCAAGCGCTCCTTGACCCAGGGGTGAGCAGGAGCCACAGGCTGACAGCCAGATATCACAGCCAGATGCTGGGCTTTGCCGAACAGGGGGAGCTCATGGAAATGGGATGTTTGCAGATTAGTCTAGTGACCAGTGACAAAGAGCAGAGTTATCCTGCAAGATTGTATTTTGACTGCCATATGTCGAGTTTAGTGGAGATGTCAGTTCCATTCCTCTTGAAATGTGAACATCAAAACCCATGAATGCTCCATTTTATACCTAACGTTTTCACCACATCTAATATGTTGCAATGACCAACCTAAATCCCTGTGTGAACATGAAGCACCTGTTACAGCTGCGAGGAGAAGAAAGGAGGAGCCATGGTCTGACTGTAGGCAGGGCTACCAGCACAAAAACCCCAATGCCTTATCACAGCAGCAGGCATAGTAATTTCCAAAGGTAGTCGGAAAACACAGCCTTGCACTTTCTTTCTGTTTATATTACCAGAAGTAGCATAGGTCAAGGCTTCTAAACAGATGTAAATGAGAAGAAAATCAACAAGACAGCTGATTTACCCTGAGATTTGAGCAGAGAAATGGATTAGATAACATTAGAATCTAAACACAACACATAAATCCCATTATTTCTTATCTGGGATGCACAGAGGAGAAGTTTTCCATCTGCTCTGGTGGCAGAATGATACTAAACCAAGTAACAATGACAATAATATATTTTATTCTCGTTTATCCCTTCACACGCAAAGTCTGCAAAGCACTTGGCAAACACCAGCTGAGAGGATGGAAGTGCCCTGAAAGGGGTGCCCAGGGCTGCTTTTGGAGTGGGACAGGGAGGCACGGTCCACCAGCCCTGCCAGACCAGCAGGGTGGCTGCAAAGGCAGGGGCTCCGTGGATCATTTCAGGCCCAGTGGATGCAGTGCCCCACACCTCTGTCTGCCCATCTCATGCCACTGGCACCTTTCCTCCCAGCATCCTCCCAACAGTGCATGCAGGTCCCCACCAGAGCAGGGCTGGCAGGAGACGAAGGGAAGATCCAGCCAGCTTTTACCTCCCTCTCTGCTTCAAAAGGACTGTAGGGACCCTGGCTCTGCAGTGGGGGACTCAGCACATTGCCTGCAGGCTGCGGAGTCCCCTCCCACAGCTGAGCCCCGACAAAACCAGTGGGTTGTCATGCAGAAGCCACATACTGCAGATCTGTCAAGGTGTGGCACCCTGGGAAAGCTGCACTCTGACATCCCCCTGCAATTCCTGCATGCCGCTGCTGTATTTTCAGTGCACCATCCTTTTGTTTGTTTGGCACTTGGAAGGTGTGAAGTGGTATAATGATAAGTATGATTGCTATTATCCTCCTGTTCACCCAGGATGTACTGCTCGAGCCCCTTCTGCTGGTCCCTGCGAGGTGGGGGAGCAGAGTGCACTGTGACAGTTGCACTAGATTTTCATTATGGCGATGCAAACTGTAAATTATATCCAACTTTACACAGCTGTCATCATGTCCTCCACTCCGCTTGATGGGGTTTTTTTGTCACATATGTGATTTCTGTCAGAAGATAATGTTATATTGTTTGAGAGATGACAGCTCAAGCACACTCTGCCAGCTATTATAATATGTCTCACTTTAGCCTGACTTTAGGCTGTGTCTTAGTCGCCCTTAGTTACTGCAGTGCTCTCCCTGCTTCCCCTGAGATGCAGTTAGCCTCAGCCAAGCTTAAAATAGGTTCATGGTAGTGAGGAGAACACTCAATTTTTTGGCTATCTGGCATGCCTGATGGCATGTAGAAAAACTGCCTTTGCAGCTTATGAGAGGAGGCATGCAGTGCTTGGCTGTGGAGAGGCTGGGGCAGACTCCCTCACAGATCCCTGTGCAGCACAGTCACATTATTGGGGTCCCAAAATGTTGCACTGCACACCATGCACAGTTTCTCCCAACTTGATGCAGTTTGTAGAGTGTTAGGTTGAACATGGAAGGTTAGGAAGCTCCCAAAGTCCAGATTCTCTGCCACGGCACTGTGCAGCATACCCCTCCAGAAATTACAGCTGCATTAGAATCAGAAGAAGCAAGGATTCAAAGCCTTTCCAAAAGTCATCTCAGAGCAGTGCTTCTCACAGCAGCTCTCAATGAACCAATCTAAAAACAGAGGAAAAAAATAAACAGCCTGAAGTCACCTCAGGCTGGCATGCCCTCCTTGCTGTGAAGTCACTGCTGGTAGTCACTGTTCTACACTCCCAGTATATTTTTCTGGTCACAACTTGCATGGACAAGGCAGACTCAAGGGAGCAGACCCCAGGCACATATAGGAGTTTTTTTAGAGGTGTGTAGCTTAGCCTAGCCTGTGGCACTGAGCTAGACCTAAACTCAGCTTGCTCTGCTCTGGCAATGGCTCATTAGCACAAGGAAGGCTGGCTCTGCCACCACAAATGGCAACAATTCACCAGCGAAGGAAAAACTTGGGAAATTAATAGAAATGTAGAATGCTAGCATTTCCTAGGATGCTCTCAGGACTGTTTTGTAATAACCTCATTGGGATTTTATGTCTACAGTCTGCATTTATGTCAACAAACAAGCAAACCTGGGGCCGTACCTGGACAGAAAAAAGGTGCAGCAGCTGCCAGAGCACTTTGGCCCGGAGCGGCCGTCGGCGGCCCTGCAGCAAGCAGTGCAAGCCTGCATCGACTGTGCTCTCCAGCAAAAGGTGGTCTTCTCCCTCATCAGGCAGGGCTATGGAGGCGAGATGGTGTCAGGTAAAGCATCTTTGTAAGGGGTTTGTGGCCAGTAAGGAAAGCGCTTGAAGTCTTAACATGTTGCCCAGTCCTGCCTGCCCTGGATGTCCTGTTCCCATCAGTGGGATGGCAACCAGCTTTGAATATCACTTATGCCTTTGTAAAGTGACCTGCTGCAGGAATCACCTTGGTGTCAGAGGGCAGGCTGTTGGTAAGGGGTATTGCAGTGGTGATTCAGGTGGGAAACATGCACTCCAGAGTCTGCCTCTTACCACTCTTTGGAGCAGTGCTGAGGCCAGGGCTGAGAGCTGTTTTCTTGCAGCTCTTCAAGGATAGGCAGCAGTGCCAGCCCACTTTGTGACACACATTGCCACCACAAGTACACAGGTATGCCTCATATGATGAGGGTGGCAAAACTCTGGAACAGGTTGCCCAGAGAGGTGGTGGATGCCCCAAACTCAGATATATTCAAGGTCAGGTTGGATGGGCCTTGCAGCAATCTGAGCTAGCTGAAGATGTCTCTGGTCATCGCAGGAGGGTTGGACTAAGTGACCTGTAAAGGTCCCTTCCAGCCAAAATCTTTCTATAACTCTATGATTCTGTGTTTCTCAAAAGGACAGCTTTTATGGAGTTTAGCTGTTAGTGCGTTCCCTGCCTGCAGTTCATGATCCAAACCAGCTCTTCACTGCAGGAATTGCAAAAGTCCCACAGCAATTCCCCAAGCAGCAGGACTGCACCAGTCTACACAAATATATCAGAGACAATCAAAGACCAAGGGGAACTTCCCAGCAGCTCCTCATCTTCCCGCAGTGTCACTTCTTGCTGTGTCCTGATGAATCTCCCATGTCCCACAATGAATCCCCTGGCCTGGTTCTCAGCATGAACATGACCTTTTCTTCTATCACAGCAAGAGTTTTGTGTCACAACATTCTTTTGGCATATGGGGAATGCAGTGGGAATGAAACAATAATGGGAATATGGGAACAGCACTCTCCAATGAGCTGCTGCAGATGAGTCAGGCAGCCAAGGATTGCAAGTCCAATCAGTTTCTCAGGGACTGCAGATGCTCCGCTGTGCCACTGGGACCTTCTTGTGTGGGAGCCCAGGCTCTGGCCCTCTGTGCAGCATATAAATCGTGCTTCTTCCCTCTCCTCAAGCTCTCTGTAATCACAGGTGTGCCTTCCCTAAGGGACATCAGAAATACTCTGAGAATGATCCAGACTTGTTCACAGAAACACAAGACTGAAGCAATTCAGTGCAAAGCTACATTTTTGCTTAGTTCTGTGCTGCAAATATGATTTTCATTACAATCAGGAGAGTCATATTATGCACCAAGCCTGCCAAACTCCTTGGTCTCAGTTCCTCTGAGCTGGCTCAGCTTCAGCTTCACCTGAACTAAAAGCACCTGATCAACATTTCTCCCAATTTCATGCTTCTAGTCATCAAAGAGGGGTGAAAGGCTGAGTTTTGATGAGTTTTGTCAGGGGCTTTCCAATCTTCCCATGGCTTGGCTCACAGATGCTCAACCAGCTGTGCAGCATGATCCCTCACAGCATCTGAGGAAATCTCTGAAGTTATCCCCAAAATAAGAAGTCTAATGTTGCAATTTTTTCTTGTTAGTAGTGATGGGAGACTGTAGGATTGGGAAAGAACCTTCCAGGTGGAAGAGTTCAGGCAACCATATCATGTTGTCCTCCCTGCAAACCTGTTGCAATTGAATGTGTCTTGCTACAACTGATCCTGGTGGGTCTGTTTTGACCCCTCCACTCCTCCCATGGCTGAGATCTTATGCCTTTTTTGATTCCTGGCTAAATATGTCCCCTGACAGGTTTACGCAGGAATTTTAATTGCTCTGTTCTTACCCTTAGATGTATTTCTAAGAGAGCCACTCTTACCCTGCTAGGATGAAATACACAGTCCCTTTCAGGTGACAAAGATCACTGGATCAGTGAAAGGAGTGCAGGTGTCTTGCCACAGTCCCACATAGCAGGATGGTGGTGGCTGCAGTGCCACAGGGAAAATTTCTGTTCCCCAAACATCAATGCAGTCTACCTGTGCACCTCTGCAAGTGTGAATTCACCCTTCTTTAGCCTGTATGACCAGAATGATGCCGTCCAATCATCAGGATCAATCCATCTTAGGTTTCTTCAGAACTTTGTATAGTGGCTTTAACACTCCATTTTCTCTCCTGGAAACATTTTGTTCCACACCTTCTGGAAATATATCTGAGTTTTTCATGAGTGTGACCCCTTGCTGTTTTATGGGCATCTGGTAAGCTAATATTATCATTTCTTCTCCTATCAGGTTGTTTTGAGCCTCTTCAAAGAGTTATGGATTTCTCTTTATTTTCCTTTTTTTTTTCGCTCATTTTTACTATCACAGAAGTCAAAATCAGTCGATCCTTTCTGTACAGTCTCCCAGGCCTCTTCTCCATTGATGATGTCTGCCAGCTTACAGCATCCACAAAATCTTTTTGTGTCAGCACAGACTGCTGCTGGTTTCTCTCTGGGACTTGGGGTCTCCTGCCAGCAGACCCTGTTGTCATTTCTTTACTCACCTCTCGTATGCAATCATTTCCAATTTAATGAAAGATTTCTCATACTTTACTGAATTCTGGAGAGACCACAACTGCCAGCATAAAGTGCCTATAAATGCAGTTAGCTCAGTAAATAAAGATCAACAATGAAGCTGTTACCTCTCTCTTCAGTACAAGCCTGGTACCTTCCATTCATTCCCAACCATGCCTTTAATTCTTATCTCCCCATTATCTTTTAAAACCTTGGGTACTGCTGAAGTCAGCCTAACAGCCCATCACTATTGGTGATCACTGCAGATCACTTTCTTTCCCTTTCCTTAGACCAGGGTATCATAATTGCCTCCTTCTAATCAGACCATACAATTTTCACATGGAGGCACATATTAGAAAACCTTGCACTGCTGGCCATGCCAGTCAGCATCTTTCAGCTCTCCAGGGGGAAGGTGATCTGGATCACACAAACTCAGCTCCTTACGCTCCTCCAGTTTGTTCTGTGCCTCAGGCAGGGTAATTTTGCAAAATATTTTAATACGTGCGAATACCTGAGTAAAATTATTTCCCCTGCTCTCATTCTCTCTTCTTCCATGCGTCCACAGGTATTGAATTGCTCCTGTTTTGCTTTCCAGTTTCAGCTTCTTTTGAGGGGAAGCAGCATCTCCAGAGCCTGCTGGTAGTGAACAGCATCGGGTATGTGCTGCGCTTCCTGAAGAAGCTCTGTCGCAGCCTCCTGTGTGACAACCTCTTCAGCAACCAGCCCTTCCAGCAGTGCTGTGGGACGGGAAGCCCTGAGGGGTATGAAAACAGACGGATGGAGGCAGGTAAGCTGCTTCCTCACCTTGGGCTCAAGACTTAATGGAGCTGAAGAAATGACTGTTTTTTTGGTGCTGTGTATGATATAGGGAACTGCAGGCCTCTGTGGGACCCTTCCAGAGGGAGGCAGTGAACTTACTTGTGGTATTTTCCCAGTGGCTATGGAGGAGGTGTTCAGGTGAGAACCGCAGTGCTGAGGTGCCCCAGCAAAGAATTTTTGGGCCAGCATGTTGGTTAGCACAAACCTAAGGTACATATTATTAGCTGTGGCACAAACAGCCTGGATCCCCATCTGCCACCTCCATCCGTGAGTATAAACCTAAAGGAGCTGTGACTGCTAAGTGGTTTGCTTTGCTACTTGCAGGGATGTTTCTCCCAGCTTAAAACCCTCTGGGACCAGCAAGGTCCCTGTCTTAGTGCTTGACCATGTGGGGCAAAGCCTGGAGGAGCTGTGGCATGAGGCAGATGCATCCAAGGATGATGGTGGTCCTGAGGGGCACCTGAGCAGCACTGGGCTCCCAGGTGGATGGCACTCCTGAGCTTCCTTCTTGCCTGTATGCTGGGACAAGGTGCTGGCCTCACACAGCCCCCATGGAGCTGGGACGTGCCTGCAGCCCCATCTGCAATCAGAGGCTGGAAATGCCATGGGGCCTTACTATGGCATTGAGAAAGCTAGTTTAGAAAAAAAGATGTAAGTTATGGGCATGAGCCTTCATTTCATCTGCAGGCTTCCTCCTGACTTAAATTATTTTTCCTTTTCTTTTATTAACAACACTGTGGGTGTTTGGGGAGGACACTGTCTCTCATGCATTCAGTTTAATGGTAGATACATGCTGGCAGATGAAAGGTGTTTTAGTGTCCACAATTGTAATTTTTGAATCACTTGTTCACCAAGAATATCCTCAGTGTGCACTTTGCTCACCAAAGCTGGGCACATGGTGCAGAAACCATCCTTTTTTGTACAAAGAAATCCAGCTGCCACTCTTACATATAGGGGAAGAAAGGCAGGACACCAGACTGGAAGGCAGTATTTTTCTTTCCTCTCCACTAGGAAGGACATTTGCAACAAGCTGAATACTTCTGAGAGGTCAATGGATTTCTGTAGCACCGAGTGAGTGCAGCCCAGGAGGCCTGGCATTTGCGTTTATATTTGCATTTTAATTTGCATTTACATTTGCATTTACTTTCTCACGGCAGGGCTGTGTGTGAGAGAAGGCAATTCCACAGCCAGGATTTTTACAGTTGCTGTCACACTCTGAGCATCTCCGTCCCCACAAAATTCCAGTGTAGATGTCCCTGACACCATTTTCACTGGATCTCCCCAGACACTGAGGATGGACAAAACATTGTTTTTCCCCCTCAGACTAGACAAGAGATGTGAGTGTAGGCAAGGCTTCTTTCCTGGGTCTCCCACTGTGGGGTGGGGGGTGTGTGTGTGCAATGAAATTCTCCACAGAAGCAGCATGGGCTGGGCAGCCTGGGCTGGTCAGGTAGGTTTAGATCAGATATGAGGAAGAAATTCTTTACTACAAGAGTGGTGAGGGACTGAAATAGGTTGCCCAGAGAAACTGTAGGTGCTCCATCCCTGGAAGTGTTCAAGGCCAGGTTGGATTGAGGCACTGAGCCTGTGTTTAATGCTATCAAAGCAGAGAGGGGGTTTGCCCACAGAGCAAAGGACCATGTGAGCTCTGCTGCAGATGGGTCTGTGAGCGCACTTTTTGGGATAAAGCTCACGTGGAAGGAGCAGGGCCATGAAAAAGCACCACAAGAAGCCATGCAAAGCAGGCACATTTTTCATTGGTTTTGTTCCCCATCTTGTAATCGAGATGTCCTTTCTTTTAAAATCACGTGCTTTTCAGCCCCTTTGCACCAATGAATCTAATCCATGTATTGACTTTGGTGCAGTTATTCTTGATTTACACCATCAGAAGGGAGAGGAGATGCAGGCATCGTGTCCAGTCATATTAATCCACTTACCCCACACAGGAGTCACCTTTTAACCTTGCCCCAAAGCACATGCCCCTCAGCCATAATTCACCTGTGCTCACAGCAAGCTGCCAGATGCTAATGGCTGTGTACAGGCCAGGTGGGATTTGTTGACATATGCATATATCACTTACAGCTGTGTTTTACATGCCTAGGAAGTGCAGACTCATCAGGCTGTGCCTGGAGCTGGCCCCTGCAATGAGCCTTGCTGGCTGTGCATTACCCCCTCTGTGCACCTGAGCCCCACGCTCTGCGTGCCTTGCCAAGGCCCCTCACCTGTCTCATGTCTCATATGGGACATTCCCCAGGGCTCTTTCTCAGCTGTGAAGGGACTTTCTGGCTCATGAGAGTGATTTGTGGGGAGCAGAGGTGGGATAACTCCCAGACCTTCATCTGGGAAATGCCCAGCTTCTGGTCTGCATTACAGCAAATCTGAGACGTTACCTGTCGCCACAGCACCTGAGTTCAAAGCACCTCTGGACCTGCACCCCAGAATTTTCCATGGGAGTGGTAGAGCAGTTTGAGCCAAAATGATGGCAGGACCTGGGTGACCTGTGCAGAAAACTCTGTGAAGTGGGGCAGGAGCTAAGTGATGGGAAGCCAACAGAGATCCTGTAAAGTGGCTCCACTCTGCATTCAGATTTCATCATTTATCTCATGCTCGGCTAATGGAGGCTTGGATGGGAGCACATGAAAGGTATATTTCTAGGACATCTACATACTGTTCACCTGCATCTACGAGATATTAGATTATTCTTCAGAGGAAACCATGTTTGCTAAAAAAAGTATGGCTAACCTGATGGTGGGCACAGAAATGGAAGAAGTTTCTCCTATGTGGGAAGCATGAAGCTTGATAAACATCTAGTTTCCATTTTAGTCAATCCTTTCTTTGCTCTTTCTGTCCCAAATCTTCAGTTTTGGCTATTTTGTCCTGTTAAAAAATTGGTGTCTCCACATAGAGCTTGGCCTCATGTGGCTGCAGCAAAACTTTATGCAAGAACTTTGGTGGCCNGGCCACCCTGTATTATTCTTATCATGGAGGGAGATGGGCAGGTCTGCGAATAAGGTCCCCAGCCTTGCTGTTCTCCCCATGGCCAAGTCAAATTTAGAAACATAGATACCATATGGAGTTCCCTACCACTATCCACGGGAGAACAGCTTCTCTTCTTGTGGCACTGGCTGGCTGTAGGGATCTATATGGAGCAGAAACACAGCAGGATGCTACTGCCTCTGTCTGTAGGAAGGTGGGCTCTTCCTATCCACAAGCCCTTGAAAAGCTGATATGACAAGCACAGTAGCAATGCACAATAGGAGTGTGACTAAGTAGGCAAGACACTGGTCTGGGAACTGGATTTTTATAAGAGACTTTCCCACTGACTATGTGGGCAAGCCACTCTTCCCTGCTGTGCCTTTATTTGAGTATGTGCCAAAGGAAGGCAATAATTCTTGCCAACATGTGCAACTCCCTTCTAAAACAGCTAGGAAAAAAAGAATAATATGATAGAAAACCACATATTATTACAATCAATATTTTCTGTTGCAAGCACCAAATAAACAGCAGCTCAGAAGTTTCAAGCCCTGAGAGGGTAAGAAAAATGTTGTCTTTCCCCTTTCTAGTACTAAGGCTTGTTTAATCTTGTCTTGTTGCATGCTATGAGGAACAGTGCTCCTGGCTTCTCAGCACACTCTGAATAAATGGCTTTTATGGCTATCAATAGCTTCAGTGCTCCTCAGCATTTAATTACCTGCAAAGGCCATTTATTGCCTCATATATTCCTTTACCATGATCATTATCCTTTAAACAATAAATAAAACATTAAGGTCACTCTTAAAGAGGGAGCAGAGCCATCCAGCCACAACAAAGTATAATATAAAAAGTTTATATGGTCTTTGGGGTTTCTGGATTGATGGCAGAGCCTGCAGTACAGTTGAGAAAGGCTGGGATGGCCTTCCTTCCTTCCTTCCTTCCTTCCTTCCTTCCTTCCTTCCTGCCTTCCTGCCTTCCTGCCTTCCTGCCTTCCTGCCTTCCTGCCTTCCTGCCTTCCTGCCTTCCTGCCTTCCTTCCT
>VYXD01014626.1:192598-240848 GCA_013397195.1 Hylia prasina
TCCTTCCGTCCTTCCGTCCTTCCGTCCTTCCTTCCTTCCGTCCTTCCTTCCGTCCTTCCTTCCTTCCGTCCTTCCTTCCGTCCTTCCTTCCTTCCTTCCGTCCTTCCGTCCTTCCGTCCTTCCGTCCTTCCTTCCGTCCCTCCTTCCCTCCTTCCCTCCTTCCTTCCCTCCCTCCTGCAGGCTGGGTACCTTCTCCCTCCCCACCTGACACAACTGGCCACAGGGCACAGCATCCATCTGAGGACCCTCGTGCTGAGGTCCTGCTTGCAGCTGGAGCATCATCCCAAGGACTGGCTTCCTGAAATGAGGTGTCCAGGGTGGTAACTCTGTGGCAGAGCTGAAGAAGAGGCAACTGCAGCTGCATGTTGCAACCCAGAGGAGGGTCAGGAATAGTTTAGGATGGTCTAAAGGATAGAGGGGGTTGAAAGAAAAGAGGGAGAGTCAGTCTGTGCTGCTGTGGAGGGGTTTCATGAGGGTGGTTACAGAGGCTTTAGCATTCAGACCCTTTAAGGCTAGATAAGAAGAAACTAATAAAATATACACTAAGGAGCAAATCCTGTCAGGAATAAAAATAAGAGATGGATGGAAGAGAGAAAATTCAGCTGTGATGTATTTTGCCTGGACTCTATAGAATTGGCAGAATTGGATAAATTGAACTTTCTGACCTTTAAGTTGTGAAATTAGTGTTTGCTAACTCACAATGAAGACTCTTTCTCTTTCTTTAAGTTTATGAAATTGTATCTCTTTGTGGATGCTAAGCAATAAAGATGTAAGCAGACATCCCTTCAGCAGCCAGCCAAAGGGAAATCCTCCTTCCCACATTCTGCAGGGCTGTTTTACTTTCACTGACTTGAGGGGGTGCAAGAAATTTCATTCCTTTTGAAAAGTTACACCTGAGGGGGTAGGGCACTCTGCTCTCAGCAGTGAATAAGGAAAAGCCCAAAGGCCCTTTTGTCCTTCAGCCCAAGATGTGCTCAGTGCCATGGCACAGTGCTGGATATTGCCTGGGCTGCAGCCATGGAGGTTAGAAAAAAGAGCCGAGCTATGAAATAGAATTTAAGGAAGCTTTATTTCTCCATATCAAAGGGTATGCATAAGGAAAGTGGATGAAATGATGGGCATAAATGCATGAAGCATGATGGATGATACCATATTCACTACAGAAAAGAATACCCCTGCTATATGCATTTAATTCAAGCTTTACAAGCAGAGTCATGTGGAGGAAGCAGGGATACTTTCAGAGCCCTAGTCAGGTAAATCATGTGATTGTTACTCTGTTTTAGCTCCAGGTTTAGCTTATCTTTGTTTTAGCTGGTTAAGACCTTTCCCTAGAGCAATATGATTCCTTTAGGAGATAGCTGAAGTTCGTAGTCCCGGTTTTTATTTTAAATAGCTTAAATTAAAGTTGGAACAGGAATTTCCATTCCTAAACTTTTAAAATATTGACCCAAGTACCTGTGATCCAATATACCAGTACTTCAAGCAGTCAGGCGAGCAGGCCACAAGCCAGAACTGGTGATGGGAAACATGTGCAAGTGCTGCAAGCATAAGCCAATATGACTCACCTGGTTTTTCAAAGATGTGAGTGGGAAAAAAGCTGAACCTCAAGATCCAGCCCTAAGTAAAAGATAAAACAAGAAAGGTTTTGGAAGAAAGGGGAACTTTTACTTGTGAATCTGGATGAGAGGGCCCTTGCTTGTGGAACTGCCTGGTATGTGGTACCTATGGCAAGGCCAGGGCTTGCACCTCCATGGCAGGAAGCAGAGACAGCCGAGAGTTGGGATTCTGGTATTTAGGCTGTTTCAGTATGACAGGTTTCAAAATTCTGACAAGAGTCAGAATTTTTTTCACGGGATGTTACTGATTTTTGCTTGGATGTTCTTCAGCTTTTCAACTCAATTTTTCACCTTCCCCAGGTTGCTCTTTTTTAGCCTTTTATCATCATCTCTCCCTTCCTTACCTGTCTTTATCTACCTTCTGTTTCTTTCCATCCTTTCCCAGTTCGCTACAAAACAAACGGAAACCCACACACAGTGGCACACCCATTTCCATGGAAATAAAACATCCGCTGTTTTTTCTTGAAAAGTCTCGGCCACTGTTTAATCATCAGTGCTCCCCAGTTCCTTAGGATTTATTTGTTTGCAGTAATTATACAGAGTACATCAAAATGCCTTTCGGAAAGTATTAACACACAGCATCTGCCTGAAGAACATTAATCTGTTGGCAAAATAAGTGCAAAGCAGGGGATTAAAACAATTAAGAGAGTAGCAGAAGCAAATTGTGACGTGCAGTTTGGTGTTTCTGCTGGCCACGGGCAGCAGTGAGCAAGGTAAGGGTGCCAGGCAAGGAGTTGCACCACCAGCAGCTGGGCAAGAGGAGTGCCTCTTTCATCCTCTGACTGAAAATAAGCTGCAGATGGTGGCTCAGGGAATCAGGTAATTTATGGTGAGTTTGTTCATGGAAGAGAAAAGGTTGCAGAAGTGACTTAAACAAAAGGACAGCAGTGCCTTGATGGTCTCCATCAGAGAAACCAGATTTAAGGAAGATGCAGTGAGGCTGGGGATGAGTTCTAGGATGGGATCCCAGGGTAAGGCCAGCTCCCAGCAGCATGGCACAGTGCAGCGCAGGGATGTGGAGGAAAACTGGCCCTGTAGGATCATGGAAAGAGGAGGGGATAAAAAGGCTCAACGAAGGGGGATTGGTGAGTTCCTAGCTGCTGAGATTGAGGTCAGCCAGGAATGTCAGAAGCAGAAGCAGAGAAGACAGGAAAACAAAGGTTTTGTGAAGGGGATCTAAGACTTCAGGGCTCATATATATTGTACTCATATGGCATAAGAAATATCAGAATGTTCAGCAGAGCAGCAGCATTGAACAGGGAGAAATGAAGCCAAAACTTTATAAAATATCTTATACCTGCATACAAACACATGCACAAGCTCATGCTTTATATGTACTATTCTACCTAATTTCTGTATGAAATTATTATATTTATTAATGAGCAAACACAGCTTATTTTGCAGTCACTGCATTTTGCTGTAGACATCTCACTTCTTGTATCTCAAATTATTTGTTTTTCAAACAATAAAAAAATTACTGTTAAATATTTTAAGACAGTACTAAGCAATATGATTTGGGGACATTCATCAAGGTGGCAGTGAAACAGAAATGCACTAAGTACTTCATCTGCAGAGAATCCCAGTATAAAATACCTTGAAATTTTCAAAAAACACAGTCATTTTCATCTAGTCTATTCTGTATACAGCTTTTTTGTGACTTCTATCAATGCTGATTTATAGGGATATGGAGTGCATTATAAACTACCTTGACAGAAAAACCCCTCTAGCTACTGCTAGAAGCTGGAAACTGAAAAGATCGATTGCAGCCTCTCCCATCTCCCTCTGCCATTGCAGAACCATTGTTGTGCTAAGACACTAAACTATACAACCCTGATAAATCTCCTTTTCATGATGTACACTTTGGTATGACATAAAGGCAAGGGAGAAGGGAAGAGAAAGGAGGAGCAGGTCTGAAATCAGGTGGAAGAGACCAAAGGAAGACTTTTTCTACAGCCTAGATCCCTGTGTCATTGAAATCCCTTTGCCTTCATTTGTGCATGTGCCTAAACAATTTCCCTGTGCTGTAACACAGGACTAAAACCTCTCTATTGTAACAAAATACATTTACTCAATCCTCCGCAAGCACTTTAAAAATGGAAAAAATTCCTCAATGGGTTATTCACACAAGCACCTTTTATTATCAAATCTAATATATTTGTCAGCAGCTAGCTTTTGAATTTACTCTACCTTTTTATTCAGTTTGGACAATAAAACCATGTTGATCTGTTCCCAGCTGGTTTCATTCCCTGGTTCTACTGCATTAAACACAATGTGGCTGTTGTCTGGGCTGCAAACACTCAAGGGAAATTGTTTAAATAATGAAAAAAAATTGCTTATGCTGAAGACCTAATCAGGACAACATTGGATTTTTGAAAATTCTCTAAAAAAATTTAGATTCTTGATGTTAACTGACTGGCAGCTTCTCCTTGGGGGACTCAGCATTTCAGTTACTGCAAAATATTTTCTAGTGGCTAGGACAGAGCTAGATGATACATGGTGCAGTAAAGCCTCAGACTAAGCCCTAGAGAATTCATTGCAGGTTTTATCTCCACAGCGTGACCATAGCTTCAGTGTTCATAACATCTGCATTCAGAAGTGAATGGGGCATATTTACATTTTCCTGTTCTGACTGACTACTACGCCCCCCCTTTTTTTCCCCTGTGGATGCAACTGTGTGTTCCTATAACCCATGCAAATGGTCTCCCATAGACTAAAAACCACAGGCGTGACAGCCCTGGCTCGCTGTTGGCAGATGCCCTGGGCTGCCTGCTCTCTCCCTGCCTCTCTGCAGCAGCCTCAGGGATGCTGTGACTCTCTGGGGAGGTGTCTCCATGCTAAGCAGTGAGCGGCTTGGCTCTGCTGCCACAAACCAGATGTCACTCCCTGTAATGTTTTCCTTGTCCAGCCAAACCGTGGCAGCCACAGGTTGGTGTGGAGAAGGCCTGCTCCTTGCCCAGATGTGTAGGGGGCAGATGCACACACCAGAGAGTGGTGTTGACACGATAAAGAAACATCTGCTAAGGGGTGACATCATATTTTCATTGTGCTGCATGTCTGGACTGGCCATGGAGCTAAAAGGAATGGGCTGGTGCTGTAATCCCAGGGTAAATCACAGCAGCCAGAGCTGGAAAGTCTTAATCTATCACAGGAGACTCTTATCTTTAGATACATGCATGCAGGCTCAAACTGCAGGGAAGATAAGGGCCGTGGTACATTCCTGACTGGATAGAAATGTGTGAGGCTGTTCGGAAGGCGCGGAAAAATTTCTTTTAAAATCTTTTAAGAGTTGATGTTTAAAACAGAAGATAGCACTTCAGAGCCAATGCATATCTTTCACAATCTTAAGTACTGTTTATACCTTTCTGCTCTCTCCCTCTCTGGCTTATGCTAGATTGAACTGATGGTTAAACCCGTCTGAAGGATTTCCTCCTGTGTTTCAACGTTTGCTTTTTGTGTTTCCCCGCTTCTATTTTTCCTTTCCTGAAAGCTGAGATGCAGGGCTTCTAAGCTGCTGCTTAAAACTGTCTCCTCCCCTTCCCCCCTCCACACACCCTTCCCACCTCCCCAGTAGGGCAAATGCCATCCCTGTGCAGGGAGCAGGATCCAGGCTCAGGAACTGAAGGCACAGGCAACTAAAACACAGGCGTATAAGGGAACATACAAAGAAGGAGCATCTCTATAGGATTTTGACACTGTGGCTGGCTCCTCTCAAAATGACTGGGAGATGAAAAAAGGCTATCCCTGGCTGGGAGAAAGGAGAGGCCTGAGGAAGCTATGATATCATGCTGCTTAAAATATGGAGTTCACATCTGGTCAACCCATTATAGACAATATATGGTGGCACTTTAAAAGGTACAGGGAAGGGTCAGAGGACAAAGCCCATCACTAAATGATATGAGGAATAGGAGACGACACAAAAAAGGAATAGTGGGGGCAGAGAAGAGAAAAAGACAGAAATAAATCTGTATTGACTGTGAGGAAAAGAAATTAATGGGGAATCCAATTAAAGCAAATACAAATGATTGAGCATTGCAGGTGGTAAAGGTTATGAAATGACATGAAAATATCATCCTAGAAGGAAGGGCAGTTGCCCTGGGAAGCTACTGGTGTGTAAAAGAGAACCTCCCTGGCTTGGGGATCAGTGTCCAGCATGCTCAGAGCAGGGATGTGGGTGTTCAGCAGTGCCCCATGCAGCCTTCACCCAGATGCAGCCACTTCATGGCTGTGCAGGACGTGGCCTCTTAACTGGGAAAAGGGACCCTGGTCCTAGTTCACTGCCCTGACCTCGGGCTCTGCTGTCCAAGCAGCAATCTGGGGATGAACCCAGAAAAATGCATGGGCTGGATCTATGAAAGTGTGAGATGGCTGGAAGGGGAGCAGCCTTCAGAGAAAACACAGAAAACAGCTATGAAAATCATATGTGTGGGACAAGAGAAACTAGAAAAGAGAGACAGGGAAATAACTGGCAAAATGGGAAAAGGGTGATGTAGGTGCAGGAAAGTGGAGTTAAAGCAAGGTTGAGACAGTGGTAATATGATGGGAGAAGTAGGAAGAGGTGACAGGGAAGAACAGAGGGAGAAGCATGTGGGGGGGTATAAGGGAATGGAGCCGGAGAGAGGTAAAGGGAGAAAAGGATGTAACATGAGCAGTGATGTGGGAGGAGCAGCAGCAGGTGGGGAAAGCAGCACAAGACATGTCTGGCCTGGGAGCAGAGAAGGCAGAATAATGTCTCTGGAGTGTACAGGGAGATTTTGCTATAGGAGAGATTCTAACAAATGTGGGCTTTTAAGATGTAGAAGAAAAAGTAAGAGATTAGATCTGCTCAGGAAAAGGTCAGCTAGGGATCATCTTTCCTGTATATATACTATTCTTCATTTCCTGCTTGACTTGAAATTGATTTTCATTTGCTTTCCTAATGTACAATGAGAGTCAATTCTTTTGTCTTTCTGGAGTGTCTCTGTTCTCAGATGCTACCAAAGGCCCAGGGTTTGTGTTCTGCATTCCCATGTGCAGTGTGCATCCACATAGCACTCTGCAGTGCAAATGAGTACTGCTGGGGCAAAAAACTCAACGTGTTGCAGAAGTGAGAGACAAAGCAAGTGTTTTCCTTCATCCTAATGGAGAACTGAGGTCCAGAGATGACAGATAACCTGACAAGGTCACTCCAGAGGTTTGCAGCAGAGCTGGGATGTTAGCTGCAGATTCTAAAAGGTGCATAACTCTCAGCTGACCCATCTTCAGGAATTTGTCTAGGAATCTTACAGATTGCTACTTTTAAGAAGCTCAGCTAAAGAAATGCACATTTTTAAATTGGGAAGGCAATTGTGGCTTTTTTCTCTCCTTCTTTGTTGCATTTTAAGGTGTGCTGGATGGAACAGCATTGGGCTTTTCAACCCGGCTGCCTGTGGACCACTCATGGAAAGGAAAACTATGCCAAAATGGCTTAAGCATCTCAGGGTGGTGAGCAGTTGTAATGGAGACTACTGTGCTCAGAGCAAAAGCTCGAAGCAGCTTTCCCATAAATCCTGCTTTAAAGCATTGCGTACTAGTTTATCACTAATATGTGGAACTGACTGCCTACAAAATAAAGTATGAAAGTGAGTCAGAATACGGAAGGGCTAAGCTACAGATTTATGAACTGTTCATTTTCAACCCCAACAGAGACTTATATTTTCTTCTATTGTCTTAGAAAAGATGGGTTTTTTTCCTAATTGGCAAAAGTGGGATTAGAAGATGCGGTGGCTGTACATTTTACAGCACCTTCTGGGAGTTTACAAAACGCAGATATTTTCATGCACATCATCAGTGGAACCTCAACTCATGCAGCTTCTCTGTGTTATAAACTAACAGAGAGCTGGAAAAATAGGAACACAAAGATCTTCCACAGAGATTTTTAGTTTTGGGCAGTGAGCCTCTTGAGACGATCCCTGCTCCCCCCCATCCAATGAAGACATTATTATGACATTATTATGACTTTTCCAGTTCCCAGAGCACCTTCCACTGGGGAATGCTTCACACAGTAATGAATGGAAGCTCTGGCTTGTTCCATGGCAATAAGCATCATTAGTCCCATTTTGGAGCCCAAAGCAGAGATGTGGAATAAATTGATCTAGAACAAGAAAAGAGTCTTAGGCAAGGTTAGGAACAGAACTGACAGAGACTGGCTCCTTATAATAGACTTGTACACAATTCATGGGTGTCCTTCCACTGGGAGAATATATCTGTACATGTCTTATTTCACACAGACTGTTGAGACATTCTGACATCCATCAAAAAATCCCTGGTGTCTGCTCAAAACTTTTGGAGTAATTTGCATCCATGGCAATAAAAGCTGTATGCTGTTTATTTAGCAGGGCTCTTTTAATGTGCCGTTTGTTGTTTTGATAGTCTATGTCTTCTTCATATTGTAATCATATTAAAAGAGCATTCTTTTCCTGGAGTAAAGAGGTAATGATTCACAAGAGGCATAATTATTCCATGCAGTGCAGGCAGGATGCTGCAGAAAGAGGCATCTTCTTTATGCATAAGAGGCTTTTATTGCAAGTGTTCTACACAGTAATTAAATTCCTTTGAATGGGGAAGCTTGATTGGATTTTCTTTGGTTTATTGGGAGGAGTTTGAAAAGCAAGGTATTTAGCTCAATCGCTACATAGTTTTGGCATCTGTTGGAGGTTAGGGAGAAAGGTTCACAGTGTCTGATTCCCGTTTCTCTTATGTGTTACGTTATCTGAACTCCCTTGAATTCAATTGAATTACACCCTATCTGTATTTGTATGAGAATGAAGCTCAGAAATTCCTGGCAGAAAGCAGCAGGGCACCTGAATGCATGCGGTAAGGATCCAAATCATCTAAGGGAAAAAAGCCTTGCTAAAGGAAAGTTACTTGCAGTTGCAAAGGCAAGTGCCCAAAAGCGAGGAAATTTCACATTTGCAGCTTTCCTTCAAATCTGATATTTGTCTTATGGTGACACCAGCCTTGGCCCAGAATGGGACAAAATTTTAAAAGACAGAAGCAATAAAATTGAACAATGTAACAAAAATCTGTGCTGTGGCCTGACACACAAGCCAAGATGATGGCATGGCCCAACTCCTGAGTATTTGAGTTGTCAAAATAAATCATGTTTGTTTAACATCAACTACTGTACACAGCTGCCAAGCAATGCTTTTGGGTTTTTTTAAGGAAAAGAGTGAAAATGTAAATTAAAAGGAATACTCTGTTATATAGAGCCCCAACATCTATTGGCAATGGAGTTTGTGTCTTATGGCATAAATTACAGCATAAATTCTTGTTACTTAATAAGGCTGCATAATCCATCAGGAGGAGAGTCCTGCTCTGGCCAGGAAGTTGATGTGCAACACCATGGGGGAAATTTCACCCTGCTCAGATCTCTCCAGAGGGAGAGTACACATGAAAAGTGACCTTTTCAACAGCTCAGAAAAATCTCATGGGGCAATGGAAGGCATTTCCCCTGATCCAGCGGCTCCCTGCCTGCCCGGTGTTAACACCCAGTGGGAGTGGGAATCTCTAAAGTGCAGGTTGCCAGCAGGGTTCTGTGAAGGTTGGAATCTCATAGAGGTTTCCAAGGGCTTTGCTTGTATCCCAGTAGTGATACTGGGGCTGGGTGACAGGAGGGCTGGTTTTGCAGGGAGAATGAATGGCAGTGGGAAAAAGGAGGAGGAAGACCTGTGGCCATCTTTTGTGAAGACAGTAAAAGGTAAATAGGAAAGACTTGGATATGAGAAGGCTGGAGGAGGAAGACAGTGACACAGGCATGGAAGTGTCAGTCCAGACAGCGACAAACCTGAGCCTAAGTCTGAGGGGAAATGGAAGAAAAAAAAAAAAAAAAAAGGTGCATGCTGCATGCTGCAAACGTGGGGCTAGACCTACCTTGTGCATGAAACCCCCAAGCATAGGGGCGTGTAATTGTCCAAAATAAGTCCTGAAGTGCAAAATTTGGTTTAGTGCCAGGAATCTGAAAAGCAAGGTATTTAGCTCCTACATAGTGTGAAAACTGCAATGAAGAGGACAGGGCAATGGTTTGCATTTGTCTGTGATGTTGGCACGTTTGAACCTGAGTCAGGTCCAAGTGACTCACACATAACACATCACTGTCCATGATAAACCTTGGGTGTGCTCATCAGTCATCAAGCCTCTAATCCTTGCAGGATACTGGGCCTGATGGATGTCTGCAGCTGAGGATGTTTCTGATTAATTTTAGTAATTGCAGCCAGAATGCTTTGGTTTATTACCTTCACTCCTTCCTGCTGGCATTATGAACCCAGTAAACTGCATGTCCCGTTGTCCTCTGCCTCCTTCCTTTCAATCCTCTAGTCTCGGTGTATTTGAGGAGCACCTTGAGTACGGAAAATAATCTTGTAAGCTGACATGGGTAACTCATATCAAGCCATGTTTTCCTTCTTGTGACTCTACTAGCTTTCAATGGTTGGGTTTCCCTTCACTGTTTATTAATCCTCAGCAAGGATCTCTCCTGGGGCCAGCTGTCTGTACAGAAAGTTGAAAACAGAGTTACACTTCGTGACCAAAAACTGGGAATTTTGGCCCCCAAAATTTTTTTTCCAAGGGTTGACTACAAAAGTTTCTGTTTCACTGATGTTTATTTTGTGTCTGGGCTGCCTGAGCAGAGACAGTTATACCTGAGGACTACCTGGCTGATGCTCCAAACAGGAAGCAGTACAGTGTGGATCCTGCCGATGCTGCCTTGGGTTCCATGGGCTCCATGTACGCCGTGCGTCAGAGCCCTGCAGATGGACACCCTGCTGGAGGCTCCTCTTCCTCCTGTGGCCATCGTCCTGCCCAGATGTCTCCAGGGGGATCCTCACCTACCGGCCTGCAGCATCAGACCTCCAGCCCAACAAGGAATGGGGCTTATTCTGAGGGAAACAGAAGTGGTAATGTAACATCTTCCATTTAGCAATGTGTGCTGCTATGCTGGTGCTGTGCTGGAGTCTTAACTCGTTCCCAAATTCCCAAGAAAATTAGTAAGGTGGTTCTGTGATGGAATCCATCCAGACCACTCCTGCTTCCATTTAGAAGGGGAAATAATAACCTGTGAAAACACAAAATCAGCCTGCTCACCATTAAGTAAAAAGGTAAAGGTTTTCTAATGCTGCTGTTATGTAAAGATATGTATTACATATAATTGTGTGGCTATCACACCTGTTATTATCAGCTCATATAGACATTAATATATAAAGCTTTTCTCCCAAGATTTATACTACCTACAGGCAGGTACCTGTTATTTGTGTGACACCAGCTGTGTACAAGACGTTATGCAGAACAAACCCAAATATTAGTGCCTACCTCAAAGCATTTTAGCCAAAGGTTTTGCTTCCTAGCTGTGTGCCCATCCTGTGCCTTTAATTACACACCAAGCCAGATTTTGCTTGAAGGACTCCCCAACAAAACATATGTTTTTAAAAATCATTCAGCTCACTGCTCAAGGCTCTTTTATTCTTCAGGAAGCAAAGTCACAAGAAGTTTATCTGCAAATTCAAGAAATGCCATGGGAACCACTGCATTCAATGATTCTTCTTCCCTCTCTTTGTATTTTTGTTCAGTTATCATTTGCTGGGGCAGGTTCTCTACTCATCCACTACAGTTCCTATTGGCCATGATTTTTTTCCTCTAGAAATTACCCAAGCTCATCAGATGGGTTAGCTATTCCACTGAACTGCAGTTAACTTTGTTTGCATTTTCCAAATCCTCAGTCAACAGGTCTTTATCAGTAGTGGTGCCAACAGTGTCTTCACCCCTTACTAATTATTCAAACTTCATGTCTACATTTTTCATTCTGATGATAGATCTAACAAAGGAGTTGAATGTCTCAGCCATTTTAGTGTCATTAATTTTTTTCCCTTCCTCATTTATTAATGGAATCTACTGCCACTCTAGTACTATTTTTTTTTAATCTTGATATATTTGCAGAATATTACTGGTTCCCCTAGCCCCTTTGTCTACTGTTAGCTCATTACACTGTCTTTTGCCCTTGCATTTCCCTTGGAAACTTCAACTGGTTCTACATATTCTTGCTTGGAAGCCATTCCAGAGCCTCTTTCTAGTATCCCTTGCTTAATCTTTGCTTAATTCCTTCACATTCCTCACCTCCCCAACACCTGTATTATTTCTTGTTTCTGAACTTTCACTACTTAATATTTTAGAACATTCTTACAAAATATGTATTACAAGTATTTATCCCTGTGTTTATTTGTTTATTTAACTTCGCCTTGTTAGATATTCAATATCACCCAAAACTATCACTGAATTTGCTATTATTTTCACACACTTGCTTCCCTGGTTTAGCCCTGTGTTACTCTATTATAGATCAGTGTTTGGTTCTCATAATTATCTCATTCTTTACTTACAGAATCAACTTTACTCAAAGCAAAGTAGGTAGTACAGAAATACAGTGCAAACAACTTGTAAAAGTTTGTCACTAGGAACTGGTGGCCTCAGTTACAAAGAAAAGGAAATTAAAAGCCATTTTCTTTCAGAACTTGCTCAGTGCCTCTCAGGCTGGCATAATCAGGTGCTGGGAGGACAAGAGGCTCACTGTGCAGAGGATTCATTTATCCCTCTGCCACCACTTCCTTAGACCCTCTTCGCAGAACTGGGACCCTTTCACCAAGTACTATAGTTGGCAGCTGTTAAGAGCCAAGATTTAACAATGTTGTTACTTACTTGCATTAAAAATCTTGATCGTTCTTTTTGGGATCAGTCATTGTGTCTTTGTAGCACATATGAGGAGCCAGGACAGTTCAGAGCAAAGGTCTGTCTAGCCACACATCTTGTCTCCAGCATAAAACAGCAGCAGGCCTCAAGGAAAGGGATAAATGCAGAGATGGTGGTGCATCCCCACTACCCTCTGCCTTCAGAAATTTGTGGATCAAGGACTTCCTCAACCAGAGGTAGTAGATTCATACTTAGTAACCCTTCACAGATTTTTATTCTCTGAATCACTTGGTGGCTTACTGAATACTTTGTGCATTTTCAGAATACACAAAACCTCCTGCACAAGAATGTGTTGTGTGGAGAACATCCTTGGTATCAGGGGACAGAAACTATGTTCAAGGGACTGAAGCTTAAAATCAAAGCATCTTAAGCTTGTTCAGCTGCATTGTTTCCCCTTTTTGTTTTTTGACTTTGAATGTCACTGTTTCTCAGTCTTGGCCAATGTTCTGTGAAACCTCCATGTAGTCCCGAGCAGGAAGCTAAGCTTCAGGAGACACCTCCATCTCCCTTTTCATGACTTCCCACAAAATCCACAGTCTTTACAAAACAAAAGGCTGAAATATGGCTCATGTGTTTTTCTAGAACTGAATCAACAACGAAGTCATTGAGTGGTCATGTGAGAGGTTTTACATACTCCTGTATTTCTCTGGCTTAAAACCATTAAAAGCACTTTGAGGAGCAAAGAGGAAGAGATTGCTTTTGAACCAGGCATCCATGACATGAGTGCCTCTGAAGCAGTGGCAAGTGACTTGAAACTGCTACATATAATACTTGGGCTTAACAGTACTCATCCTAAAACAGCTTAGTAATTTTTATCTGACAATCATTTGATACTTGCATAGCCTAGTTCCTCTGAGGTCTCTGGGTCATTTGGCCAGCTCAACAGTAAAAGCCTCCTAAAACAGAAATGTATGCAGTGACAATCATTACAATGGTTATGGATTCACTGATATTGTTGGGGTTTTCCTAAGGCATTTGTTGGTCCTGGTACCACTCATTGTAGGTTAGGGTCTACAACAGAGGCACATGCAAACCCATACAAGGTTTGCTGCCAAGGTCCCTGACAATCCCCTGTAGCAATCCCCTGTGCTCCACCAGTGTATGGCAGCACAGACAGCCAATGCGTGTTTGTGCCACCACCATCCATCACACTTCCTCTAATCCTCTCAGCTGCTTTCTGGAGACTACAGCAGCCTCCCACAGTCCATAGCACAAGCTGGGTGCTTTGAGGCAAAGGAGAGACATTTGCTCTCAGACATGGCCCAGCTGTTTTCTGTGGTGGTGGGCAATACAGTGACATCCATGAAGTCAAGGTGCCCACACATTCATTCTGATAACTCTTCAAGCATTAAGACACTATGATGTTTCCAGTCACAGCCTGGTTTCATCTCTTTCACTATTTCCCATAGTGTCAGCTCTGTAACACTGGAATTCTCACTGGAGTCCTCCAAAGCATTACCCACTCCTCCTTAAAATTAGAGTTTGCATTACTTTACAGAAAGAAATCATATTTTCACCCACCATGTTGCTTCCACTTCTACTGGCAAACCCAGACTTTTAAAATACACATTTCTGCAATGGCCCTAGTGCAGCCACACTGAAGTTTTAATACCATTCTTCACAAATTCTCTCTTGCAAAGATCTTTGGAATCTGTGCACGTGTTTTTCTTCTTTCTAGGCATAATTTATATGTTGCTGAATCATAAGTAAGCAGAGATGAGTAAGTGGTGCATGTCAGTCTCTGTTCTTATCCTCTTCAGTTTGTATACTTATGAGGCAGAGATGGGCTCATTAAAAAGAGGAAGAATTTATCTCTGAAACCTCAAACAAATCCTGTTTATTTATGGATAGTTTTAAAAAATAGCTTGCCTTATTTATCATGGTGGGCAAATATCATGGAAAAAGCCATAATCATAAAACATATCTCAGTGCATAGCAGAACATGTCTTTCAAGCAGAATGGATGAGATTAAACCTCAAAGCCCTCATTAATGTGATCAGAAACTTGATGCCTAATTCTCCTTGATTATGCTAAAAAATTCTTAAAAAAAAAAAAAAGTACAAAAATCTAATTTCAGAAAGCCAGTTGGGGCAGCAAACAGACAAACATGCATTTTCCTGCCATCATTTGCCAAACTGAAGCTTTTAAATTGCAGAAAGAATAGTCAAGGACATCATAAACCTTTCCAAGCCTGCTTACATAACAGACAAAGCCTTTATCTCAAGTATGAAGAATTGTGTGTTCAACCACAATATAATAACCTTAACCTTGCCCTGTAGCTTGTTATATTTATGGAGATTTTATTATCCAGTATTAGCAGTTAATTATTATCACCTGAGGGTCTTTGTTGAAGAGGCAGTCCTGCTTATTAGTGCATATATTTTCTGAAAACATCTGGGGCCACGGGGGGTTGAAATTTCTCTTTTTCCAGAATGATGCTGCAAGGAGCTCACGGGGAGCAGCAGATCCAGCACTTCCCCAAAGCAAAGAGCTGCCGATGGCATCGCGAGTCTCAGCACTGTATTCAGCAAATACAGCCTGCCTGCCAGTTTTTGAGGACATTTCGGTCTGAAAGTTCCAGTGCTTCTAGCGAGCTGCCTTACAACGGAGAGGCAAAGCAAGAGAAGCCCGGATAAATACTGGATGTCCGCGGCCCCGTGTCATGCAGCTGCGCTGGGCTGCTCCTGCAGCGGGCGGAGCAGCCCCGGCGATGCTGCATCCCCGGCTGCCACACCGGTGGGACAGAGACTCTGCTGCGACGCGTTGCCAGGCGGGGGACACCAGCCAGGTGGTGCCCGACCCGTCCTGCCACAGCGCAAACACACGTGCTGAGCCTGATCTCTGCCGAGCTCTCTGCTGATCCTGGCTCGTCCACGCCCTGCCCCGCCCCAAATACCCTGTAATTGCGTTCTCCCGGACGCCTGCTCGTCTGACGCGTCTCTTCTTCTCCTGCTTGGTGTGCACTAGATTTTAAGAAAAGTATCTTAAAGCCTTCCTCTTTTCCTTGTTTATAGTGGGGGGTGGTTTATTTTTTAAAATATTTCCCATTTCTCTGCACCTTTGAGGGTCTGCTACTTCTGCTTAGTTTCACTAGATCTGCTGCTCTTTATTATCTGCTCCAGTGCAATCAGAGAGAACCTTTTAAAATTTCATTCCCACCCCCTTCCCCTGAGGCAAAGAAATCATTTAGGCCTGCAGCAATATTAAAGTTCATCTGTCATTCCCTTTCCACTCTTATCTATCAATGACTGTACTCCCTCTGGGCTCTGTTTGTTTGCCAAGAACATATTTAGGGAGTCTGTTATTTGTCTTTCCTTCTTTTGCAGGTTTAACTCCATTTTAGCATTTCATTTCCTTGTCATGGCTCTGCAGCCATTTGGCTGTTGGCTCTGTCTCTCCATTCTTCTTCTCAGGAAGGTGCAGAGGCTAGAGATGAGTGGCAGAGAAAAGTGTGGGGTGAAAACTCAGACTGAGCCAGGCCACCTCTTTCCCTCAGCTTCACTCAGCTTTTGCCACTGACCTGGTAATTCCAGGTTTCTGTGCGGGCAATGGTCTTGACTGGGGTGCCTGGAGATGTTCCCCTGCAGAGGAACCTCTTCACTGTCCTTCCCCAACATCGCTTGAGGCAGGAGGGGAAAGTGCTTCCCCCTGATTACCTAAATTTCCATATCCCATTCCATTAATTTGACAAATTTTTGCCACCTGTCAAAAACAGGAAATTGGATTTGACCTAGATTATGATCTCTAAAAATAATTATTGGTCGCAAGCACTCCCATCTCTTTGTAATCTGAGTATTCATTATCATCTTGATTAATTCTGATGACAGGATGGCATAGGATACCCAGGAGACATGAGACTTCCTCATTTATCTAATTCTTAGGTTAAGTGTGAATACCTTCAGATATGAAAAAAATGTATAGTACTTGCCCTGCTGCCATCAAACACTTTTGTGCTTAATATAATCTTTCACCAAAGTGAGGTTATTGAAAAAACCCTATGCCTTTGTGTAGACATGAAATGATCTATTTTCTTTTGTAAATTGAGGAATTACACTCAGATGGGTAAAGTACAATGTTAAAAAGCCAAATAAACTAATCCACAAAATAAATTATAAAATATATGAAAAAACAGATTGTTTCCAGACTCAGCAGCTAAAATGTGATATTTTGCTGCAAACTGGGGGTATCTCTGTTTTATTAATAACATTTAAAGGTAGCTCCTTTCAAACAACTAAATTAACACACTTTAATCTATGAAAAAGCAGCAGATAATCCAAAAATTGATACTAGGTAGGTAAATAAAGACAAAAAAAGTACTTGAAGAATTAGTATTGATGCATAATTCTTGTTTATATTTTATGATATTATACTGTTGCTCAGTCATGGGTGTGAAAGGGTTATCTTCACCAGCTAGAGTCTGGAAGAGTTCTTGCCATGCAGTCTCTTTAGAAAGGTCATTTATATATTTGTCTTTTAGAAATCACATTTATGCTATTGATTGCTAGATTGCAAAGGAGTGAATAGATTCCTCCTGTCATTTCAACCTTTTCTTCTCATCCCCCTTCCTTTTATTACAGATACTTCCAATACCTGTGAAGGCTCCCAGTGGCACTTGGGGGTCTCTGCTCCCCTTTGCCCTTTCCTGGGCAGGTTGCAGGCAGGAGTCAGTGGGCTGCAGGCTGCCCTTTCTGTTCCTGGTGTAAATCACAGGCTAAATCCTCTGGGCTTTCCTTACATTTATACAAATTTAAGGGAAAAAAACATGTTCCTCAGTAGTGGCGCATCTCCCCTGACCATGTTATGGCAGTAGCAGAGAAACTTCTGCAGTCTTTTGGTCACAGCCAAAACTTTCTCTCCTCCCTCTATTTTCTGACCAGTTTGCAAAAGCCTGGTATTTTTCCCGACCTTTGATCTGAGGTGGTGTGATACCTCCACACATCAGCTCTCATCCAAACCATTGACAGAGTGAAGGGGAGATGTCCCACTTGTCCCTGACAGAGCTCCTCAACGCTACTGATGATCCAGGGGTTGGCCAAGATTACCCTGTTCGTTTAGCACTCTCTGTCTTCACTGTTGCATGCCAAAGGCTCCAGATGGTGTCTGTACTGTTGGGTATTGCATTTATTCTGTGAGGGAGCCCAGGGTCACCTGAGTCCACACAAACACCGGTCCTCGCTGTCTAATTAAAAGGACCTGCGGCTGTTCCGTGTCCTTTGTATCCAGAACAGTGACTTAGCAAATGAGTGTAATTATCATGATATTTACATCTCATCTCATTATGAAAACCAGATTTGCACATTCTTAGCATTGGTGCTTTCTGGAGTTCATTCTGAGTAACTGCAAATACACCTTGTACATTACACTGTAAGATGGGCATGGTGGCAAGGAAAAAAAGGACAAATATACACATAAACCCATTATTTGGTATATATGGGCAGAGTTTCAGCTGATATGAATCACCACAGCTCTACTGAAGTCAATGGAATGACAATCTACATAAGCCCCAACCCCACCTAGCACATTTACCCACGTGCATTAGGACTGTGCTTTGAGTCATGCAAGGGGATTCTCACATTTCCCATGTGTCTTTACAAGCTCAGTATTTTTCTGGAGAGCTCATCCCTTCTCTCCTCAGTGGTTCTGATTGCCTCTTGGCTACTTGGGGCATTTCCAGGCTCTAGTTTTGGTGTCTGTGATCTCTCCCTCTGCACGCACTCTTCTGTTTGATTTCTGGTATTTCTGGTAGTGTATACTTGCATTCCATTTGCACTTCTCTCATTAAAAACTGGGCCTTGACAGAAAGAGATGAACAAATGTGAGCAAGTAACATTTAATGCACCTGTGTGCTGCTGCCTGCTAGTGCAAAGTTTGCTTGGTGTGGATATAAACAAATGGAAACAGCTTTCATGTAACCATAATATAGTTCTCATCCTAAAGAAGCAGAGTAAGTGGGGGTACAAATTATATTCAGGTGGAGATTGAGATTTATAATTCTGCAGAGACTAAGAATAAAAACATAAATGCACTTTCATTCCAATGTGCCTTTATTCACTTGATTTAAAGCTACAGCAAGCTGAAGTCACCTTAAATCGTTGAGGGGTTATACCATTAAAAAGTCACATGAGCAATGTTCATCTTCACATGTTTTAGTAACTTTCCAAATTGGCATTCACTGGGGACCATCAGCTTTGTGAGAGACTGAGATTAGGAATATACGGACTGAAAACCTTCTGCTAGGCTCTAAAATAAGTATGAATATCTGAATGCAAGTTAAAAAACCCTCTTTGCTAAATCCTGATTTTATCCTCTAGCCTCCACATTCAGTGGCAAACTCCTTTGTTTAGTGCTGAAGAACCTTCTCTCCAGGTGTGAGGGTAGTGTCTCCTTGAGCCAAGATTCCTGCTGCTGCAGATCAGACAGCGGGGGCAACTTGGTTTAAGAGCCTGTCAGCTGGCACAATTTTCCTTCCCCAGCAGGGACCTAAGGGTTTCATGTTTTTTTAACACAATTCCCCCGCTGGGATCATGTCTTCCAATAAGCAGGCAGACTGGAAACTTCTGCAAGTCCCCTTTTATCCCTATGCTGCCATCTCAGGCCAGTACTTGCAGACACAGATCCAGTGTCCAGTGCTGCAGTGAGGCTCCCAAAGCCCTGCACACTCACAATCACAACCCAAGGAAACCTCTGCATGCCATTGTAATGCACTGTTGTGGGCTTTTTTGTACCGACAGCCTCGAGTCCTTCACCTGAACAACAGGATGCAGCTCGGCCATCAAGCAAGAATCCCTCAACCTGGACGGTGGATGACGTGGTTTGGTTTGTGAAGGATGCAGACCCCCAAGCTTTAGGCCCTCATGTGGAGCTCTTCAGAAAACACGTATGTAGAAGGTTACCTTTACCACCTCTAGGTAATTTAAGTCACAAGAGACAGCCAGCACGTCACACACAGCCCCTCAGCTACCTTGGGCTTGCTCAGCCAGGCTGAATGCAGAGCCTGGCAAGGAGCTCAGCACCTCTGGAGGGTTTGGGCTAAAGAAATTTCACTTAATCCTTGAGATGGTGGTTAAACACCAGGAACAAAAACCACGGGCTTTGTGAAAAGGTGGACGATGCCCCAAGCTTGTCAGATGCCCCAAGCTAAAGAGGCTTTTGGAAAGTGCCCCTAATAACACAGAGTGTAATTTGGTCAGCCCTGAATTGCTCTGGCAGTTGGACTAGATCACTGTAGGTCCCTTTCAACTGAAACTCCCTTCCCTTCCCTTCCCTTCCCTTCCCTTCCCTTCCCTTCCCTTCTATTTTGTGCTGTGTTATGCTCCTCTATTCATTTATACTTCAATGGAGAAACCATAACAGTGTCTTTAGAAAATGCACACTGCCCATTCCCAGCTACTCCAGCATAAATTGTTTCTATGCCGAGCCTAAGAGAAAGCACTGAGGATCTGGTGCTCATTTTTCATTGTCAGATTGGCACAAAAAAGCCTAGTTTCAATGACATTTTTTTCCACAGGATATATATGATTCTTCTCTGAAGAGCATTTTTTAGGAGTCTCAAGATATTTAGCAGGAGAAACCCAAAACAGCCAATATTTTAATCTTTTTCCCCTCAGTATTGTGTAAATACATAACCAAATTTAACAGACCTGCTGACTCTCTAGAGAATATGATAGTTGCTTTTGAGAGGATAACTTCCAGTGATGGAAATTATATTACCCTTAATTAGTAAAGCGGAAGACAGTAAACTTGTCTGATCTGGAGTTTCTTGTCCTGCTGCTGTATATGGAGTTGACACCAATGCGTCTATTAGCATTTTTTGCCTTCTCCTCTCTCCTCAATCAGTTCAGTCTGGCCATGAAAAATGGATTTTGCCCTAAAAGTGACTTGTTTGTGTTCAGCTAGAGGTCATAAGTTTTCATGTAAGTGCCTGGACCTAGGTCTAAATGAGAACTGAGTCCTGACCAGCACTCCCAGTGCTGCAGAGACAAGAGGGCTTGATCACTCCTTGCCCCTGTGCCGGCAGAGACAAGTGGGGCTGTGGAGCTGCAGATGAGAGCTGAGGGAGGTAAATGGACTTCCAGCTACACTCTGCCCCCAGAGTTTCCAGATACAGGAGAGGAGATGGCTGAGGAGCAGCTGAAAATGAGCACAGGCCTTGATGTCTGCTCACCAGGAAGGTATTGAGGCCATCAGCCGTTCTATAGACACGTCTGTGGGATGAGAACAGCAGCAGGCACAGCGGTGTAGGGCCAAATCTGCAAGTACAGGTCAGGTGCTGGCCTACTTTTCCTGCCTTCTGCCTTATAAGCTGATAATGAAAGCATGGCCTATATTGATCACGTGGGAAACCTGGCAGATAAGCAAGCCACCTTCAGATTTGAAGGAACTTGCTATAGAATGAGTTTCTGCCAATACCAGAAGTGGCTGGGCATAGAGAGAAAATCTTCATGCAAGGGAGCGAGAATTGACATGGTCTGAGGCATACAGGTATATCCAAAAGGAAAAAACCCCAACTTTTAAAGTTTGTCTTGTAAATATGGAGAGTGCAAAAGCACTAATTTTGTCTAGTTCCATTTGTAGCAAAGTGTGCTTTTATGTAACAGCGGGTCCTGGGAACACTCCAGGCAGTCATGGGCCAGCTGCACTGGAGAATGCCATGATACTGCAGCTGCAGTGACCAAAGAGATCAAGCTAAATTGCCACTAAAGACTGTCCCTGTCATCCTTTGTTGCACACCCAGCACCCATGGGCTCTACTTATCATTGGTTTCCTTGTAAAATATGCCATAGGTTTGAGAACCTGGGTATGATTGCCACACAACTCAATTCAATTACACCTTTGAGTTATATATATCCCTGCAATTTTTCAGCCTTCAAACCTCCTCTGGATTAGCACAAAGACCCCAGGGGTGAGAGACAAGTGATTAGTCCATTAACCTCAGCCATATCTTCCTGTATGTTCAATCTTTCTGTGAAGCAGGTGCATAATTTACTTAGAAGCACTTACTGTCATTGACAAGGCCCAGCTATCGCCCGAAATAGTTGCTTTGGCAATCTGCTCATCTGAGCTGGGAGAGAGGTTGTTAGGACCAGCAGGAAGAAAACAGCTGGAGGATGTATCCTGAATGTGGGCAGTGTGCTTTCCTAGTGCTCTACCAGGCTGTTTGGGTGTTGACCTCAGTCCTCAGAGCCAGCTCTTCCAGCCTGCAGCCCACATCCTTCACTGCCCCAAAAAGCACTGCAGGATGTCTCGGCTTTGCTTCTTGCCAGGATACCCAAGGAGGTCTGTCACAGCTCCTGACAGTGTCCACCAAAGACTGAGAAACCTCCTACCAGCTCCCCTGGGCTGCTCCCTCAGCACATCTGTGTGCCAAGGACAGCTGAGCTCATCACTGGGAGAGCTTTTGGTCTCACGCAAAGGAGCCACTGCCCTGGCGACCTTGTAGCAGCATAGTGTGAGATCCCATGGAGACTCCATCAGCAGGAAAGGTTTGGTAGAAAGATAGGGGAAAAGGAAACAGAGGAAGGGAACAGTGGTCTTGATGGCACTGAATGTTACCAGTTCCAGAGCTGGTTCAAGACCTTCTGCTGGAGCTAATGTACATGTGGGAACCACGTTATCAAACTCTTCTTTTTTAAAATTATTTTTAAAAGGGCTGACACAGTAATACTGTAAAGGAGTCAAGCCAAGAATCTGCACCGGGAAATGGCTAATATGGGATATTTAATTGGATATGAATGCTCCCTCTGGCATACTATTGTCATGGAGTTTAATCTTGACCCCTACACAGTAATAATAATGGAAATAATAAAATGCTGAACTCAACATTTAGAAACAGCTGCCTCCACACCTGACCCCTGACAGTGCTTTTACCCTATGGCACCACAGTTAAAGGAGTTCTTATTTTATTTCCTATGCAAATAGTAATTATATGTAACACTTATTCTTACTTTACATTAGCTTCCTTAAAATAATGGCAAGGAGAGCGGGGAGGTGGAGACAGTTTCTATTATGGATAGAGCAGGGGTTGCAAAATGAGGACCATTAATTGATTGAGTTAATCGGAAAGTGACCTTAACTGCTCATCAGATAAATCACCTAGTGAATGGAATAATAATGATCAGGGCAAATTAGGATCCATAGTGTTGCTTAATAAGTAGGCAATGGATCACAGTGGAAAGTTCTGACCATCGAAACCATAGAAGACAGTGTAGACAGCATTGTTGTGTGCGTATCCGTGTATGTGTATGCACACACAGCACTTGTGATGTTTTAGCTGTCCAATGTGTAAGTGTGCTGGAAGCCTTGGGGACAGGTAACATAATTTGGCAGATCCACTAATACAGTCAGGAAAAACCAGACAAGCTTTGGGTCCAAGGAAGGACAGCACAGCTGAAAGCTCCTGTGTTCTACAGCCCATAGCAAAGGAAAGTCTGTTTCTCTGTGGGCTCAGGCTACTTTTGCAGTAGTACTTTGTAATTTCAAAAGGTTTTCAAGCCAACAGCTCTGGGATAAACAGCTGAGCTTGGTGGCAATTTCTTCCACTCACATGAGGGTAAAATTAAAATTTAGCAAATTTAATAATAAATACAATTAAATAAGCAAGTTACTACTGTTTTTGATTTGAGAAAAAACACATATATATTCACACACACATATACAATATACTTGCATCACTGGGTATAAGTGTACTGGAGAAGTGTGAAACATGCAGATAGCTGGGGACAAAGCTGAAACTGAGATCCAGAAGTGTTCTATCAGCACTTTAATGTGGCTACATCCTTCACTGTCTCCATCACTCATACCTTTCTCTCAAGGCTGACTGGCTTTTCTCAGAATTGCACTTAAGGCAGCCATGATTTTTTAAAAATTCTATTTTTAATTGCAAAATAAATCGAAAACCTAAACTAATCTTATAGTTCCTTGAAGAATAAAAAGTAGTATTTAATTAAACCTTCCTTTACAGCTTCCTTCTATAACACCTCAGATTTCAGTTTAAATGAAATTTCAAAATGCATGACATTTCAGGTAGCTCTACCCTAAATGACACGCTGTTTCTAATTCACCTTGTTTAATGTGTCAGGACACAGCACTTAAAGGAGGGTTAACACATTTTGATTCTCTTCCTCTCTTTTGAAACCAGGAAATTGATGGCAATGCTCTGTTACTGCTAAAAAGCGACATGATCATGAAATACCTGGGGCTGAAATTGGGACCGGCACTGAAACTGTGTTACCACATTGATAAGCTCAAGCAAGCCAAGTTCTAATTATTTCTTGAACAACAGAATCTGAGCTAAATCTAGACGGAATACTAAAGGTAACATGTTGCCTTACAGAAATGCATTCATTTGCAGATTGCTTTTCCTTCTTTTTTATCAAAGACTTTGTCTTTTTTAACATTTGTGCATTGTCACCTTTTTTTAATCCAATGGGATCTTTTGGGCTCCTTTGTGTTAATAATTTGCCAAAAAGTATATAATGACAATAATTATTTTATATCATTAATATTATTATGATTATAGTAAGTCCTATTTTTGTAACCAGAAGTGGGAAATCAAAACCAAACACAGCTACAGCATATGCGTAGGACTGTCAGAAGACAAACCAAGAATTCCTCTCTTGCCACGGGTTTGCCTCTGAGGAGCAATCGCTGACCTGCATTGCCTGGGCACTCTCCGTGCTCGGGGGCTGGAAAAGTGCAGCGTTTGGTCACCTTTTGTCTGATGGAAACTGCCCCGTGTCTTGCACTCTCCGGAAAACTTGAATTATTCACTTAAACAAATAAACAAAAAACAAAACAAACAAACAAAACCACCCAAACCAAACAAACAAAAAGAACAAAGAAAAGGGAAAAAAATTAAAAATAAGAAGAAATAAAAAACAAAAGAGGGAGGGGAAGGTTTTTTCCCCAGCTTTTTCCCGCTAGAGGGAGCAGCCCCAGCAGACTTGCGGCGGGAGCTCCGATGCTGCGGTGCTGGCTGTCTGATGAGCTTTGACCGTCATGACTCTCTTATCGAACACGTCCATAAACACCGCCAAGGAATCACAGGCTCCCAGCAGGATGCGCCCGTCACCGTTTACAGATAATTAATTCAAGAAGAGCCCAAATGCAGAGAGTGTTTCTGACAGGATGTTTCCCGTCGCACCAAAGAGGGGGTGGATGGCTCCCACGGTGTCTGGCGCGCACAGCTGTCAGCTCCATTCCCTGAGCCGCCTCAGTCTGGCATACGCTTTGTGGCACTCCAAGAAGAATCTGAATTTCCGGGATTGTTTTTGTTTGCATCTTTCAAACGCGAGGAAGCCGGGTGGGACTGTTCAGGCCCAGGACAAATGCTGTATGGCTGGTTCCCGATTGCGCTGTGGCTTTCAGTGCGCAGATGTGTAGGACGTTCTGCCTCAAGTGAATTAAAAACTCACTTCTGCCTCTTACACAAATCTAAAAGGTGCTTACTGACACTCCACCTAAATGAGGGGGACAAAACAGGTCTCAGGCTGAGGACGTAATCTGTGGAATGAGTATGTCCTTGTTTTCATCCACAAAGGATGACTATGAAGGGACACGTCCATATAGTTCAAACCCCTAGTGCATGACAGGGAGAGGTAGCAAGTGTTCCTAAGTCATGCAGGTGATTTTAGAGCTAGTTAGCTCAACTGAATTGAGAAACAGGGTCCTGATAATATGCAAGATTGTTTGACCCTGTTTATGTAGAAAAGAATCTTACCAAAAATACCTCATGGAATAAAATTCAACTTGATGCATGTTGCTGGACTAGAACGCCTCACAAAAAGATACCCATTCAAGGGCCTACTCCTGGAAATTCTTCAAAATAGGAGAAACCATATCCTACAAGACTTACCCATAACTCCTGGGGACTACTCTCCTAATTTAAAAAACTTGTTGTAAATTTGCAGGATTGGATCTTTACAGGACTGACCAGCTTTCAGCAAATCCTGTCTTACATGCTGAAACACCCTAAATAGGAATAGCTGAACAACTGTATTAAATGAAAAGTCATATATGTCACTGAGTGACGTAATATAGGGAGCCCTAAATGTGCCAATGCTTGTAACACAACACCCATCCACATAACTTTGTGTCTGTGGTATAAAGAATGGAAATCTCTTCAGTCAGCTGTCTGGTTGAGGCAGAGGTGACTTTCCATCAACAGGAAACCTGTATAGTTCATTTTTCACTCTTACATTCCCAAAACATGTAAAAATCTTACTGTATTAGCAATATCTCCGTCAGAGAGTCCTCAAACAATCTTTTTTTCTCTCATAATTACAAACTTAGTTAACCTCTCTTCCTTTTTCAAAATGGGATTTTAATTCCTTCACTTAAAACCCCGCCTTGCTGTAATATATCAGTAATCAGAGCTGGTTAGACTTTATCAGATGGCTTCAATGCTGGAAAATCCCACTTTGTCAAAATCAAAACTCTTCATAAAAGCCTGTCACTTTCTAACATTAAATTCTATTTAACTGAAACTACAGCTTTCAGTAGTGTCAAAACATCATTTTGACATTTTGGAAGTGGAACATTTTTGTTCCAAGAATATTTTTGCATTTTATTGTATTTTCCTGGAGGATCTGTAGCTTCACATTTTGTTCTGAGAGTGGGGGAAAAAACACAACCCAGAGCTAGACTTTCCTAAGCATGAAGCCTTCTGATTCTGTTCTGTGTCTCACCCCTGTTCTGCGTCTCACCTCTTTCTTCCACACCCTGCCCCAACTCTGGATGTTACAGCTGAGGGGTCTGATCATACCAACACAGTGTGAAGAGAGAGATTTCATGGTGGAAATGATGTTCATACACATGATTTAACATGCTGAAATGGTTTTCATGTGTGCATCTGATACACACAGTCAGTGGTGCCATCTCATTTAATATCACACTTGCAGGTACATCAGGACCATCCAGGCCACAATATTTAATGTTCTGTTTTTCACAGGGGAGGCAGTTAGTGGAGTCCTTTTACGTGTAAGTAATGATTATGACAAAAATTCCTCATTGCATGATGTTGTTTTGTTTTATTTCACTTGAGAGGCAATTAGGAGACAAACATTACTGTGATTGCTGTAATATAGAAATTGTACGTAATTTTTATCTTTCAAGTCTGTCAGTGAAGGTAGTTAAGCAGCTCTGGTCTGCTGAGGGTGTCAGGCTGTTTCCCCAGAATGGGCACTAAAGAACCAGAGTATGCATGTCAGCTGCGTCTCCACTGGCTGCTGCTTTAAGTGTCGCCTGTAGAAATTACTTTGCTTGCAATTCCTTTCACAGCTCTCCCTTCAGACTGTAGCCAACCCAGTTGTATTTTTTAACTGTTCCCGACAGGTAGGTGGATGTGCAATACCTTTAAAAGCAACACATGTGCCTCTTTTTTTCTTCTAAGCACTTGTAGCATGATCAAAAGGCGCTTTGGTTGCTTCAGGCAGTTTCAATTCTTTGTGAGCTTTCACTTTTTTTAAATAAAACAAGCAGTGAAAGTCCAAGGACTTGGGGACCATTCCTCCCTTGCTCGAGTGGTGGTTACAGGGTATTGGGAGCACAGAGCCAGAGCTCCCTGGCAGATCCGTCTTCTTGGATCTCCCGTGGCTGACCAGCTCAGCCTCAGCTGCCAACACAGACCTGCCTTGCTGCCTTCCCATCCACCTGCCATCACAGCCTCTTCCCTTGCACCAGCAAACACCTCCTTCCCCAGCCAGCCTAACTGCATTTCGAGAAATGCCTCTGGGAATGCCTCCACCTCTCTGAGCCCACTGTCTTGCTTGGCAGGCTGAGGAGTGCAGCAGCCTTTGCAGCGTCAGCAGCTTCGCTCAGTGTGATTCATGCAGGCAGGCACCCCTGGGACCGGCATGTAAAGCATCACTCTGGGCTGTTATTGGCCTTAAACTGATGGCTGAATTTCTACAGGTTGTCAGCAGTCTTCATGAGTTACACTTCCTTCCTTTGTAAAGAATGGATGGCTGTGAGAGATTAAATGGAACATTATTAGCAAAACCAGCAATAATTAGGAAAACAACCAGAAAATGGCTGATAAAGTTTTTGTGTGGAAAGAACAGCACTGTTGCATCAGCAGCAGGAGCACACACCATCCTCTGAAGCCTGGTCCTGACTGCAGCAGCCCTGGGTAAGCCATTCCTCTCACCCTGGCACAGCCCCGCCCCCCGCCACTGGTTTATTCCTGCCCATGGAATGCAGCATGCCCCCATAACTGGCTGCACTCTTTGGGGGCTGTGCAATCTCAGGGAGGAATCTGTCAGCTCTTGCTGCCCCAAAACATACCCAAACCACTCAGTTAATAAGTTAGTGCCTTCTTTATTTGCCTGCTTTCTCCCTCTTTTTTATTTGAATAGCTTCTGTTTGAGAGAAAGACATCATGAGGGATCTTCAAGCAGCCTCTGAATGACCCCTCAGCTCACCCCATGGAGGAGCATCTCCAGGGTCAGACATCTGCCTGGATACAACTGATCCTCCCTCAGCACTGGAAAGGCAGGCAAGAATTAAATGCCCCCTTTTTATTAATTAAAATCAAATGCTTTTCAGGCCCTTCCCCTCTCCGAACTACAGCCTCCCTCCACAGGACCAGTTGCTCGCTTCTTCCCAAAGCAGCAAGGAGGGAGAGAGAGGAGGTGCCCAAAAGGACTGCCTGCTGCTGGCTGATCCAGCAAGGCAGCAGGTATGGAGGGACCAAAACCAGCTGCTCCCCCGGTTTGAAACTGGTTTGGCTGGAGAGAGGTGTCATGCCCAGGGATTTGGTCTGAGGATTTTCCTGTCAGACACATGCAGGTTTCGCCCCAGTGTTTCAGTCTGCACCTTCAGACAGTTGCATGTTCAGTCTGTTGTGGTGTAGATCTTGTTTCCAAATCCACCTTCCTGAGCTTGTGCTATGGAACTGCTCTGCTGGCACAGGCTGCTTCCACATCAACAGGCCTGGGGTTGCTATGGAAGTAAGTGATAACCAGCACATTGAGGGTAAAAAGTCAGGGAAACTGCTAGTCAGCAAGATCCTCCTTCCCTTTCCAGGCACTTCTGTGTGCAGAACTTTATCCAGCAGCTCTACTATGGGGCAGAATGTGCTGATTTTTGGCTGAGGTAGAGTTACAACATGACACCCACAGACCATTACACCTTGCCATTGGCAAATGGGTCATATGGAGCCATAGGGATTTTCCTTCTCTCACCAAGAAATTCACATGGTCCTAAATTGACACACCTTTATCAGAGAAGGCAAGCATGTAGCTACACACACTGCCTTTGATACCTTGAAGTAGTTGGATGCCATTCTCCAGTCCATGCTCCCTTCATGGACAATTGGAATTCAGTTCCCTCGGAAATCTAAAATGTTGCTTGAAAAAGAATCACTTTTATTCACTGCCAAGAGTTAAATATTATGGAAACATGACTGCTAACAGTTTGCTTCACGTAATTTGTACTAATGCTAATAGGCAACAGCTGCAACACTTCCTGTTGTAAATTCTTTTGTGGTTGCAGTGAATTATCACACCTGTACTTCACAAATCTGATAGACTTGAACACAGCTTGCTCATTTTGGCCCCAGCTCCAACAAATCCCTGTGCCTCAGAAGTACAGCTACAGGAAGATGTATTTACAGTCTCTGTCTCCCATCATTCCCAAAGCCTGTGCTCCCCACCAGGTACCTGGAGCAAGAGGGGTCGGGGCTGGGGGGAATGTGGCAGCCTGGGAGTCAGCCAGTGCATGGTGTGGTTGGAGCAGATTGCTTTCAGCAAAGATATCATTGACCAGCCAAGTTTATTGCAGTTCAAGCAGACAGGTTTTGGTCAGAGGCTAAGTACAGGAGAAAAGTGATTTATTAAAGAAAAAGAAAGAAATATGAGTGTGCAATACACTGCCACCATAAGACTTACGCTGAAACCCAAGAATCCTTCAACTGTAATCTAAAGAAAAATGTTTCCCTCACTCAAGACTCTAAATAAAGCGTGTTAGGCCAAACCCAGGTCCCACTGAGGTCTGCATAAGTTTTTCTAGTGAATTCATAAGACTAGGGCTTGGCTCACAAACCAGGTCAAGCTTCAGCCATGTCCCATAGTAACCAGAGCCTAACAAGCTGTTCCATCCTCTTTTATAAAGAGCAGAGACAGCTGCTGTTGGCCAGCCCCCTCTCCCCTGCTCCCAGGAGAGCTGCTAGCTTACTGGAAGAGAGTTCTGCCAGCTGCACCTCTACCTGACCCCAACACCTTCTCCTGTTAGCTTTGCATTTTGGCTATGAGTTTCATGGAAGGTGGTTTGGGTTTTCCACTTTGGAGCAAACCAAAGCCCATGCCCTGAGGGTTTCACCGTGCCACTAGGCACAAACTTGCACTGATTTGAACATGACTGTGCTGGGAGATTTCCACATGCTCTTGAGGCGAAGGCTGAGGTGGAATTTAAAAATAAGACTTTTCAAAATGAGTCTCAGTGACCCACAACTTTTGGCTCCTTCAGCATCCACCACACTTCATCATACTTCAAATGGTCAAGTCTCTTGGTAGTGCCATAATTGGACAGGAATAGCTCACAGAACTTCAGAAGAGACTCCATCTCTGACTAGTCTTGCTCCTCTTGGTCTATGGGCAGCTGCCAAAAAGCAGCATTTGGGGAGAATGTGTGAGTGTCTGTATGTTTCTCAGAGAGGCTTGCCTGGCTGCAGAGACAGGCTGTGAAGTGAGTGAAATAATAGAAGGACAGAGCAACTAGGAAGGAGGGGCTTTAAAAATGGGAAAGCCCCCAGCTTCCCTGGGGTTCCCATGGGGTGTGTGCCCTATCTCCAGGTCTGTACTGAACTTGCCCTGCATAGCACAGTATGTCTTTATTATCTAGAGCCTTCCCTTAGTGTTGTATAAAACTGAGATCATGCTGCCCTTTGTGAATGAAATATGTGCAACTCCATTTTGTCAGACATCTGTAAAAGAGTGGGGAATAGCAAACACCTGAAGTCCAAGTGGTACAGGAATGAGGACATTTCAGAGTGGAGCAGTTTCACAGGTTTCAGTGTCTTCCAGCTGAAACGTGGAAGGAGAGAAAAAGAACTTCTGAATTGAAGCCAGTGAAAGACCAGTGATTAATATTATCCCTCACTTTGATGGTTTCCTGATCTGTAATGTGTTTTATGGCCCTGAGCATTTGCTGTAGTGGCAGTGCAGGGAATTGATCTGCGTGTCCAGGTTCCACTCAAACCAAACGACTGTCTCTAAAAAGTATCTGTGTTCTTCATGGCTTTTCTAATATGCTGTAGCATCCAGAAAACTTCTGATCAGCTTGGTAAGAGTCAGTATTTAAAGAAAAAAAATCTCTTTTTTCCTTTTTTTTAAAATCTTGTGGCACAAAACTTCAGAAAGCAGCTATAGCCACAGCTGTGTAGCAGGTCAACATACCCAACTTTTCATTTCTTTTCATTTTATGCCTCTCAAAAATCTTTTGCTTGCCCACTCTACGTACATACAAGAAGTTAACCTAGATTCCAGTCTTTCACTGACTCTGTAAATGGAAGTGTTAAATATAGTAAAGTTATTGACCCTGTAAATTTAGTGAAATTGTTACACATTTTTATCAGGGTAAACAAAATCTGTATCTCATTTGATAGACCTGTCCTCTGACAATACTGAAATTTAAATGCAAGCTCGTTTGGCTGCTGTTATCAAAACTTGCTATCAGTATTTGTGTCACAGCAACATGTAAGGGTGGTGTCCAGTGCTGGGCAGGGATACTGTGAGATGCTCAGCCTGCCTTGGAGACTTGGCAGCTTCATAAGGCAAAAGAAAACCTAACAAGAAGGGTTTCCTAGACACAGTTTTCCTTTCCTATTGTAGATAAATACTGAAAACAAATAGAAGTCAATGGCGCGAATTTCCCACAGTGATGTGAGTGAAAAATAGCAGAACGCTGAGAAAAATGAAGCAAAACTTCCATGAAGGTGAACAGCATTGCCTCCTTCCTAACACTCTTAAGGCTGGCCTTTGGTGAAGCCAGGGATCTGAACCCAAGCCTCCTGGCTGAATCTAGTGCCTTACCGCAAGACCCTCTGTTCTCGCTCTGTTCTGGCTTTTCTCCCAGTGCTGTCCACATCTGTGTCCTCACACAGCCCTTAACCAAATCCTTATGAACCTGAAAAACAGCACCCAAATGGGTCTTTAAAGGTCAGTTAGTCCTTAGCCCTGCACTCATTCTTCTCCACCTCAGACTTCCTCTGTTATCTAGTCTTTGCTGCTGGAGTTTCCCACCCCTTTCCATTCCTATCCTCCCACTGTAGTTACATTTTTTTCTCCCCAGTTCCATTCCTGCAGCATTGGTTCTTTTCCTTCTTTTCCCTCTCTCAATAACCATGTACGTGTCTCCTTCACCCTTGCCGCAACTCCTTCTCTACCTTTTGGCTCTTCCCTGTTTTTCCATTTCCCCTCTGTCTAGTTTTCTGCAACTCTTTCTTTCCTTTCAATCAAGTGTCCTTTACAGGATAATCTTGTACCAGTTCTGCTGAGACAGAGACTACCATGCACTGACATCTTTGAATTAGGTTGCCTGTACATTTTTTGACACGCTATTTATCTCATACAAAAACTCTTCCACTGCTTTCATTCACCTGTGCATGAAAGGCACTTCTTGAGAATGGTCTTTAACTAGTTGGCTGATGACTATTTGCAATAAATATCTCATTAAAGGCTCAGCGCTTTTATGATGGATAAGTTCAGTTTCCTCCTCTAGCTTCCACCTTTTCCTGTGCTGCCTATTGATATTCAAGCTGCTAAAATTCTCATCTTTCTGAAGAGTCCCTGTTACACTGGGATGAATCCTTGGCTCCCTCCCTGTTGCTGATGGCCACATGAACCAGGCTTGGACCTGTGAATGGCACACCATTAGGCAGGTGTGAGCACTGATGTGTGCAGAGCCACCAGCATTGCTTCCCCAGGCTTGGAGAAGGCCCAGCTTGCTTTCAGCCAGCATCAGAAAGTGGATTGGAAAGAAGAGGTGCCCATTGCCAATGATAAGGGCAACAGAAGGTAGAAAAGAGCCATCCAGTTGGAGGAAGAAAAGTGACATTGGCCAGCTGGAAGGTGGTGGTGGGATAGACAAAATCAGCAGTGAGGGAAGGCCACGCTTGTAAGCCTGTATTAAGAACTGGGAAAAAAAAAATCTGTGTGGCAACTGGCATTTCAATATTTACAGCATTATCCTTCATACTGAAATATGTGCAATAATGCAGGGCAGAGCACACATGGGTGCACACAAGTGTGAGTTTAGAGTAATGACTGCAGCTTCTGTGGGGCTACTGCATACCTCTAGCAGCAGGAATGAGATCAGATCTTGGCTCTGGGTCTCTGTTTCCAAACAGTGCGAAGGATGAGAGCAGAACAGTTTCTATTCAGCTGGAAAGAGGCAGCCTTAAATCAGGACACAAAATAGAGCAACTCCTGCTCATGCTCTTTAATTTTTTTCTTTAAATGCTGCTCTGAGCTCTCTTCCAACTCCTCAGCATTAGCTTCCAGGGCTAGTGAAGCATGTACAGAGCTTTTTTGATGTATGTAGAGCTATCAGTTTTTGTATTGCTAATTGGGCTCAAAGTGTGTTAGCTTTGATTTTTAATGTTCTGTAATTTGCTAAATAAGCCTCTGTTTCTGCAGCAGTTATCTAGGTAGGGCATCTTTCATCACATCTTGCAGACATTTTATAACATTGGAATTTTTTTAATATCTACTAACCTTGAAAGGTGAATGACAGCTCTTTCCTGGTACTGTACAACCTTAGAAGTAGATATTTTGTAACAGGTGTCAGATAACAAGGGATGGTACAGTTATGTTAATTTTTTCAAGCATTTATTGCATCTACCAGAGAAAGTAAAACCTGAATAGACAAGCAATTTGGTTACAATCAAGAGTTCAAACTCACAGTCTTGCATTCTGACACTCCCAAATTTATTACAGCCTATACCACTTACTGTTGATAGACACAACATCTCCACATCTTACATCATTAGAAAAATGCATTTGTGACTGCTCTCATCCAAATCCCATAGGAGGTAAGAGGAGCTTGTCCAGCACATGGCACAGGCTTCTCCTCAGTGACTGCTCTCAAAACACAGAAATCAGTCCACATACAATAGCTCACCAGGATTCCTTCACCTGCCAGACTGTATATTAAAAACAGAATGTAAATAACTAGATTTCCTGTTTATTAAAATGTGCTGTCACGATAAGATTTGGGCTCGAATGATGCTGACAACTCAATCAAACTATTCTATCATTCTGTTCTATGATTCTGTGACTTGATGTGAGGTGTGTTTAAGGCTGAGGACTTTTGAAAGTCCTTGGCTCAGATTGTTCTCTTCCTTTCATTGTCCTGTGAGGTTTTACTTGGCACCACCATGCCAGTGTCACCAGGGTCCTACTCTATTCCTGCTGGCAAAAGGCAGCGGGGTCTATTTATTTATTTATTTGTGTATTTATGTGTTTATGTATTTATTTATTTGTTTGTTTGTTTGTTCATGCTGGCAGTACAGCATTGCCAATGGCAGCCCCATGGGCCCTGACAGGAGTGATGCTGCCAGAGTGCCCCCTTGGAAAGGAAAGACCACATCAACTCCTCTCAGTGTTCTCCCACCCCTATCCCCAGTCCATAGCACCACACAGATTTACAGGGTGTTTGAGCATGTCCTGCTGTGTAAATCTTCCTTGTTGCTTCTTTCCTGGTATGAATCCAGATCATCCCACCAGCATCAGTGCGAGGCTGCCCATGGCATACTCACTGACAAAAGAACAGTCAGGGTTTCTGTATTCATCCTTTACACATATTTGCCTTAGCCTGTTTTGTTTTGCTTGCTTTCAATGAGGAACAAGAAAGCATCTTAGCCTGTGAGCAGCTTCAAGGCCCCCCCACAGCACTGCAGTTCTGTGCCACTCAGTGCCAAGCCTGAACATTTGTATCATTGCCATAAGTCTTGAGCTTTGTCTCAAGCTGAATGCTTAACGTTCTGACTATAGGTAATTTCTGGTTCTGGAAAGCCTAATGTTCACTCTGCTGCACAGACATTTTACTTAGCACCATGTTTTAACATTATTTTCTCTTACTGTCAGGAGATAATAAACAATTGGCGTTGCTTAGATGCCTACCTAGATTTAGATGCCTATGGCTCTTCTTAATACAAGCCGCCTCCATTTCTGACCAGAAAGTCTTACTAAAGGTGACATACAGGATACATTGTTAATTATGCCAGGATTACCATATGATGTTAACAATCGTCAGGGAAAAGACATCTACCCCTTAGTTCCACTTATTGGAAAAACAATAAAACCCTTTCATACTTTGCTTTTTCTCAGCTATCAAATCCTCCCTCAGTAAATCATCTGTAACAGTGAATGTTGCATTATATTGAATAGTTTTGTATTCACTTTGCCAGTATGCAAACATGGGAGAGCTGAGGTAAAATGAATGTGGAACTTACAGGTGGGGATAACATGAGAATAAAATGCCTGGAGTCCCAGGAGTGGCTCGATTATGACAAACAGTGTATTAGTATTGCTCTCATACTGCCTCAAAGGGTTTTATTGAAGTGATTTGTCTTCAGCTGTGGAGGTGTGTGCCTTTCTACGTGTATGTACACCCTGGTCTGATGTATGTACACAGATATGCACCTGTCCACCATATGTACATGTCGTACATATTCATGCATCTGAGCCAAATAATAACTTAGCATGTTCTGAATGGGTGGGTCCAATATATTCATTCTTCATATGTACAGTGTTTCAATACATGTGCAGCCATTTACCAAATATAGTGTCAAACTGTGATTCTTTTTCTATTTCTTCAGACATTGTTCTTTAGTGACTGCAACTTATTCCTTCCAGTGGATTCTCTGTCACTATTTAGAGGCATGCTTTAATGTATAGCTGTATATTGCCTGTTCTGTGTGCTATATGATACTGTTTGCATCTTAAATAACCTGAGTATTTCTGGTCTAAATGTTCTTAATTTTGTACAGCAGACTTTTGCTTGGGTTTCACAGTTTGATGGAGTATGTTTAAGAATGTAGTATGGAAGGGGACCGGCTGTGATAAAGTAAAAAGGTCCTAAATCTTCAGATTTATGTTTCATAGAAAAAGCCAGTACTTTCTTTTACTATTGCAAAATTATTTCTGTATTTTTTAAAAAAGAATTGGATTTACTTGGTTCTATGTATGTTTTCTCTAATAAACCTTATTTTTTAAATAAGGATCTGGGCTTAGTCTTTATGCATCTGCAATGTTCATTGTGCTCAGCACACAAAGCACTTTTACCTACCACACTCCCTGAGGCTGAGCCTGAAGCTCTCCTAATGCCAGAATTACCTCCTATCCTGCCCAGTGCAGAACTAATCTCATGTATTTATTCACCTTTCTCTGCTATGCAAATTGGAGATGGATACTGAGGTGCCAGCCTCTTGATAAATCCCCACTGCTACACATTAGCATCAATGCTCATTTGCAGGGCAAGCAGTTTCTTTGGTTCTCCGCTGAATTAAGGCTGGGGTGTCAATTTGAGGCAAGGGTACAACACACAGGCAGACTTCTAATCCCTCAGGCTGCCTCTGCATGGGCAGGCCCTGCTCTCATTTGTGTTGATGTAAATCTGAGGTGGCTCAGCTGAAGTCATTACTGTTATTCTGGATTTACACTGGGGAGAAAACAAGAGAAAGAGTTGTCCCAAGACCATAATATTTCAAGGTCAATTTGCCCCCTTTATACTCAGCAGCTAGTGGAATATTCTACCAATGTCTCAATAAAGAGCATGAAAAACAGCCAAAAAAATCTCAGCTCAAATACCATTAAAAAACTTCCCCTAGAAAATAAGAAATGCTTTCCCTGCTATGTAGAGTCAGCTCTAGCTATCCAAGAAATACATTGCATTGGATGATTCCCCTCTTTTCTGCCCTTTAATTACACTTTCTTCCATAATGCTATCAACTCTAAAGCATGATGAAGTTTCCCTTGAAGTCAATTTGCCATCCACGTTAGTGAAAGCAAGTACAGACCCTGGATAATAGTCTTTGGGTTCTATCTTCTTATTGCTCTCCCTAATCAGATAGAAATCAAAAACTAATGTTACAGGTGCAAAAACTAATGTTACAGAAAAAGTAGACAAATCAGGACACCCTTTGATTTCATTGATTCTGAACTCTCTTTATGAATCCTGAATTTAGGGCAGACTCCAAAAAAAGTTTTAAAGGTGCTTCTTCGTATGCTATGCCTTTGCATGCTAATACCAAAAATGAAGGCTTGTGAGACATAGAGCAACCCAGCTGCTGCTCATCCCCAGCTTGTCACTGTGCTTGTTAACTAGGGACAGGAGAAAGAGCAGGAAAGTACATCTCCCAGTTCTGAGAGGCCAAAGGCCTTGGCAGAGTTGACAGGAGGCCCTGGGCCAACTCCTGCTGATGGCCAGAGGTTCCTCTGCCTGGTATGGATGTTCATATTCTGAGTGAGTCACGGAATTAGGTCCCAGTTCATACAACAAGCCTGACTTAAGCCATATATTTCCCTTGTGCCCTTAAACAATCATGTGCTGTATTTTGGCTCTTCTGACGAGCAGAAATTTGCCTTTTTTTCACCAGACAGTTCTTTTATCTCCAGGCTTTAAAGCCAGAAGAAAGTTTTCCTTCAGACTGAATATATTTAGAAGCTGTCTGAAGTCATTTAGAGCCTGGTTTCTGAGGTGAAGCAATTTAACTTCATCACTGGTTTATGCATCTGCAAAGGGCTCTGTGGCCTCAGTTTGAAGCTCAGACACTGTCTGAAATAAATACTGGGGGGAGGGAGAAAGGTCCTTCCTTTGATTATAAGAAGTGTATAGAGTAGACTGGACTTCAGGAAGCCAGCATTGATCTTGAAGATCACTGAATAACATAGGCCATGAGATACTTTCATTTACTATTCTGTCTAAAGATCCCAGCTGGGCCTTACATCCCAGCTCCACGAGGAATCACACAAGGAAATAAGACATCAGCATTCCTGTCTTGCACAGCGAACAGACCATGATTTAGATTTTGGGAATGGATGAATATATGTGTGTGTGTCTATACACATATAGAGATGTGTTTATAAAAATATATACATGCACTACAAATTTGGTAGGAGAGAGCAAAACACCATTTGAAATAACTGGTAGTGCAAAGCAAACAAAAGATCTGGATACCTTCTATAACTATTATGTAAAGTTCTATTTTGTTTTTCTTCCCCTGATTACCTGGTGTGATGGCAACAGGGGCTTGGCTGTCCCTCCCCATATAAGAACTCTCCCCATACAGGACCGTATGACTTGTTTGCTCATGCAGCTGTCTTCCTCTTGCACATCTGTCAGGAACCTGTGGTCCCAAAGCTGCATATGGAAAGTGATGATGTTTTACACAGCCCTCTCCACAGACTGTTTATCTGATATTACCAGGGAAAACAGGACTGGAATATGCCAGGGTGTTTCCAGGTTTTTCAGATCTCTGGAAGGAAAGCTTGTCCACCTTTGCTACGGTAATCTACATTGAACACATCGGGGAAGGATTTTCATACGTTGCTAGTTTGAGGACAACTTCTGGTTAAAAATTATGCCCAGACAAGATGAGTTATTAAGCTGGAAAAAACTGTCAGGAGGTGGGAGTTGCTTCCCATGCCCTTGCCTCACTCTGCACATGCAGAAGGAGGATCGAAGAGCTCCAGTTCAGCAGAGATTTACTCTGGAGGCAATGTTGTGCACTTTTGCAAGACTGTAAATAATTCCAAGATCTGTCTGTATGAGAGCTCTGGGAGGAAAAAACAACCCCTGTTCATGCCCCAGCAACGAGACTCATTCCAATGAACAAATCTATCTGCCAATGCCTTCTTGATTGCCCCCGTGCCACCGGCGGCTGAGCACGACTTCCCTTCCCAGCTGTGTTTAGGCCACTTTGACATCTGGCACAGAAACAAAGAGCAAGAGCATACACGTCCTTTGACGACTTTTCAGTGCCCTGTTTGTGCCTAGATAGCATGAAGGAGAAAGACATATCCTGAGCAGGGTTGCCAAGCTGAGTCTGAGGGATGGGCTAGTAGAAGAATGGACAAAAGCCTGGACATAAATGAGAGACTGGGAACTGGCGGTATTGCTTGAGACTGGGAGAAAACAGGAAAGACAGGAATTGTGAGCAAAATGGGAATATGCTGAAACAAACATGCAAACAAAAAATAAAAAGTGGGACAAGTTGGTGAAGGAACTATGGACAAAGAGAGAAGAGACTGTGATGGTTTGTAAGAAGACAGTGCTGGTTTCTAGGGTTGTCTAAACCTGTGAATCACTGCAGGGACCTGCAGCACCCATGAAGAACTCCAAGCAGCAGCAGCTGAATCTGTGTGAGCTCCCCCCAGTAGCATTTCAGGAGTGGCTGCAGCAGGGATTGAAGCCTTGCCAGCCCACAAACACATGCTTGCTGTGACACCATGCCAGCCACGGAGGAGCACAGGGCACTCTGGTGCACCCCCACCCAGTAACCCTGGCACCCCTCCCCTGGTCCCATTCGGATCCCTGGTTTTCCTCCCCAATGCTGATTTTTCCATTTCTCTCTTGTATTCATTTTTATCCCTCTGGCTTCTTTAACTGATGGGAGCTCTTTGTTCAAAAATAAGCCCTCTTTTGAAATAGTGTTACTTCTCTCCTTGAACTTTTCCCTGTGAATGACTTGACATTAAGCTGATAGTTGCTCTTAACCAATTGTTAACCTATTAGTGGAGACCATAAAAATTACTGAAAGGCCAAGGCTAAAGCTGTTTAAATGAGAAATATTTCTACAGAACTCCCCCGAGACGAAATAAAAAAGCTCCTGCCGACAGAGCGGCTGCCAGTTTGAGACTAACGGGTTGGAAGATGATGTTTTGCTAACAGCAGTTAATCAGTAAATTCCCATTACTAATAAGGCCATCACTCTTGGCTGAAGCTGCAAATTACATGTTATGTTTCTTGGTGCCGAAGATAAAGTGTTCTTTATATTTTGCATCTGCAAATGTAATGTTTAGCACAAAACACCATCAGGAAAAACAAGAGGAAAATTGAAAAAATGTCACACACATTCTGCATCAATTTGCTTCACTGTCACCAAAATAACATATCTTTTTTGTTTCGGTATTTATTGCCACCTTGAAATTTATATTTGGGAGGGGAATGGAAACCATGGATGCTTAGTTTTGATCTCAGACATGCTGCTGCTGCATGAGACGCATCCTAAAGTCAGACATAGCCTGATGTAAGTGAAATCAGAACTGGGTCCTGTCACAAGACAAAATTAAAATGAAAACAACCTGAAAAGTTTCATTATAATACTGCATCTTGATTGTCATCCAGATCTTTTGCTCGTTTACAGCATTGCAAGTTTGGCTTTCTTCCACTGATGCAATCATCATTCTAGATTTCAACTCTCTTACTAGAGAGTAGGACTTTTGCCATCAGTGTCCAAAGAAGAGTACAAAAATGTGTTTTATTATGGTTAGAGAGCTGGAGGCACTCGTTGATTACCAGTCCCTTTTGTACTGCTTTCCCTGTCCCAGACACAGCCAAATTCAGAATCTGTCCAGTTGCTTGGAAATGGAAGATGAAGAGTGCCAATACCTAACTCGACAGCAGGGCTTTTTTCCAGTATGAAATGTTCTTAATCTAGATTTCCAGAGACAGTCATGCAAAAGTCAGCTGCTTTAGGCAAAACTCCTCCCTCCTATGCCAAATGAGGTTTGCAGGGACACGGCAGCCTCACTACTGCTGTTCACTTACTTCATAAGAAAGTGTCTACATGCCTGACACCCCTCCATGACTTCCAGCAGCAACTTCAGACTTACTGGGCTGTTGGTAAGAGAGGGACTTTGCCCTGCACTCCTAATTCTGCATAGGACCAGGTGCACACGTGCAGGCAGACACCGACCAACCCCACAGCAGTGACCACAGTCCCACTCAGGGTTGGTGGATGTTGGTTGGCCTGAGGAGCACACTGTTCAGCCTCTGTGCTTGGGTGGGTGCAGGCAGGAGGCCCTCGCTGTTGGTGCTGATGGCGGTGTTCCCCTATTTTCCTCTCTTTCCCCATTAGTGCTGTGTTTAGAACCAACCCCCCTTTCTTCCAGTGGTGCTGGGCAGCCACTTTCTGGAGCATGCAAAAAAGTCATGATCCCCTGGGGAAGGAGGGGTGGTGTAATGGCATACAGGCAGCAGACAGGAAATACTGTGCTTTGATTCAAGGGAAGTTTCCCCCCCACAGGGAAAAAGCTGAAAGACAACAGTTGTTTTGAAGGAGAAGCATATGTGGCCCAGGAAAATACAAAATATGTCGTGCAGTCCATGATATCCTCACTGGAGCAAGCAGTGCCTGTCAGAAATCAAGAAGGGCTCAAGACCAAAGGGTCAGAGCCTGATACCAAAGTGCCTTTTGAATCCCTGGCGCTGTGTTTTCTTGGCACTGAAAAACTTGCCTGTGAATTTCTCAGTCAAGATGATGCCGGCTGGTGATGTCTGGTGTTTTCTTCTTCACTTTCATTTCTGTTAACACATCTTCTGCATTCTCTTTCAGCTATGTACGGCTTCCTTTTGAGTGGAATTCTGTAATTTTTGGCTATGCTCTACTTTCTGCATTTTCTGCATGCATTTCCCCACTTTTGCTTGCATCTCTGTATCCTTTCTTCACTTAGCAGCTAACCTTGTATTAATCATTGCTTCCCTGTTCCTTGCTCACCTCACTTAGAATAGCTTGGTTCTTCTCTCACAACTTTGTTTTTTTCACCAGAAAAATCTGCTTCCAGGTGGATCGCTCCTTCAAGATCACTGCCTAGGAAACAAAATGTCAGCTAGAAGTTTTCTGCCTGGAACCGGGAAATGCTGATAGCCATGAAATTCAGATTCCAGGGAACAGATCAGGAAAGCTGGGAACTCATTTTCTGTTTCAGCTGTACAATATGAAAGCTGTAAGTGGCCTGCTCAGAGCAGGCCAGTGACCTCACTGCAATTCTCTGTATTTCTCTTCCTATTGCCAAGGATGCTCAATGTTAAGTTAACTTTGTTGAGTTACCTCAGCTTTACCTCAGTGCACCTACCTGCACACAGTACTTAATTACAATTCTTCTCTGAATTAATATTTTTAGACAGTATATCTCAGGTGCTGGCATTCACCTGAAGTTTCAGCTGCCACAAGCTTAAAATTAGGCACAGTGAAGTAGGATAAGTTGTCTTATATAGAGACACATATACATATATTTATACACACACATACACATGAATGCAGTGATCACTATGTACAGCAAACTGCACATCCCAGAGATAGGAGATGAACCTGGTTTCTATTTGAAGCCTCTCTCAAGCACCCTGACTGATGAAGTGTTCAGCTTTGGGAAAATGCTGCCTCCATGTGTTGCACTGAAAGAGCTTCAGTTGGACCCATGCCAGTGAAATGATTTCCACCTTGTCTTTCTGAATATTTCCCTGTCTACCTCCTTTTGACATTCTATCTGCTAGCCCTTTGATCAGTTTGCACAGCTCAGCCAGAGGGTAGAGGCTCAGGAATGCTGAGATCCTTCAAATTTTACCCATGAAGTCCCTATGCTGACACAGAACCCTTTCTCTGTGAAGCAGCCAGCCTCACAACGACACTATGACTGGTGTGTCCATTGCCATGAGCAGCTACTTCTGCTTGAGGGACAAACATCCCAAACTGTGATCCTCAGGGCTTTAATGTCACTTCCACCAAAAGGTCCTGAAGGAACACATTCTTTACCAGTAAAGTGTCCTAGAGACCCTAACAACTTGATTTTGAGCATAAGCAGTGGTTTCTGAGCCCACACTAAAATAATAATCTCCATATTACTCGTACTTTCAAAGTAGACAAAATAAACATCTTTCTGTCTTATGTCACCTGGCAGGGGTTTTTAAAGTTTTCTCCTGGGAGATGCAGATTTTAACCACCTCACTGGTTAGCATGCAAAACAGAGAATTCAAAACATCCCTCACTGGAGCTGTAAATTTATGATGGCATATTCAATACCTCAATAAGCCATCTAGTCTCCAAGCTGCCAAATAAAAGACTTGCCACCATGTCACCAGGTTGTCTTTTAGAAGACTGGGCTCTTCTGAGTTCTGAACAAAAATGCTTTGGCCTCTAGTTCCAGGAGGTTTAAGGCAATGAATCCTAATTGAAATAAAGTACCTCCTTCAGCAAACAGAGTCTTTCCACTCTGGGATGAGGGCATAAAATTGAAGATGATCCCTTGTCTGTAATGCGTCTTCTCAGCAAGCTTCATGAAGACCTCAGCCTTCACACACTCACAAATGAAGGGGCTTCTTGTGCAGGGACAGGAGCATAAAAGTCACATCATAGAGTTTTGAGTACTGTTGGTTGGATGGATGGTTTACAAATCTCCTCCTGCATATTTAACAGAGTCGGCCAGCCCAGCTGAGCTGCAAGAAAACCTTCATTTGAAAACAACAAACTCAGAGTTGGCTGTAGGGGAGGCAGGAAGGGGGTGGTTTTTCTCTAAATTTCCAGGTCTTAATTTTCCATTTCCACACATGAAGCTGTCTCCTGTATTTTATTTATCCAGTTTGAAGTATTTCAGCTTGGTCTTGATTTTACTGACTTGGGTATTTTTGTTGGCCCTACCATCCCTCATCAGCAGGGACTGAGAATGGGTCCTTCACAGCCAAACCCATGTCCTATTACTGCCTGTGAACAAGAAGCAACAACAGTAGCCATGGGCAGCAGTGGTCTTCTGCCTTCTCCAGAGAAAAACTGCCCAAAAAAGTATGCAAACCTCCAAGGTGATCTGTTATATTAGAAGAAAAAAAGCATCCATTAGAACAAATGGAGCACTCTGGGTTTCCTTTGGTGGTTAATGAGATGACTGGTTGTTTGTTTTGCAGGGAACAATTACGTAGGGGTTTTCAAATGTGAACTGGTTCATTTTAAGCCAACTGCATAGTTCCACACACCAGCTGCAAGGACCTAGAACTGCAACCCTTGTTTAGCTCAGAACCAATTTCAAATGAGCAATCTGAGTACGAGACTCCAGTTTAAGAACTGAACCAGAAAGCATGATTAATTGCTACAGTTTACTTAGCTTCGGATTTTTCTGCTTTGCATGCTTACCAGAGAAATCCCAGCACTTACATTTTCTGCAAATAAAAGCACTATTCGTGTAAATTGATTTCTATATTGTAAATTTATTACCTAGAGTTTCATGCTACATGGCCATGTGGTTAAACAGTCTGCAGCTCACCTCTGGCTCAGAATGGATGCTTTCATTAAAGCTCCACATGGAGAATTCTGCAAGTTCGAGACCCACCACAACAGAAGGTCCAGCACAACAGAGGTTTCTCAAATTCACCAGACCTACCCTCAGGCAACGAGCAAATGTGCACTGAGTGAAGAGCCCTGCTGGTCACAGAAACCATCCAGGATCTGGATCAGGGGTTTGAGAGGAGCTTCAAGTCACAGAGGCTGTGTCAAGCCTGGAACTGTGCACAGAAAGAAGAGGGAGCTGGAGGCTGGGCAGCACAAGGCAGGCAGCACTGCTTAGAGATGCCTTGAGCTAAAAGGAAAGGATGCAACAAAAAAAGGAAAGTAAAAATTAGTTATATCTTCTAATATTAAAAAAATTACTTGGTGATTCATCCAAAATTCTAAGTGTCAGTAATTTCTGAGTGCACAATAGCACTGTTTGCTTTTATTAAATTTTGTTCTCTTAAATTATGACCTCTGACTGGATGTTGCCGTTTCAAAAAGAGCAGAACCATTTTTTCCCTCTCTTTTTATTTTTTTCCAACTTTCCACAAAGCCCTTCACCTCCAGCTAGAGAGGAGGCCTGGAAAATTTCAGCCTTCTAGGTGAAACTTTTGGATAGTTGCAAAAAAGTGAAAACAGGGAGATATAACATAATGGAAACACTTTGGCAGCCTTAGTTATAGCTGTCACCAGCGTTCCAGCCTTAATGAAAACTTTCCTGAAGTGAGGCTGGAGTAGACTAATTAACCCAAAGAGGGGCCTTTCCTGACCTCACTGTGGTTTGCAGGCAGGCTGAGCCCCCTGAGACAGAGCGAGCTGCTCAAGGTCCCATGTTCCATATTGGAAGGGGCTTGGATCTGTAAATCAGAATGTTATTTCTGCCCAGGATTTATTTCCCTTCACCTTGGGGTGAGAGACCACAATGACTTGCCCAGGACAAGAGCTTTCTAAATTCCTGGTTTGCAAAAAATCCTGTCTGGTAATCCCTGAGCACCAGCAGTGCAGTTCTGGCCGTCTTCCTTGGACCTGCCATCCCACCACACGCCAAGTTTCCATGGAAAGCACACTCAGCCTCACCTGACAGGAGACAGAGTTGTTGTGTGCCAAACTGCTGGACTCCAAGCAGGCTCAGACAAACAGACCTTGGCTCCTGGCTCTCTTTCCCTTACAGGGCACCCCTGACCCTGCGAGGTCAAGAGCGTGAGCCTCAGTGCAGCACCCCAGCCAAGCAGGAATGGGTGCAACAAGACTTTTCCCACCTCAGCTCTGTCCACAGCAGTCCCAGACAAGGAAACAGAGCTCCACCATGTCCAGCCAATCCAGTTCAGGGAGCAGGCACCCTTGGCCCCCAAAAGCTCTGCATTTGCTCTAGATGAGCAGCTGGTATTTCTGAGAGAGGTTCGTTATGTGCTCTGCATTGTTGGCTGGTTTGCACTATGTAGAAGTAAAATGTGCTCTAGGCTACAGAGTCATAGGATATCCTGATTTAAAAGGTTTCATGACCCACCAGGGTCATCAAAGTGCAACTCATGTTATACCTCACTGGCAATCCACATGAACTGTATGGTCTTGAAACTCCACAGCACTATCCCAGGGGCTTCCAGGGGGAGCCAAACCCAACCAGCACTTTACTATCACCACTTGTAACTCTGTTACCTGAGAATCACATTCAGATAAAACCAAGATATTGATTTAGTATTTGTCGCTTAAAATAATTAATTTTTAGCCCAGACTTGTACAGTGCTGTTCAGCTTCAAGAATTCAAATAAAAAAGAGTTTCCCTCATTGCTTTGCAAGGTCCTGCACCTGGGTTGGGAAAACTCCCAGTGTCAACACAGGCTGGGGGAGGAAAGGACTGAGAACAGCCCTGTGGTGGAAGACTTGGGGGGTCTGGTGGCTGAGAAGCTGCGCATGAGCCAACAGTGTGCACTCACAGCCCAGAAACCCCACTGTGTTCTGAGCTGTGTCAAAAGAGTTGTGACCAGAACTCTGGTGGAGGAAATTGTGCCCCTTTACTCTGTTCTTGTGAGACCCCCCCCGGAGTGCTGCATCCAGATCTCCAAGGGAACGACATAAGAATTGTTGGAGCAAATCCAGAGAAGGACCACAAAAATTATCAGAGTGCTGGAGCACCTTCCCTGTGAAGACTGAGAGGGCTGAGATAGTTGGGGTTGCTCAGCCAGAGAAGAAAAGCCTCTAGGGAGACCTTAGAGCACACTCCGGTACCTAAGAGGCTTCTCAGAAAGATATAGGGACAAACTTGGTTATCGAGTTTAGCAGGGCCTGCAGTAATAAGACAAGGAGTAATGGTTTTTAACTAAAAGGGGATAGATTTAGGCGACTTATAAGGAAAAAATGTTTCACAATGAGACTGGTGAAATACTGGAACAGGAGAAGTAGTGAATGCCGCATCCCTACAAACATACAAGGCCAGGTTGGGTGGTGATTGGTTTATATTGATATACACAGATTTTTTTGGTGCCTATCAGTCAGCAGTAAGTCAGACTTCTGGTGACAGTTGCCAGTTTTGCTCTGTAAGTGCAATTGATCATTGATTTGGAAGAATATAGTGCAAAACAATGATTGGTTGTGTGTTGTTCCTCTTGTCCCCTTAGAAGAGGGAAGTTTCTGGCCCCACATCTTGAGGATTGCCAGAAAAACAGTTGATTTTACATCCAACATAACTGAGGTATGGGAAAGAAAGTGTAAAGGATCCTCTAACAGCAAATCTACTATGGGTGGAGAAAGTTTCTGTTGTGTCAGAAGCTGCTTGACACAAGGCTGCTGCCTCCCCTGCTTCTCTGCTCATTTCTGCCTCCCCTCCTCCTCCTCATCCTCCTCCAAATCCCGTCCTCCCCCAAGATGAACCAAACAGCAACAGTGATTTTTGCAGAGCTAATCCAAGTCAGGGCTAAAAGCTTCCAGGAGAGGTTTGGAACAAACAGCTGGGGCTGCTGGCAGAGGTGAGAGGAAAATGTAAAATAATAATAAAAAGCAGTTATCATTTGTAAAGGGCAGGCTGGCTACTGTTTAACAACCCTACCTATGACCAGGATGATACTAATATCAAAACCAGGGATATCAGGGGTGCCAAGTGCTTGGAAAACATTACATTTAAGCACAAAGGCTCTTAGAGGAGCAGTTCACATCTCGCTGACATACAGCTATCAGGCCACTCAGAGTCTCTAAGATATATGAAGCAATTGAAAGGACACATACTGTAATTACAGGGATATACAGATATGTATGTTTCAACCTTAGCTTCAGAGCAATAAATCCTTGCAAGGTAGATAAATCTTCGGTTGGTAAGAGAGGACTCTCGCCGCTGGTTCCTGTAAAGTAAACGTGCTCTCACATTAATAAGCTTTTAAAGTGAATAGTTTCATTGATTTTGGTAGGGTTCCTTGCAGAAGTGAGGATTGTAATGTTTCTTCCAAAGAAATCTGACCGAGACACATTTTTCGCAATGTATTTCAGGCACATTTGCAGTAAAATGTAGTAACTTTTCCAAATAGAGTGGTCAGTGTGTTTTTTTTCCATTATGAAGCCAGTGTTCTACAACAGACAGCATTTTTTTTACATAGTAATCCTTGATACCTTTCCTGCCAGCAGGTAAGATGTGATGGTTTCCCCACCACACAAGGGAATAACCATGACAATATTATTCTATCTGGCACCCTGCAGTTACTGCAGCAATGGGTGAAAAATAAGGGCACAAGGCTCACAAAATGCCAGCAACTGAGTGTGTGTATCTTCAGCGTTTATTGTGTCAGCAAAGGATTGACTTGGTCTGGTTTTACATGTGCAAGTGGTTGCCTTAGCCACGGCAGATTTGCCTAGAAGCTCCAAGTCCATTTCAGCGTGTAGCATCTCTCTGACTGGCACTCAATGGAAGCATCAGAAGAAGATGCAAAACCCACAGATATACCCAGGTGTTTTGCCAGTTCCTGTCAGCTAACAGCTGGCTTGTGCTCTGGAAAACCTAACTCTGTTTGTCTTTCTGTAAACGTTATCCTTTTAAAAGTTCCTCTGCCTCCGAAGTACTGTGGCAATGGTACCATCAGATTAATATGCAATGCTAAGAAATCCTCATACTGACTTCTTTATTTCTTTCCACGCTGTGAAAGGTAAAAAGCACTATTCAACCTACCCCTCCTTTGCCATTATTCTGTGATTCTCTCCTTGCAAGGATAGATGTATCCATCTACCTGTCCTTTGCATGTAAACCTTCTCACACTTCCAACCATCCCCAGTACCCATTTATTTCCCCCACAGTTATGTCCAGTTAAGCAGGTCTAGCTCAAGCACAACATGGACTACTTAATAGTATTCCTGTGCCAGTCTGTATGTATCACAGGAATATATAATCTTATTCTGTGCCAACAAGTTCTTTGGATATTTTTTTCCTATTTTCTAGACAGTCTGTGACCCTGAGGGGCTCAGTCACTGGCAGGGACTATTTAGATAACACAAATAATTAACCCTTAACTAGCTGAAACCTCCAAGTCTAGCCAAACCCTTCAGCAAGGCTTAAGTTAAGAAGTTAAGCTCAGTGAGCCTTGGCAAACTCGGTGGCTCACAGGATTGTCTCTCTCTCTCTCCCTCTCTCTTTTTTTTTTTTTTTTTTTTT
>VYXD01014629.1:0-37010 GCA_013397195.1 Hylia prasina
CAAATATCAAGAACTCTATAATTGCATGATCACTGTGCCCCAACCAGGCTCCAACCACCACATTTCCTACCAGTCCATCTCTATTTACAGTCAATAGGTCTAACATAGTCCTATCTCTGGTGGGCTCACTCATCAGCTGTGACAAAAAGTTGTCCTACACAAACTTCCTGGATTTCCTCTTTTCTGCTGTATCAAGGTCCCAGTGAACGTCTGGTAGGTTAAAGTCACCAACAAGAACAAGAGCTGATGCCCCTGAAACATCCTCCAGCTGCTTATAAAATAGTTTGTCCACCTCTTCTTCCTGGTTGGGTGGACAATAACAGACTCCCAATAAGGTGTCAGCCTTATTGGCCTTCCCCTGAATTCTTACCCATAGACATTCAACTCCAGCATCATTAGTTTCAACACCTGTGGCATCAAAAGCCTTCCTAATATAAAGGGCCACCCCTCCACCTCTTCTGCCTTTCCTGTCTCTTCTGAAGAGCTTATAGCCATCCAGTGCAGTGCTCCAGCCATGTGAGTCGTCCCACCATGTTTCTGTGATAGCAGCTACAATATAGTTCCACTGTTGCACCATGGCTTCAAGCTCTTCCTGTTTTGTCTGCATCTTCTTTTTTTTTTCATCTTTTACTAGTAATAATTATGCTGTATTTTAAATTTAAAATAACTAAATGTAAGTTGAACTATGTGGAATTAGGAAAATTCTTTTGCAAAGCCTAAATAAAACACATGATTTGTCAATGCATCTTCCTGGACAATATTTACAAGTTCTACTCCTAAAAAGGTTATTTTTACACTTAAGGGTGCAAGTGTTGAACAAGAAAAAAGGTCCATAGGTCTTCTTCTTCCTCTTCTTCATCTTCTGCTTCTTCTTTTTTCTGTTCTTCTTTTACTGCTTCTTCTGCTTCTTCTTCTGCTTCTTCTGATTGTTCTTCTGATTCTTCTGCTTCTTCTTCTTCTTCTTTCAGAGAGTAGCATTTACTGCTCCAGATAAGAAAATAATTTCAGAAAATATACTGAATGGCTTTAACATAAAAGAATTGTCTGTCCTGTTAAGTAAATAGAGGATACTCTCTCTTAAGTGTTGAATAGCTTTTTGGGCCTGGGTGTCTATGAATAAAGTTTCATCCTGTCACCACAACTGTTCTACTTTCATTTGTTAGTGGATATGATGTAATTGGCCAGCTCAACAATGGCAGGCACTCCTGTTAGGTCTTTCCATTGTTTGTGTAGTACCAAGAGAACTAAAGGTTTGAGTCTGATCAGGTATTAGGCTAATTCTCTGGTAAAATAGTGAAGAAAATAGTGCCAAAGGCTGTACTAAGGTCCAGGTAAAAAAACATACACACAGTTTTTCTCTCATCCACTAAGCAGATCACGTTGTTGTGGAAGGATATCAGGTTGATCAAGCTGTCCCAGCCTTTCCCATCCTCTGCTGACTGGACCTGATACCATGATTGATCTGCATGTGCTGCATGCACACTGTAAATGAAATCATCCAGCTCATTTGTTTTCAGCTGAGTCATTCATCCATCAAACCCATTCCTCTTCATTTTAGAGGTAAGAACATTGTGTGGGACTGTATCAAATGCACTCAGCAAGTATAGGCAGATGACATCTGTCACTCCTTTTCCACAAATGCTGTAATACGCCACTGAATGACATTAAATTTGTGAGGTATGATTTGTCCTAAGTGAAGCCACACTGGCTGTCACCAATCACCTTTCTGTTTTCCATGTGCCTTAGCGCAGTTACTAGAAAGATCTGCTCCATGATCTTGCAAGGCACAGATCTGATATTCACTGGCCTGTAGTTCCTCAAGCTTTCCTTTTGTTCAAAATGGGGAACATGCTTTTCAATCTCTGCAAAATTCACCAGAATACCACGCTGGTACTATGGTTAAAGGCTTAGCAACTTCTTCCACCAGTTCTCTCAGAACCTTCAGATGCATCTAATCAGGTCCCACAAATTTAAATATATTGATGTTCTCAAGATGGTTTCAACTTGATATTATCCCTGTCCCTTCCTTTAGATATTGTGAATTGGGTTATGTAGCTAGATTTCTTTCTAGTGAAGACTGAGGCAAAAAATTTTTTGAATACTCACCCTTCTCCATGTCAGTTGTAGATGTATCCTCACACCTCAAGGCAAGTGGTACAGTTTCCTTCATCCTCTTCTGTTACTCTAAGTGCCTGAAAAAAACTCTTCTTATTATATTTCACATCCTTAAGCAAGTTTAGTTCCATCTCTGCCTTGAATTTTCTGATACCCTCCTTGTACTCTCAGGTCACATCCCTATCATCTCTCCATGAAGCATATCCCTGTCTCCAGTGCTTTCTATTCTGTTTTGTGTTTTGGTTTGGCTAAGAGGTCTTGACTTAGCCATACTGGCCCCCTCCTGCCCTCCCTGCCGGACTTCTTCTACCTCTAACCCCCCATCTCTGATAAGTTCTTCTGCAACAGTTTTTCTACCAAATAATATATGTGTGCCTCTCATCTGGTTGGGTTTTCAATCAGTTGTACTAGGAAGTTTTCCTTAATGCACTCCTCTCCTTTCTTGGACTGCTTGAGGTTACCTGTTGCATTTTTCCAGCAGATGTCTTGGTGGCTGAAGACCCCTATCAGGATCAGAGCCTGTGACCATGATGTTATCTGCAACTGAAGAAAGAACTTTTCATCAGTCTCCTCATTCTGACCAGGGGGTCTTTACTGGGCACCTGCCTGAAAGCTAGCCTCACTTTAATGGTCTCTAATTTTCACCCGTAAATTCTCAACCTGTGCATTGTTGTTCTTTGAAGACAGTTCTGTGCAATCAGCCCCATTTTTGACACAACGAGCAGCTCGCCCACCTCTCCTTCTTTGTCCCTTCAGTATGTTTTGTAGCTGTCAGACAAAGCATGGGGTCTTCATTTTGCTTCCTGTCTCTGTCTTCCAGCTCAGGGGACTGAGCACCTCCAGAACCACAGGTCTTACTATTAAAGATTGAAGCAAAGAAGGCCTTAACTACCTCTTAATTTTCCTTATTCTTTGTCACTATGTTTCCCTCTGCATTCAATATTGGATGGAGATTCCCCTAACTTACCTTTTGTTCTTAATATATTTATATAAACATTTCTCATCTTCTTTTATGGCCATAGTCAGATTGAGTTCTAGTTGGGATTTGGCCCTTCTCATTTTCTCTGTAAATGACTTCAACTCCTGGGTTGTCTGCCCTTTCTTCCAAAGGTCATAAAGTCTCCTTTTGTCCCTGCATTACTGCCAAAGTTCTCTGTTCCTCCAAGCTAGTCTTTTTCCTCATCAGCTCATCTTTCAGCACATGGGGACATCCTGCTCTTGTGCTTATAAGGAGACTTTATTTAAAAATGTCTAGCTTTTCTGGACTCCATTGCTCCTCAGGACAGACTGCCAGAGAACACCATTAATCAGGCTCCTAAAGAGGTCAAAGTGTGACCTTCAGAAGTCCATGAAACTTCATCACAGGTACAGAAATTCTTTTGTCAGCTTTCCTGCAAAGGATCATCCCTAAAGGCAACCATGGGTACAAATTCATAGTTGTCACTCTTAACTTCATTTGTTTTATACTTTCCTCTTCAATACCTATATTATGTGCATTTCTCTGAGGTTTTAATTCAATCTATTTTAGACAAAAAGTTGAAGAAATGCTGTTGCCAAAGGTTTTCTCTTACCTTGTACAAGTTTCATGACCATAGAAATTTTTGTTGTCTATAGAACTATTTATATGCATATATGCATATTAATGCCAATAATAATAAAAAGGAATCATACTCTTAAGGTTTTCAACAGAGTCAAGAGAATGCCTCGCTGAAGTTTTGAAGAAATATCTAACAAATTTGCAGAAGAAAAAATCACATCATTCAAATGCTTCAGGTAAGAAGTTTTTACAGTAAACCAGGTAAACATTTGTGATATGTCATTCAAGTTTACACAGCATTCTTTCTGAATTAGCCTAAGATACATATTTTATCCTCATCTAAGGAAACTATTTGCTGAAACAGGGAGTGAAGCAGAGTTACATAATCTATTAGTTCTGTGAACTTTTTTTTAAGGCAGAGCTTTTGCTTTTCACTCTGTAGAAAGTAGCTTTCCAGAATTCAAAAGCAGGTTTAAATAGAATTCAAAGTATAAGTTTAAATTTCTGAGATATATACATTTTAATAATAACAAGCCTTGAGCCTGAGTAGTTATCATGAACCTAAAATGGAAGAATGAAACTAGAACTGTTTAACCCAGCTATGTTAATCCACATATAGGTGTCCAGTGCTTCTCTTCAAACATCCTTTTATGAACTTCAAACTGCAAGATGAAAAACTGCAAAATACAAGTACACATGTCTACATTGAGATTGAGTAATATAAAACCTAAAAATATTCTCATGGAAAAAATATCCTAAAAATATTTCAATCACTGTTTAAGTAAGGTTTTAATCTTCTAAAGCACCTTTAAAGTACACCACCTTTCAAGACTCTCTGTGTACACTGATATCATTACAGATGTTTCACCTGTTAAAGAGTTGTCTTAGATACAATAAGATTGATAAGTGATTATATTTGAATTACAGTACTGCTTAGTGATGTCTTCCTTTGCTACTGTTGTACAAATTGAAAATATTTTCCATAAAATATTTGCTACAGAACGGACAACCATGCAAATTGCCTTTTAAGACCCCAGTATTGTGCCTGGCAGGTGTAGGTGTTGGGTTATTATATTTTGTTCACCTGGTAATCAGTGACAAATCTCTACTGATTCTAGTAATTAGAGTGAATCTCTGCAGAAGTAACAGGGCACAGTTAATTCCTCTGACCTAATCTCACACAGAGTCATATTCTCTGAGCAGTTCCACCAGGATAGCCACCTTCTGCATCACTACATGGCATACAAATTTATCAGTTACAGTGCTCTTCTACAGAGCAGTAGGTGGAACAGTAACTGGAGACTGGAAAGCATCTGCTAAAATCTTGCTGTAGCTACAAAATACCTGGTGATGATCACAGGAGCATGTGTGCAGTGCTGTTCTTGTGTAGGGCTTTTGTCTTGAGAAAACTCTAAAACTCCATATTCTTGCAAGTTCTGATTTAATTTACACCTTGCATAAAGAAGTTCTTTCTGAAGAGTTTATATGATAATCACTTCCTCAATGTCAATAGCACTATTATTTTTTTTAACTAACTACTTTATATAAAATTGCTTATTTACTAGTCTATATCTGGTTTTAGATTCCTTTGTCTCAGAAAAGCAGGTCATGTCTATTTGCTTTTTAATTTATTTTTTAAGTAAATTATGTTCTTTTAAGCTTGATTTATTCCTTGTATGTCATGAAATTACACAGAAAGCATGTGTGCATTTGTTTCTTTTATTTGTTATAAGTCTAAATTCTAATTGAAATCCAGAGTACTACTGAAAACCTAAAGGATAAACATCCAGTGAGAACATATTGTCTAATTAAAACATATCTCAGCTGTTTAGAGTCAACTCAAACGCAGACAGTTTTCATTAAACAATGAGATTCTTATCCCTAGTTGAGAAACTGGCAAACCCAAAACTTGCATGGGCATTCCTGTTAACAGTTTTGTAGCTGTCTGGCATTATCATAGAATAGCAGTGTGATGCAGCTGACAAGATCACATGTAAATTTAGTTATCATTTCACTGAGTGTTTGAGTTGAAGGAAAATTGTTAACGGAAAAGCAAAATAAACTGTTTCAGGATGATGTAAGTGCTGGAAGGAAGGCTTTATCTATGGGAGTTGTCATATGGAAAAAGATCACATTTTCAATAAGCTTATATATTTACATAGCCTATCTCTTTTTCCTTTGGATACCTCTTCTCTCTCTGATTCTTTAGTTCTAGTTAAATCATGTTCTTTAAGAGGATTTTGCATTTGTCTATTGCAGTGGTTGCTCCTGAAGGAGAAGTAGTGCAGTGAGGCCACACAATCTAACAGGTATTGATGTCGAAATACAGCCTCTGGCAATTTGAATGGATCAAAAGTACAATTAGCCCAAGGACTCTGATATGTGCACTTCCATAATTTGCAGCTTGTGGAGAAAAGAAGAAATTAAAATCTCCACTTTCTCATCTGCAAAAGAAAAATGCTACTTTTATATGCCTGTTTCTCTAGGGATATTGCTGATGGAATACGATAATCTAATTAGTTTGTAGCAGTGCACATTGTGAGGTGTAGTTTTTTTCAAAGCTTTCTATAAAATATCAGTCATCCACTTCATACAAAAAAGCTGTATCTAATAGTATTACAGTATGAGAATTTTCATATGAATGGTCAATTGAGGCTGCAGGCTTGCACAAAAAATACTATTGCAAGATTCAAGTCTTTTGTCATAGCCTTGAGAGTCATGAGTTTCTTCCATGCTTTAAAGTGAGAGGGGAAAATGCTTTTACCATTAAAAAGTATATTTGCTATCATGTGGTCATTTTAGAAAGTGGTGCACAAATATTTTTCCATTAGAGGTTATTTTTTTCTCTAGAGAATCTCTTGTATTACACTTAATCACTATTCATTAATTAATTAATCATTAATGACTAAGCAAAAATGCTGTTTACTGCATTTAAAAGCCTAATTCAGTAACCCCCTTCCAGAGATGTTTTATGCCTGTATTTCTTAATGCATGTTTTATATTTAAAGGTGTATTGAAGCATTAAACCAGAAATCTTAAAATGAACCTGTTAAGAACTCAGAACGTATTATAAAATCTTGTAAAGAGACAGAAGTAAAAATTAGTATCAGTGCTTGGCAGAAAGTTGAAATAATAAAATTACCCCAGGAAAAAGGGGGATTTTGGAATTCTTGCACATAGAAATTAGTTTTGCAAAGCTATGGTTCAAAAAACAAGACTACTGTGTCTTTATGCATTAAAGGTAATGCATACTGAATCAAGAATAACGGATTACCATGGCATGGATATTATCAGAGTTGTGGAGTTAATGATTACTATATTTTTTTCTCTAGTACTTTTCTGTAATTCTATGTAGACTTTATATCCTTGCTTTGATTAAGTCTATTATTTCTGTGAAGTTGAAAACTTTTATGGTCAGAAAATGTCTTATTCTTTAAGACATTTTTAATGGGATATAAGCATGTGAAAATGCCAAAATGCCTGGATGACACTAGTCTCTTACGGCTGTTATGAAATACTCAATCTGAATTAATTTCTACCACAGTATTATTCAGCTGGGCCACCTGTTATCCTGCACCTGGAAGTAAACCTCAGTATCCACAGAATGATGATATATCTTCATCTATAGTTGCTTCCAAATTAACAATACTTTATAACAATTTGGTCTTCAATTACTTTAGGGAAGGAAGAAAGCAAGGAATCTTAAGCAAAAAATTGCTGGAATGTAGTCCATGGACTCAAATGTTACTGAAGTCAAGACTGTGGCCTTGTACACATACTTATATGTTATTTAAATTTCAGAAATCTTCTTGCATTGACTTAAAGATGTCCATCTAGTTTTGTTTGGATATTGATTTCTTGTGAAAACTTAATCCTGTGATCAATTTGTGACTATTTTGCTGCAGAATATGCAAATCAAGACAACTGGTTTCCTAAATATGAAACTATTACACATAACCTATGATACATTTTTCTGTGTGTTCAACAAATCAATCTTTAATTCACAGGTCTGTTTGTATAGCCAAAGCACAGATGTAAACTACGAACTAGTAAATTTAGTGCATGATGCAGAAGGCTGGAGAAAACATTTAAAATAACTAATCTATGCTTCATGTGTTGGTTTATCATGATTATTTCCTTGATATCACAGTACCTATGTATAAAACAATTCTCTCCCTCTTCAGAGGGAAGCTATACTGAATTAATTATGTGGGTTATTTCTGCCTCGGGGATTTCTCCCCAGCAGCTGGGGTTCCTGGATTCAGCTTCTCTCGAGCCGTCCTCAGCTTCCCAGGTTGTATCTTTGACAGTCTGGGGCAAGCAGTTTTTTCCCAGCTAACAAATTCTTCAGGAGACACGGGAAATAAGTACAAGAATCTGTGATCTTCCAGAGGGGTTTTTATTAGCTCCAAAAGACCCCTAGCGGTCTCAGCACCTTTCCTTTTATCCCCTAACTCAGGGGTGGGGTTTACAGAATGCTGGCAGCCCGCCAGAACGGAGCAATACAAAGCCTTGCTTTTTTCAAACTCACAGGGGCTTGTTCTCCATTGGAAAACAGCTTCTCCCTTGTCCCTCCTGGTTCCCCACAGTGGGTTATTTAGCTAAAACATTTGTAAGTGTATCCTTTAATGAAATGAAAACGGAATAAAATCTGTTCAGAGTTCTGCAAGAGGTCAAGAAATGCCCCCTGCACCTTAGGGTATTTATACTGAGCTGAAAGTAAAATGATCCAAAAAAATTCCTGATTCCATTGAAAACTTCATCCTGTATTTTATGATATTCAGCTATTGTATGATATTCAGCTATTGTAGCTGAAATTAAATCCAGGCTGATCCAGCTAGACAGTTTCCTCTCTACATGCACATGAACAAGTCTCATGAACCTTCCACTGGAAAGGATGATTGATACTCTCCAATTCTATAGTGGTCACATTTGTAGGTGAGGATGGAGGCATAACTTGTCCTTTCCCTCAGTGTCCTTAGTCTCAGGCTAGACTTCAAAATTGTAAAGGAGTAAAAATGACAGTGTTCATTCACATCCTGAAACAATAATGTAGAATTCCAAAAATCCACTGAAACTCTGTGGTTGCTACATTTTAGATGGTTTCTTTTTGTATTTGTGTTCGTTCAATGGATAGGTAAGTGATCTTAGGTTGTTGAAATGCAGCCTCTAAAATATAATTTACTATACAATGACATGCTGGCTCACTTCCAGTGTGCTTTGAACTACAAATGACAGGCACAGAAAAATTTCAGAGTAGCACCAAAATTAGGATTTCTTTAGCTAGCAACATTGCAAAGTCAGGAAAATTAATTCTAGTTCAAACATCACCATCCACAGCATTGATTTTTGTGGCTGTTACTAAGGTAATGTATGTTGATGTGTACCCACAATGGAGTCTAATATGTCTCCCAAGCCTCTGCTCTTAAAATCTTGCACAGAAATGGTTTGAATTTGCTTGTGTCAGGGAAATAAGCATGACTAAATGCAAAGTATTGCTGTGCTGCCTTGCTTCTTAGCCATCTAGAGCCTCGTGTATGTAATGTTGCATGTAACAGATACAAAATGAAGGCTGCATGCAAAACTTCAGCACACTTGAATTCTGTCCCTTCTGAAGATAACTTTCTTTATTATATGCTTCTCTATACTGCAGCTCTAAAACAAAGCTCAATATACTTCTATTTCTTTCACTATTATTAACTCTTATTTCTCAGAGTTTTTACTTCCCCTCATACAAGGAACAGCCATGTAAGAAGTATATAAAAATGTTTAAATTATTTAAAAATACAAGTAACTGTTCTTTCTATCCTCAAAATCTATTTTAACTTAGTCTTTCTCTTACAGTTTTTTTTTAATAATACAGCTATTTTATACATTTCATTAATCTCATGCCTCGCTGAAAAAAAGTAGCAATGTAAAACTGCAAAATGTACAGTTTTTTTCCTACACTAAGCTGTTGTAAGATATAAGCTGCACAGTACTAGGGCTCTTAGAGCCAATATAAAAATCATTGTTCTAGAAGATCTCTTATTAAGCTCTTTAAGTCACAGAATAGAAGTAAAAAAAGCACTTGAGTGATTTCTATGTTGTTGCTGTGATAGATGACTTTTCAGTACTATGTCACTCATGCTAGTTATTAAGTTCTCCAGTGTTCCTCAAAAGAAACTTTTGATAATATGGAGCTTATGATTTTGGTGTTTTGCTTTGGTGACTCGGGTGTGTTTTTTCAGTAAGTGACATCACAAATACTGCCTGTGTTATTCAAAACTTTTTCAGATGCAGGATTTGGCCCCACAACCGTTCCTTTTCATTTTGTGCAGTCTTCTCTCCTCCAGTGCAGTCTGATATTAATTTATTCAGTTTGTCTGTCAGGCATGTCATGCAAATTGTTATCAAAAAGTTTTAGACACTAACTTGCCAAGTCAGCTTACTTACTGCCTTGATTGTGATTTCAGTGGTGTTTACCATACATTTTATTCAATGGAATTTCCTGGTTCTGATCTTTTGAAACTAATACTGTATTCAGCTGAGATCCTTTGAGGTTGTCAGGAGACCCATGATTTGACAACTTCTTGGTGAAGTGCTCATCCACATACCCAGTGCCCAGTGTTCCCATTCACGCTGTAAACATGTGTGTGTTAAAAGCCTGTTGCTGCCCAATTGTTTTGCAGTGAATGCGAGCAGTAAGATAGTATGGTAATTTAAACTCACAGTTATAAATTACTGGTCTCTTGGCAAATGAGAAGGAACACATCACACCTCTGTAAAGAAAAGTATGCATAATAATAAGAGCACAGCTATTTAAATTGCTTGGCTATCCCTTGACTGAGCTGAATCATTTCAGTTACAGGAAAAAAAAAAAAAAAACTTAAGCAGTTTTTTTTTATAAAATATGGAAAAAGCAAAGAAAATTGTGGAAATTATATCTAGTGACATTCAAGGGCAGTATCAGTGAATATGAATGTCCAATTGTAAACTTAATTAAAAAATCATATTTGAGGAAAAAAGGAGTTTAAATATTAAAATTTGATATTATGGATTTTCTCTTGTTAAAGGTGTCCCTTAATTACAAAATAATGCAAGATAATTGAATATATTTCAGAATTGGAACACTTTGAGAAAAGGTAAGGTTTTTTTTCCAGAGGAAGAGACCCAGATATTAACATCTCCTAAAAGTGCTGCATCCTTCTAAAGAAAACATAATAATATCTTTTACTATTCAGATTTTGAAAGTTTGAAATTACTTGAAAATATTGTTTTGACAACTTAGCTCAGTTTTACATTTACATGATCTTTGCAACAAGTTCCACATTAAAATAATTTATATTAATTTTAAATATCTAAATTAATAAAACTGCCATAAAGTAGGTGAAGCATTTTCTCAAGAACTCAGTGTCTACCTGTACACAAATGTCCTAACTTGTCTATGTTTTCTCTGAATGCTAATGAAACAACATAGTTATAGTTTCTGCAATACTGAAATTCTCTTGTGGCCAGAGAGCAGGTTGTCTAGTCCCTACATTTTCCTCTCTATGTCTTTTTACTATGATGAAAATGCCAAAAAATTATGTTTCACACTGTATTTGAGAAATATGCAAACCAAGAACCAAACTGCTATTGCATAGGTATGACTGTCAGTGTACCTCTGTGCAGGAAGAAGTTCACAGGCATCTGATGGACACATTTGTCAATGCAAATTGGTTCAGCTCTACTTTTTCCAGAATTTCCTGTAGATGTATTTGAAGAACAGATGATATCCTGAACTAATATTTATTCTTTATTAGTCTAGATGCAGCATGGAAGAAACAAACTTAATGTTCTCTCAGCTACTCAATACAGCAACAAGTGCCTGGTGCAGCATGGGAGTATGGCAGTTGACATTGTTCCCAAGCTAGTTTTCCAGGGACTGGACATTCACTATGCCTGGTATGTACTGGTATAATATGAAATAAAATGGGATTTTAAACACAAATACTTGACCAAAAGATCTGCCTGCCTACCAAGCAAGCAGAATGGCTTTGTTCCAGATTATAAAACTATTTGTGCTTATTGAGAGAGATCAGTACAAGTCCTGGTGTACAGATCTTAAGTCCAGAAAGAGAGAGTGTATGCAATCGTTACTGAGCTTACTGGCAGAAAAAACCATGCCACTCAAGTAGAAGATTTTTTGTAGTGGTCAAATGGAAAATCAAGACATCAATATTCTTTTATATATTGAGGCCTTGCAACCTCTGACAATTACAGGCAAAATATTAATATTAAAATGCTAATTAAAATACTTCAAATTGTTTCCATATCTCAGAAAAGTTAAACCTAAACTTATGCTCTCTTCTCTATCAAGTATTATTTTTAAATTTGGTTATTAAGCTTTCAAACCCTGTTTAAAGGAGTTTCAAAATACATGGTGTGATAATCAGTTATTCTCCCAGAAATCTCAGGGCTTGTCAATTTGAAGAAGTCAGTGTGTGATAGTTTATATTCTGAATTTACAACGTTGCACCTCACAAAAGCACTTAAAACACTTAATTTGCAGGAAGAATATGGCTATGAAAAAAGCATGGTGCAATATGAACCTGGAGTTCAGGGCACAACAAGAACAAGCTCGTAGAGTTGAATGTAGAACACTGAATATTCACACATCATCAATCTCACTGGCAAGTAACATCATTTAGGAGATAGCTGCAGTGGCTGCTGAAACTAGGATCCTATACTGTTTATGTTCTTGCTTTCTTGTCTTTCCAAATGCTGTTGTTTGTTAAAATTATCCATTTTTTTTTCCTCTTTTGTCCTGACCTCCTTTCAGTCATCTTTAAAATTCAAGTCTGTGTATGCTGTTTTACCAAGATGCTTTAAGTGTTTCTACATGGTCCAAGAACATGGAGCAGCACTGTGTCAGTATTCCCTGTAAATTAATCTGCTCTGTTAAAAAGCTGATTGTTTTAACTCTGCCTGTGTTAACGTGGGTGTCCTTGTTGTGAGACCTATGGTACTATTCGCTGCCACAGGTATTAATAGGTTCATTGCAAGCTTGCCCTGAAGCCTCACATGAGGTGTGTAACAAAGCACAGACATCTTTTGAGTGTCTACCACAGAACAGAAAAGCTGTAAGGAAATACTGGGAAAGCCCACATTTTTCCCATTAGCTTTTCATTTGGCCTGACAGTGTTGAAGTGATGTAAAGAATTTTAACTGTAGTCTTTCTTTGTTTTCAAGTTCTTTAGAAAATGAAGTCTTGCTACAAGGAGCTGTCACCTTGATTTTGATATTAAATTCAGTAGACATAGATAATACATGCTTTTCTACCAGACTCTCTCTAGTGCCACCTTTTTCAAGAGCTCTTATGCAATAGCCTGTTTCTCAGTGAACAGAAGGCATTGTTGATCACCTAATGTCTCCTAACATGCGCCTGCCTGCAAATCTCTGAAGTATTTGCAAGTAGCTCATTGCTACACTCAGTGGCAAGATGTAAAATATCCTCATACTCCTTGTCCAGGACCTTCTTCCAAAGTTGGTGCTGCCTGGTTGCATGACATATGTGGTTCTTACTTGCATTTTGCAAATCTGCTATTACAGGAAATTCATAAGTATCATTCAAGTAATGTTTAAGAGAAGTCACACAGATAGGACCAAATAAGAACATCTTTATCTGATAGGAAATACTAGATAACAGTGGTTTCTAAAATGTCCCTACTTGAAGCAAATAATTACTCCCTCCCACTCCCCATAAAATTTTAGTTAAGTAAACAGGGAAAGAGATGGAAAGTTAGCAAAAAATGCATCAGACACTGTTGTTTTCTTCAGAGCCTATGATATTTTATGATTTTTCTCTGACCTCATACCTTTTACTATAAAGCTTAAAAAAAACCTACTAGGCTAAAACTTGCTAAGACAGAAAAGCTTGCAATCAAGGCCAGACAGAGAGCCTTAAATTCTGCCTAATTTAAAGCATTAGATAAAATATTTTGGTTTTAGTATTTTGTATGCCACTATCAATAAATTTTTTTCCTAGATTTTCGCTTTTTGTTCCAACTTCTTAATAATTTCTATCTTTCCTTTCTTATCTGTATTCTCAAATTATTTCAGAATTTGAATCTTGGACAACAAACTGGGATGAAACCTTCTACTACTCACACTTCTCCACTTGACATTCCTATTAGAGAAAAAACAACCCTGAATTTTTCCCAGCAATTCAGGTGCTGCTTTTGACAAGGACACAAAAGTGGTTTCTAGAAGGTGGTAACAAGAGTCTTGGTTTTAGATGCTAATTATTAGCCCTTTATTTCTATTAGTAAAATATAATGACAAGCTGAAATTAGTTGATCCTAGTTATCACTCATATGAATGATGTTGCCCTAAAACTCCAATATTGTGATTCTTGGCGTTTTGATGTTGCTCGTAGGAGTTATTAACACAGGAATAATCTCTCTTCAGGTGAATACATACTGGCACATGTGTATAGATGTGAAAATAGAGGAAAAAATGCTTGTAAATCATATTGAGATCAATAATCTTAATGATAAATATGATGGACATTGAATTTTTAGAAGGATTATGTCATTTGCACGCTCAAGACGTATTCAATTCCTCCAAGGCTTCAGTCATTCAATGATTGTTGCACAGATCAGACATTTAATCTTCCTAAATTAAGAAAAAGAAGAGTTTTAAACTTTTGTCTAAACCTTCAGATGTTTCAAATGAGATTGCTGACCTTTCTCAGAAACTTCAAGTCCACATTCTGCTGGGATAGCATGCAACTGATATGAAGGACTTGGTCATATTTTGCAAAAAAAAAAAGGTGATAACTGTTTTGTACACTGAACAATCATAAAGGGATATGGTTTATAATTTTTTAAGATATAGTCCTTTAAGTTCTTTTGGGCTATTCACATGTGAAATCTTACTTCCAGATCAAGTTGTAAGTTCTGTAACACTGAAGTTACAGAGTTTTCTTTCTGATTACAACTTATTTCAGTTATTGGATCAATTAGACCAGTTTATGACTTGTCTTGCCATATACCTCATAAAAAAAAAAAAAAGAAATGAACAGGCATGGAAATTTTACATGCAGCACATATGTACTCTCATTATGAAAAACAAGGTTTAATATTATTAGGCCTTGAACTGAGATAAGACTAAAACAATTCATACCCAAATCAGTATATCTTCTCCTTATACAACCTCCCTTGCCTTTACTCTGGTTCTGACACAGAGGTATCAGAATTTGCTCTGATAACATAGTAACAATTTCCAGGAAAGTAAGGAAAGGAGATTTCCTGAGCATATACTTGTGTCAGCCAGACAATGAATAGTTTACCTACCAGGTTATTTGTTTGGGTTAAAGTCTTGGAGGAGGAGAAGGTCAAGTACACCCTCTGGCCAGAGTGTGCTCTTTGCCATGTCTGCCCAGCAGAGAAATTTGTGGCCCACACAACTGGATCCAGCAAAGAAAAAAACTTTTTTTTTTTTTTTTTTAAAGTCTGAGAAACCTTGGGAGAAGACAGCCAGGCTTCTGAAAAGCATGAAAAACCTTCCTGATTACCAGAAATGACTGGAATGACTGGACAAAGGTTACTCCCACTTAGGAAGGTGAGCCAATTCAAATCAACCCTGAAAGAATAAATCCGCAAGGCAGGGCTAAGGGGGTAGAGGAAGGACTGTGAATAAATATTTTCCATTTGTCATTCCAGTCGACATCTCTGTTGTCTCTATGAGGGCTATGTCAAAAATGGCCTTCAGATTGTAAAAACTTTTAAATTTACTCTGGAAAATTCACTATAGAAAACATGAGTTCACCTCTGGGTTTTGGATAATTTGAACATTATTTTTTTCATAGTATTTTTTTAATCTGTTCACAAAAACACTCCCAAATCTGCATCAGCTACACACTGGTAGTAGAGTACTACCAGTGTGTAGTACTCTAGGACTTTGAAGCAGGAAAGTCTTTGAGCCAAAGGTCATTGTTTTCTGTTTTCATAATTTATTATTCACTGACAGAAAGTCTCTAAGAATACATGTGGCACTGCATAAGTAATAACAAAATTTTCATACCTTTCCATAAATTTGTCTGACCTCTTGTTCAAACATGTTCTCTGTGGCTCTGTTGAATGTGAATGTATGTCTGTAAGGAACAATACAGCAAGAGCCTCATATAAGTGGAATGTCTGCATTTTCATTTGTTTGCAAAGCATCACGAATAACCTGCTATTATAAATTAATGTACTGTAGTTGGCTCTGGTACAACTGCAGCAATATTCCTCAGGGGAAAGTCATGTTCTTAATCTTAAAAGAAAGAAGATGCTGTTCTTAAGCATTCTTGCAGGATTTTTTAAATGATTTTTCTCTTTCTTTGTAAAATCTAGCAAAATCCAATTTTTAACACTAGTGGTTCTCTCAATAAGAGAAGAAAGTTAATTTACATTGCTTTACTTCTTCTCTGCTTTTCCACATAACAAGAGTTTACAGTCATTCTCCAGAATATAACAACCTGTTATCTCCATTTTCATGCAAAAGCAATCCCACCTGTGTCCAGGTGAGGGTTTATATATACACAAATAATGTGATCCGAAGTTCCAGAACTGTGGTGCATCTAATTATTATCTGAGAACTTGACATTTTGATGCTTCATTAAGATAGCTTGATGCTATTTTACTCAGTTTCTAGGCAGTAATTTTATATTTCTTCTAAACAAAACAGTGAGTGAAATTCCATCCTAATTCTGAAGGAAAGAAACCTAAATGGAATGGATCAGGCAAGGCATTGTCCAATAGCAGTAGGGTCTGTGCTTCCTCAGGCATGGAGAGCCAGGACCTAGAGCAATCCCAGTGACAGCTGTGTCCACCCCAACAGGCAGTTCTGAGGGTGTAGAAATGGGGCTCCTGGGCCAAGGTTGGTAGAAGGTTCCATTGGAAGCTGGTGAGATTCACTAAGGCTTGTAAGCACTGACAGGACCCTGAGAAGACGACCTTCTTTTGATATCCCTAAAATAATGGGACCATCCTAGCAAATTGGTAATGTTGCTGTTTCTGCTAAGAGGAAAAATTTGGGGTTAATTTAACAATAGCTATATTTTGCCATTTTGTCAGGTTGATGGCACAATAGCTGGAACATGTGTACTCATAAGTAAGGGGAAAGCTAGGAATATATACAAATTCAGGTTTGGTCGGGTTTTTTTACACACCCAGACAACCAAACCTCACAGCTGAATGTCTGTTCAGATGGAGAGGGCCAGGATCTAGGGATGGATTTAGGTTTTGTAGCTATTATATGACACTGTCTCCAAAAGAAGAGCTTTCACCAGCTAAGAGCAGACTACACGTTTTCAGCCAGATGCTGAGCAGTAGTGTTATGACAAAAGAGGACAGGAATTTGAAGTGCTGGGTCCACAACTTAGGTATCAGTAATCTGTCCGATCACTGAAGTCTTGAGAATGTTGGGCAAGGATACATGGTTCTGATAATACTACTGATACTGGTTCTTCTGTATATAAAGCTTCATGCCTGAGTTTGAAGGTCTAGCTTTAGAATTTTCTGCGATCCTGTGATTATAAAACAATATTACTCAGTTTCCATTAACAAAAGTGAAGATATGCCAGGGATATTGTGGCACAGGAACAGAACTACTTAAGTATTTAGGAAGAGTTGTGTATCTGGTGTTTAGCTACTGCACACTCTCTTGAAAAACTAACAGTATAAGATTTAAAAAAAAAATCATGGCTAACTGTGATAGTACATTTTTCCTCTTCTGTCTTTATTGGAGGATACAACAGCTATTTTTATCTGAAAAAATATTTGCCTCAAACTCTGGGTTCAGATGTCTACATTTTGTTTAGCTTTTTTGACATTTCTGAGAGTGACCCATCTCCAAAGGGTGAATTCAGTAGACCACAGAAGCAAGCACTAATAATGGATACGACATGGAAATGATTTAAGATGAAAGGTGAGCTTGAATTTGTAGGAAACTAGAATAACCTAAGAATGAGAATTTGCTCATGCTCTACTATTAGAAAAGCCTGTGGTTACCACTGAAGACAAGATTTTCCAGAGACTGAAATGTTGTTTTTTCAGGTGTTTATTTATTTTTACTTCTGCAGTCTTTCCTTTTAAAAACAACAACAAAAATTCAACTTCAATTTGTCATATAGATAAAACACATAGTTTCATTTTCAAAATATCTTGACTATAACATGCTGTACAACTTTATGAATGAGATGCCATAATTTTGATGTCTAAAATGAGAAATGAACTGTTTTGGAAACCTGACTGCTACTGTGGCTGCTGCGCTTTTCAGCAATTCTTACTCTGTGGGAATAACTTGAGTATTCTCAGCTCAGAAAAAAGCCCAAAATAATAATACCTATGGAGAGCATTGACAGAATTGCTCTTACACTTTTTTTTTCCCTGTTGGTATGTGTTCCCAGAGATCTGGAGGCTCTTCTAATTCCAGAAAGCTAAATGTTTTCAAGCACTTTTTTTTGTATTAGCATACTTCTCAGGGGAAAAAAAAAAACCCTCTTAATATTTCCTATGACAAATATGCAAATAATCCAAGGCCAGTAGAGGAAAAGCTGAGGTTCAAGGCATCTGTTAAAGCCTGGACTGCTTCAGGCATGACAGTACACTCTTGCTGGATCAATTAACTGGACTAGCCATGTGAAAATAGTTGGTAGGACGTACACAGATGAATAAGTTCTTTAATTTTTCATACAGTTGCAAGCAGAAAAATAGTCATAAGAGACAGAGTATACAGTCAAGCTTGGCTACATAGCAGACGTTAAGAAGAACAAAGGTTTCTGCCAAACCAAGCAGAGATGCTACAGAAATGAGCAAATCTACAGAAACTACTCCAGCTTTTGTTCTGCTTCACTTCACCAAAATGATTCATCCTTGAGTTTACTCCTTCCTTTGCACAAGACCCCATACACCACAAACACATGGACACACCAATCTTGGACAGGTAAAGATTCCTTTACTTTGAAAATTACTGGGTCCTTTTCCTCAAAGTCAGCTTTGCCAGGTAAGCTGGCAGAAGGTACATGTATTTAATCAGAAATGTATTTAAACAGTAAGACAGAAGAGTGATTTTGATAAGCATGTTTGTATAGAATGCTCCAGATTATTTGGGTGTGTTTCTTGCTTTTTGCCTGTTTCTCTTGCTGATGTAAGAGACAAAATTCTTGTTACCATCTCACACACAAGACCTTTCAAATGTGGTTACAGGTCTCTGGTGCTGCAAATGCTAGCTAAAAGATCTACACATAATCAAAGGCCTGTTTTTAAAGATTTTTCTTCCTGAAGCTTTTTGTCCTTTCTTAACATTCTCATATTGTGAATGCTCAGCATCTCCATAAGTCAGGCCATGGGTAATCCTATACAAGGTCTGAAGTCCCAAGAGTCAACTGACTTTCTTAGACTCTATGTGAAAGCAATGCACAGGACTGTCTAGTGACTTTGGGACAACAGGTTTTTGATAAAATGGGAGAGCCTTTAGAGTTTCCTTTAGAGGAGTGTCTTGGTTTAGAAGACAGGTACTGGCTAGGGAAAGATGGAGTTCCCTTGGAATGGAGAATGTAAACCCCCCTCCCTCCAAGTTATTATAATGTTGCAATTAAGGGTTTCAGGCAAAGATTTGAGAATAGGAATAATTCTTTTGCTAGGAATATTAAAAATACAAATGTAATAGTACAAAAAGACAAGTAAATGACAAACAAACAAAAAGCCCAGAAAACCCTGACAGAGTCAGGGACACGACCTGACACCCTGTTGGTCAGGGTGTTTGGAAGCAGTCCTCCTGGAGAAACAGATGTGGCTCTGTTGGACTAGAGATGATCCTGTTGTGATCTGTTGGAGTAGAGANGTTAATTGGACATATTGCTGCTTGGCTCAAGGGAGAACATATATGGAAAGGTGTATTTAATGTTGCAGCCTATAAATACCTGACACCAAAGCAACAGTAGCTTTTTTCCCTCCCATTACCAAGTAAAGATAAAAAAGTTGTATTACTAGCTTTCAGAGATGTGCAATATCAAGTGTATTTGAAAGATGCTGACACACATACATGCCACTCTGATGCATCTTCTGAACATGAGATGGTCACCAACAAAGATAAGTTCTGAGCAGCTGGTTACACAGTTAATGTATGTAAGAACACCATGACAGAACTATTTTGAGGGCAACTTTTCAATAGTGTTTTCAGGGTCTATACAATTGCATTATCAACACATGATATATATTTCTACGATTCTGTGTCTTGCAGATAGAAAAGCACTTTAGTACTGAGAATTTCAGATTTTCAAGAGTGGTATAGTACTTGGCATATTTTTCATTCTTTTCCAGTGCCATAGTTCTCAAAAAAAAATTAAGAGGAAACAGGATACTCCATATATAAAGAAAAGGGGGCTGCCCTGAAAGCGGAAAACTGGTGGTGCAGCTGATCAAAAGGCAAAAGGTGACCCTATATTCTACTGGAATGATTTGAGTGTTAGATTGTGTCTAGATGTCTGAGGCATTGTTTGGAGGACTGATGTCAATCAGTTCTGAGTCTGTGTTACTTTGTTTTAAAGGTGACCATGTCACTTGCTTGTCCCAGACTGAGGAACGACATCTGGAGTTCAGCCACATTCCTATATTTAAATCCACCTGTTTGAATTTTAATTAAAACCAATATAAAGCTAATAGAAGTTCAGTGGTTGTCTGAGGAGGTGAAAACAATAGTCTTAAGATTTTTACATTTAAAACTGAACATTGAAATTTATATTATTTAATTCAATGTAAATCAACTTTGAAAATCAGCTTTGCTCTACTGGTGTAGCTGCTTCAAGAGGGAAGCATGAGATTTATACAACATATCTGCTACATGTTTAAACACTCAAAGCTTTTATTTGTATGCTATATTTATAGACATAAATATTTAAAGAGTAAAAACATTTTAACTATTTAAAAAAAAAAGATAAGCCAAATTTTACTCAAAGAAAAACAATGTTAAATTCAACGTAAGTATATGAGCTGTTACACAAAAAGTTCGTATGCCTATTAAATGTTTGTTGATATATTTTGAGATATATTATTTTGAGGGAATGTATCATGCACTCGGTTTTAATATCAGCCTGGAAGGTTGTACTTTCTACTTGAATAGAATAGAATTTTATGTTATGCTTACAAACATATCTGTAAGTTGTAGAATTTCTTAATAAGAGAAATCCTTACCTACAAATTAAAAAATACCATCTGTTTCTTTGGGAGTCTGCTGTGACTCAGGTCTTACTCACACTGCAATGAAATGAGATGACTGTTCACCCTTCCTTTCCTTCTACTTCAAACCACGAATCAAGAGGGTTTTTGAGAAGGTCTTGATACAAAAAGAATCCACACGAATCAGTGGGTCTGTAAATCATTTCATGGAGGACAACACTAGCTTTCAAACTGAACTGATTCCTGAAATTTAGGCATTTTCCTGGCTGCCTGTGGCTTAGATGAAACCTTAGTGTTGACTGAATAGGACTTGCAACATAATGTTCACCTAGATGAAGATAAACAGGGATCAGGCACAGGATCAGAGATGGGACCTGTAGGGTTGGTGGTGAGAAGCTGATCTTGCGGATGAATATTTCTTGCAGTGGTGCCACCTCCGGAAGTTATGAGGTCTCACAAACAGCTGAAAACCTAGACAATGAGAAAGAAAAGGGACTAGGATTCTTTGAAAGGAAGACAGGCTCCAGCACCAATAGAAGTGCAGAGCTGGAGCCCGGGCTCACCACTTGGACTGGTATGGTGGTGTCAGCACTCTCCAGTGACCACCAGAGTTAATTCTAGAAAGGCAAATGAGTTGAGCCTGCAGAAATCTTGAGGATGCAAGTCATGCTAAGTGGCGGCCCAAGAAAAAGGGACAAGCAGTCCTGTTCATTGTCCTGAGAAAAAGCACTGTCTGAGACCAGTAATAGAGAGAGCAGGGCAGAAGGAGCAGAGAAACTGAGAAATGCTACACTCATGCCTACAGTGGTGGAGATAGCTGCCTCCACACAAAGAATGTTCAGTTGCTATTGCAAGTGTTTTCCAGTCATTTCAGTCATGTACTACACTTCCCTGAATGCTGCAAATAAATCAGAAATATATTATATATGTTCTGCAATATTTTCTGTTAGAAATCCTGCCATATATCCCGAAGAAAAGGTACAAATATTGTACTGAGGACTTTTCATGCGCTGAGTAATACTATGGCATCACTCTTTGCAGACTCATGAAACTTTTGTGAAAACCATATTATGATAGGTAACTGGATAAAGATACTTTGGATTATTAGCCTTTTAAACAGGCATGTGCTTAAATTGCATTCCTAGGGAAAAAAACCTGAACTCCTGAGAAAAAATATTAACTAAGATGTTATATTATTTGACACTCTCCATCTGTTAACTTTACACTACTGTGATATTCCACAAGTGGTATTTACACAAGACATTTGAGGATTTTAAGCCAAGTCTAGTCTAAATAAGCCTTATTAAATATGATGTCCAAAATGAAACAGATTGTCCATGTAGATACAGTAGTGGTTGGATATATTTGGCCAGATGGAGTTTGTTTGAGGGTGGGGTGTGATCATTAGAGTAATGGGGGGAGAGGCTCATTCATCCCCAGATACAAATTGTTGATCACAAAGCAAACACAACTTATCTGAGTATGTTTTTTCAAATCTTGAATCTCAAGATTCTGCATGCTACATTGCTGAATTCATATTTTGTTTTGTTTTATTTTGTTTTTTATTTTAAAGCAAGTTTTCACAGTTTTATAAAGAGAATTTACCTAGAAATCTTTCAGTTTTATATAAGGAATCAATTCCTGAATACTTTGTTTATATTTTTATTTAAATTTTAGTTTTTCAGTCCACATGTATTGAAACCCTGAGTCTTAGAGGTCTGATATTTACTCACAGTATTCTTTTATATGCCTTCAGCAAGCAATTTACCCCGGCAGACAGAGTCAGTAAGAGTTTTATATCATCTTTCCATGATGAATGAACCTTAGGCTTTTCTCTGTAAAGTTTCCATTTCAAAGATACGAAACAGAAATTATTGATATGCTAAACTTGGAATCATTTTTTGGAACAAAATGAAACCATCTAGCACTGAAAAGTATAAAAATTGTTTTGCAAACTGTGTTGCTTGTGTAAGTCTATAATTACTCTGTTAACATGATGTGTTTATAAGTCAGTTGCAGCATAAGCACATCATTCTGTCTGTGTGGAAATCCGCCAACTGAAACACAGACTACTGTTGGCAGCAAAACTACTGCACTCTAAAGACAGAAATTTGTCAGCTTAAACAGGTGCTGTAGCCTGTGACCTTGACATCTAATTTATACTCTGTCATGTATATTAGATTTCATGGGCAAAGTGTGTATATGGACCAGCTGTCTTCTTATGGCACCTTAAATGGGCTCCAGATCTTAAAAGGCAGCTATTTTGCTCCTAAACACCAACAAACAAAATTGTACCTGTTGTGACAATTATCATTTTCTAAGTATGATCCCCTTTTTGGTTTCTGAGGACACTAAAAGAAGGACATTTCTAAAAAGCATTGATTTATAGGGACATTTTCCATTTAGGGCTACACTACAGCTGCTGCAAGAAGAGTACACAGAAACCTTCATATTCCTCTGTACTTCAGATTGAAATCACATGTGATTATCACTTACTTTTCTCTCATCTGGACTCTTGAGAAGAGATTAAATTAACTCAACCCAGTCCTGTTTTTTGGGACTATAAGATGATAGTCATACAGACAGAAAAGCTGCCAAAGGGCCTAGCTATTTTCATGATGTTGGATTCCTAACTGACTCGGTTGAACTTTTTAAGTCTAGTCAGTCTTTCTGAGTTGAGAGTGCTATCAGTAACCTCTAAGTTAGAAAGAGTAGAATGGGGTGCTGGGAATAAGAGGCTGGATAGAAAAAAACTCCCATGCTGGCTTTTTCTCCTCCAAGCAGTTAATTAGCTAGCAAGTGAGATATTGAGAAAATAAAAGCAGTAATCAATCCAGGCAATTTTTACTAAATAGTTAGAATAAAGTAAAGAATCAAGCAAACAAAATAAGATCCTCAATGTAATAAATTACATCTGTTAATTCATGCACTTATAAAATGTATATGTTATAAAAGTTATGATTAAGTGTTGAGATCCTTGGAGGCAGGCAGGAATTGCAACATCCTGCTTGGCTGCCAGAAAACAGGACTTTATTAACATATGATTGCAAGAATGAGACCCCCAGGAACAGACAAGAGTCCACAAATGTTACACCTGGCTACAGTGAAACTGCACTTCATTAACATAAGAAGGACCATGGCTGGGACAAGAAATGGCCCATTCTCACCACACCTGGGCAAATACATCCCGAAGTAAATCCAATCAGACATCTGTTCATTTCCCCAAGACAGCTTTGTCCAGTCTAACACAAAGGACAAAGATCCACAATCAAGATAGCCAAGATCATTGGGAACTCATCACTATTCATCCATCCTACAGGAAGAGTTTTTGTCCAGCCCAACTGTAAAGAAAGAAACCAACATGAATATGGGGAATGTCAAAAAGAAGAGAGGAATCCCTGCCCCGCAGAAAAAAAATGTATAAAAACTGACAGGACTGAGACCAGTTTGTGAACTCAGAGGGACTTGCTGCCAGAGAGAGAGAGACACTCTGAGTTCACCCAGTGCCGATCCAGGGCTCAACACTGTAGCTTTGTTGGAGCTATTGGTGATCGTATCTTGGTCACTTAATAAAAGCTATCTTTATAAATTATTAAATTCGGCTTGCTTGGGTTTCATTTATAACACTCAAGTTCCTGGTCTAAGAATTTTAAATCTAGATGTGGAGTGTAGACATGGAGAAGTAATGGAAAAGGAATATTTTCCTGTTGACAAAGATGATCAAGTATCTTGCCTGTAAAAACACTCATTCAGTTCTCTTCTTTCCTCACAGATTTTTAATCCTCTAAGGAACTGTAAAAAAAAAAAAGGAGGAAAGAAAAAAGGAAAAAAATAAAAGAGAGAAAAAGATTTTATTTTTCCTATACATATTCAACAAGCTTACACCAAATACATAAATGATAGTTTTCTGGATATTTTTTGTGGTCATGCTACGCTCTGATTCCAAGACTGTTGAAATGACCGCATACCACCAGTTATACGTGAGCAGCCTCCTTTTGCACTAAAAATAATATATGGAAAATGCAGTAACAAGAAAACTGCAGTTTGTGATAAAAGAAGAAATTCAGCAGTGAGATGCCAATAGTTTGTCATTTGATCTAACCTTCACACTACAGTTACTTTGTTTTTCATGACTCAGTTGCTGTTTAAGTCATAATGGCTGGCTAAAAGCTATTTAAGTGGGAGAGAAAAGCCAACCATTAAAATAGCATTTTGAGGAATAGACTGGGAGAATGGCTGATGACCTGTGTCAAAATCTGCTGTGTGGAAGGAATCTTTCATGACAAAAGAAGTGTGGATATTTACTGAATATTAATTTGCTCTGTGCCTAACCAGCTAAGCCAAACTATCTGGGACTTTTTATGGTTCGTTTGATTGAAAAAATTAAAGATTAATTATGCCTCTTCCTGAAATGTCCCTGAATCTATTTGCCACATGATCTATTCACCATACAAATATAGGGTTCAATATTTCAACATTTTCATATTATAGGAAGGATAAATTCTAGGGTGTTGAGATTGTTTACACTGAGATTTGGACTTGCACAACAGTTTTTTAGTCCTTCTCTCATTTAGGATTTGTCACTCAAGCAAGGAATTGACAAAATGGTTTCTATTCTTACAACTCCGTTTGCCAAATTACAATGGTTTGTGTGGGTAGGCAGGTGGCTGTTCCCTAGCCTTGTCCCATGCCTGCACCCATTTTCCACAGGATTAATGATCTGGGTCTTTTTTAACACATAAGTAGCTCTTTTCAAGTGCTTAATATTACCACAGAGAAGGCAAGGAAAAATCATTCCACATCTGCCTTGAACTGATGAAAAGCACACTGTTTGCACCAGTTTAAGTAGGAACCTCAATTTTTTTTTTTTCATCAGAGCTGAAAACATCTTTCATATGTAAACAGTATCAGGAACCTTCTTCTACACAGCATCCCAACAGAATGAATCTTTACAACAAAATTTCATGACAGATAGCCTTCAAGGACAGAAATATTACTCTCAAATTTAGTGTGAACTTTATAGTGGCTTTAAATCCTTTGCAGACCCCACTAGTTAAGAAATATAAGTCAGCATGACCTAACCAAGTCAGCACAAATTAATTAACAAAGTAGTGAATTATTTGTAAAAACATGCTACTGCCTAGGAGCCACTTCCTACTGCCTCTTGTTTATTTGACTGTGTGGAGTCTCCAGAACTAACCCACACGCCATTCCTTTTTATTGCAATGTACTATAGTCCTGCTTATCTGACAAGGTATGGCAAAGAACAGACTGTACATCCTAGAGGTATATAAACCCTACAACTCTACAATAGCTATAGTAATAAACTGCTCCTGCTCTGGCCTCAACTAAATTGAATTCCCATTATTTCTATATCCATAGGATGATAGAAAATTCTCTCTTTGAAACTTAAAATCAATCCATATTTTATAAATGTCAGGTTTTACCATTCTCCTCAGACAAATCTCCCTAAAATGTTTAATGAACATTTAGCCTGAAGACTATGAACCTTAAGACTCCAGTAAGTTCCTTTAGTGATGCTAGTTTTGTAGGAATAAATTAATGGCTGTTAGAATCTGAACGAAAGATGTGAAATACCAGTTTATTTGTCTTAAGTTCCCCAAGAGTTATGTCATGATTCAAAACAATTCCAGTTTAAGAATATTCAAGTTTTCGACAGGAAATATGGATACTGTTTTAATTGTCTCTTACAGGAATTGTGTGATCAAAAACTGTGACACTTCGATTCTGTATTAATTTACTTTTTGTGCTCTGTTTCCTATAAGTAGTCATTTATTTAAAAGAAAAGGAAGACAATTTCCATTGTCACGCTCTCATTAATCTTCCCTGTTTACTGACACTTAAGTTTTGGATAGTTAAGGATAGTTAAAGGTTACAGTTTTGCTATTTTCCTTTCCTCTAACTTTTCTATTTTTAGTAAGAGAGAGAAGGAGGCTAAATCTATCCCAGTGTTTGTGAAACACTCATACAGCCCAATGGGAATTACATACATCCAGATAAGCATCTGTGGCACAATAATAACTGGGACTGTCTTCTATCATGCAGCGTGCTTCCTTCCTGAGTGAATCCTTAAGCCAAAGTTGTCAGTCAGAATATTTCAGCCCCTGTGGGAAAACCTGATTTCCCACTGCTAATGCAGTACTATCCAGAAACTCTAAAAATTTCCATTCACTAAACAGTAGCAAAGATCCATTATTTTCCTCTTTGTTCTCATTATAAAAATGTAGCTCACATATGGTGTGGGAGGGAAATGCTGCAGAGTGCACTTAGAGGACATATATTGTTGAATTAGAATTGCCACTAAGAGCACATTTTAAAAGTCACTGAAAACAGAGTAAACCTCAATCAACTAATGCATTAGATAATGATCTGGTCTGATTCACACAGACAGTGTGAATTCAAATCTAATAGTCACAAGTACAGATAAAATACTCTTGTTGTATCTTAATTTTTTTTTCTTTATAATCATAGTTACCAATGCATTTTTTCTGATTATCTGTAGTTGCACCAGAATCCAGACTCCACCCTTGACTATCAAGATTTTCCAAGTGCTGTAAGCAAGATGTAGATTTCTAAAGTTCATTTTGCCAGCCAGCTTCATCTTCCTGTGTGACTGCCATTTGGTACTTACAAACAAGCAACTTGACTTTAAATCAGAGATTGTAGTAGTTCCTGTTCTTGCTACTGTTCCTGTTCCTGTTCCTGTTCATAGCTGTTGAGAAGACCAGCATAGCTGTTGAGAAGACTAGAACCCTTGGTTTTTTTGATGCAAAGTTTTAGGCATAATTTTTAAAAATTTATTTGTATATAGGATAAATTCATAATACTTTCTAGGATATGTCACAGGATTTCTATTTCTGTGCATGAAAAATTCATAGGGTATCCCTCTGGAGAGCAAAGTAGAATAACGAAACTGAACTGCTTAAAAGGTAAGGTCCTTTAAATACACATACATAAAAACTGTATTTCTAGACACTGTGTTCTGAAGGTGTTTTGAAGACAAAACAAAGATTTCCTTGACTAAGGTCATCCTTGAATATGAGAGATGTGGTTTTGCTTCTGACATTGACCTGTTGTACCTGAAAAATACATTGTAATCAGCATAAAGAAGTTTGACTTGGGTCAGAGATTACAGATAGAAAATTTCTCTTTGCAGTTTTATTTCATGTATTGTTCTTTTATTTTTTAAAGGATCTCTTAGTTATGCCTAAAGTGATCGAGGTCTTTACTTCACATGAGGAAATGCCTAAACTATCTGCTTTTCTCTCTCCTCATGAAATTTCAGAGGAATGACAGGTATTTACCAAATCTCTGTGTGAAGGCCAAACAGTTCTCGGTCCCTTAAAGATCATTCTTCCCCTCTGTGGTGCATAGCTCCCTGTTATTCCAAACATTGAATTCAGGCTGCAGAAAAGGTCACCCTGCCCTATCAAGTGTTGCTTGAAGTGATGGCTTACTTGTATCCATTCACCCTTTAAATCAACTGAGGGGTCAGAAACTATCTCTAGTGATCGGACTTTTGCTGTTCTGAAAGGCAAGATTCATATGTTCAGAAAGGAATGTCTGTCTGTGATCTGTGACTGCTCATATATGTGTGTGTGTGTGTGTGTGTGTGCTCTCTCTGTGTATGCCTAGTCTGAACTGCCTAGGCCAAGCTACTGATTGGACCAGGAGAAACAGATACATCTCACCACACCCTTTATATATCCTTAAAATATGGCCATTTAAAGTGTTTTTTCAAGTTTTTGTGAATTTGCAGGGGTATGGAGATAATAAAGGTCAGTTCAGTAGACCAATATAGTTCATCTTCACATTTTCATAAGTGGCTTCTCTGATACAGTGTCAAAATGTACATAGCTCTTACCTATAAGAAATTCTGTGAAATATAAAACCAGTGCATACATGTGGAATTTCAATTGTAATTACTACTAAATGGGTCACCACTGTTCTGGGTCCCTCCAGGCAGCAAAACTCAAAATAAGGAATATTTATTCTCCACTGTCTTTAAGGAGTTTCAGGAAGAAAATTATCTATCTTGTATTAAGCCTTTCAGGCAAAAAAAAAAAAAAAACAAACAAAAAACCCCCAAATAAACAAACAAAAAAACCCAGACAACCCCCCAAACCACAAACAAACAAACAAAACCAAAAAAGGCTTTGCTTTACTCAAACTTTTAGCAGGAAGAGACAGATATTTCAGCACAACTTGATTAACTTTTCATTAGATGTGTATTTCAACTAGATAAGCCACATCTGGCAGACATCACAATATGTAGCTGATGAAGATCAGTCTTTGTACGTGCAGATTTCCTGACAGTTTATGCAACCTCAAGTTCTGAGCCTGGCCTCTTCTCTTCAAAAGTTACTTGTAGGTGACCTGGAAGGAGGGAACGGGAATTCACACAGATCAGATGTCCCTCTTTTCTGTAACTCCCAACTGAATCAGAAGACTTCTGCTTGGGAAAGGCTTGTAGAGAAACACTACTCCCTTCCACTGGATTCAGTCTTGGTTCCTTTGTGTGACTTCTTCAGCTGTCTCTGCCAATCATCATCTGTGTGCACAAGCCAAAGATGTTTTGATATGCCCCTAAATTTTGAGCCAGATACCCTTCTTTGGCTAAGGGCAGATCTACTCACCTTATTCATGAATTACACAACTTTCTCTTTCAAATTTGGACCATGAACCCAAATCTTCAACTAATTTAATACTATGCCAACTTTAGTTCAATTGAAAGTGGATGCGCAGCAAAAATATTACTTATCCTCATCAAGCAGTTTATTTTTGAAATGTTCTCATTTTTTTTGTTCTAAATTCTTTGAATGCTGAGGACATCATGCAACTTCAGCAATTTAACTTAAGGTTACTCAAATTACTAAAAGCGCTCTTTTGAGGTAAAAATTTTCTTTAGGCTTTCACTTAACATATTAACTAGCACAGCCCTCCCTGCAACACAGAAACAATGAAATCAGCCAGTTCTAGCCCAAAAGGCTCTACTCACCTCAGTGAGGGTGAATTTCATCCCAGGTCCTGGAATGCTCAGGATTGCAACAAGTCAGACAACAGTGCTTCCTTTTTTTTCCAATGGTACAAAATAAAATTAAAATTAATATACCAGGGTGATTTTTTTAGTGCATCAGTAACATTTTAATAGCTTTGTAGATAAATATATGCAATGTTGATACCATTTCTGTGAATAGGAACAACACTGATCATTTCACAAAAGCAGTTAATTAATTATCTCTATTGACAATTATCAATAAATATATATAAAGAGCATAAAGATTAATTATCCTGAGTTGCAATTTTATTTATTGAAATTAACATAATTCTAAATAATAAGCAAAACTTTTTTTCTATTTTTGTTTCTTTTGTCTCACTGTCTGCTTGTCAATTTCAACTTTTGTTTAACATCTAGAGTTATTGTATTACTTTAGTGAGGCAATCACTGATGACTGCTGAAAACCTCCTCATGCAAAAGGAACTGAATCAGCAAACTGAAATTTTCATAGGACAGTTACATTACAATAATTGTCAAAGCAATTTCAGCTGAACCTGGCAGCTATGCACATTTTCTACAATTATTCTCAAAATTCTTTAGCAAATAATTATCATTCACACATGTTGGCCTGTTTACAGATATTTAGAGATAAAATTTCAGTTTTCTTGCATCAAAAGTGAAAACAACTTTCTCCTAGGTGACTAGTTATCTCAGATTAAATCCTTTTTATTCAGGTAATATTGAGGATTTCTATCCCCATGTAAAATACAAAGTTTGGTTTAGTTGAAGAGATTCAGATATTTTCATCTTCCGACCAAAACTGAATTTAAAATTGTACCTTAGTTATTATTGTAATACTTTGAAAATATAAGGTTTGCTAGTGTTTGCACTTATTGTAGTTTCAGAAATTTTTGTTCCAAAAATGCATGACAAAATATGAATAATGTCTGAACAGATGCATTTTTTGTTAGATAGCTGGAAATCTGAGGCAGAGTAGGGCAGTGATGTATTATTGTTTTTTCTCTATCAGCCTTAGTATCACCATCTGGCTTTCGATTATGGAACTGCAACAAAGTCTATTTTTTCTTTATCACCATCTGGTACCGCAGTCAAGTGACAGAGTCACAGAACAAATTTAACCAAAAGGTCTTAAGAATTTCAACCATTCATCTTGTAAGGTAAACAGAAGCTGAAGTGCTGCATATGAAGTACTAAAATAAACAGTCTAAGGATACAGGCACTGGAACTTGGTCAGCTTAACATCCAGGGAGAAGAGACTGCAAAGTAGCCTGATTTTCACCAGGCTCAATCAACAACATCCTAGATGATTTCTGGGGCCACACAGAGTTTGAATGCTGCCAGCCTTTCTTGGAGACAGTGAGATTTTGATAGTAGGAGTGTGGACAGGCCATTTATTTACACAGAACAATACACAGAACAACTCCCAGGACTATTTAATATATTAGAACAAGAGTCCTGCTGCTTGGAAAAAGTAATGTTATTGTATGTGCTTATCCAAAATGTGAGGACGACTGAAACCAGATTGTGCTTTTGTTTACCAAGTGACTGGAGTCTTGCAGTTGCTAGCATAGGATTATTATGTAATGCATGGATGGTTTTGGAATACTTCTATCTCTGTGTGAAGAATCTTGATGGCAGAAATGTCTCTGTGTTAGGGAAACTGTTTTGAATGCATGGCAATTTTGTTAAAATTAATATCTTCAATACCACTTAAAGAATACTGACAAAAAATGGCTGCTTAATTAAATATAAATTATTTCAGGTATAAGTATGTGATGGTTTGGCTGGGATACACTTAGTTTGTTTCACAGTAGCTGCTGTGAGGTTATGTTTGTATTTATGAACAGTGTTGATAACACAGGGAGTTTTTGTTATTGCTGAGCAGGACTTACACAGAGCCAGTGCCTTTACAGCTCCTTACCCATCCCACCAGTGAGGAGGTTGGGGGTGTGAAGGGAGTTGGGAGGGGACACAGCTGGAGCAGCTGATCCTAACTGACCCAAGGGGTACCCCAGAGCATATGGCATCATGGGGGAATGATGGAAGGAAGAAGGAGAAAATGGTGGATGTTCATAGTGAAGATATTTGTCTTCCTAAGTCACCAGTACATGTGATAGAGCCTGGCTTTCCTGGAGGTGGGTGAGCACCTACCCAAGGGTGGGAAGCAGTGAATGAATGCCTTGTTTTGCCTTGCTTATGTGCACAGCTTTTGCTTTACCTATCAAAGAGTCCTTTTCTCAACCCACAATTTTTTTCAATCCTACTCTTACAATTCTTGCCCCAAACTGACTCTGGGGGAGTGAATAAGTGGCTGTGTGGTACTTAGTTGCTGGCTTGGCTTAAATCACAGCACACTGAAAATAAGTTGTGTTTATTTATTACAGCATTTGTAAATTCTTGCCACAAGCCCTTGTTTCTACAATACTAGAAACAGATCCAGTTATTTATCAACTATCATCATCCTTAGGACCTTCATGCAGGTATAAGGCACGTTCTGTTAGCTTTTGTTCACAACATGTTTTCTTACATGACCTCATGTTCAAATTGTACATATGTATTTTGATTAAAAGTATTGATAGGATAACTGACAACTGTGTCAATATTTACAAAGACGTTATCATAAGATGTTAAATAAATGCTAGAAGTAATGATATATACAATTGGTCTTTGGCTGGCTTAAATTGCCTTTTCTTCAAGAAATGACGAGTGATGTCAATTTTTTTTTTACCTGTCAACAAGACTATTGCTCTTCCTGCTTTACATGTATGACAAGTACTAGAACTTTGGTCAAATTAGCCCTAAATAACACTTTATGGTTTAGAACAGCTTTTGAATAGCAACAATAGCTACATTCTGTTCTTTAGAAGAGTATGAATGTTCTGTAGCTGAGAGAGATTGCTGAGAGAAAATGTTAATTTTGAAAATTCAGGTTGGCTTCACCTGTGAGATACTCCTATTTTACACTGGTAAATTACATCCTCTTAATGCTATTGACATCATACTTATCATAGAAATTGGAGCAAAGTAACAGTGAATAAGATCCAAAAAAAACAAGTTAAGAAAATGATAAGCTAGTTTTCTTTAAGGTAGATTTCATATGATTGTGATTTAAGAACAATTCAGTGCTTTTCTTGAAGTCTTTCAACTATGTCCAACATTCATGTAATCCTCAAATAAAATGGAAGTACATAATACCTGTCTATGTCCATCTTCTATAATCTAGAGCAGGTGAAAAGGAATACATCCTATCTTTACTTTTGTGAGGGTTTATATTTACTGCAGCCCTGCTTCTGAACAAAGAAAGAAAAGGTGGGTAATTAAGCACAAAAGACAATGTATCATTTCTGCTCAGTCAGAGATGCATCTAATTCTGGCCTTTCCAACTTTTAAGAGAGAAAAAAAGCTCTTATCATCCATCTTTTGGGAGCTGAATGTGCAGTAATTGTGCATTTGACTTATACTGCTATCTTTCTACTGGTATTTAAGAGGGATTGTTTCTTTACCAGAATTATTTGGTATCCTCTAAAATATAAATTTCTGATTTGTAGTTTCTAAAGACATGATTCATATCTGCTGAACACTTTTTAGCATAATGGAGACACTTCATAGGTGATTAGAAGTAAAAGATAGTGAAATATTCACCTTTGTGATGAAAAAAGTAGAAAATATTATCATGTCTGCACTTATTAATGGTAAGTAGTGATCTATAGACATATATTTTATGAAACCTCCTTCCCCAGAGAGTGATGCTTGGGGCAAGTGGGTGGTCTGCTGCAATGAGAACTTGTATGAAGAAGAACTCAGGGATTCCCACAGAAGAGCTACTGCCACACTGCAGGATAGTCACATTTTGGTAAAATCGTGATTTGAACTCAGAGATATGTGAGCATGATGATTTTCCACAGCACATTTCATACCACTAAATTGTAAATTAGATCTATTTTGGCACAAAAGTGCGGGTCCCGTTCATGCAGCAATCGCACTTTGAAGCACAGGTCCTTTTCTCATTCAGCAAACTAATGTGGCATGGATGGCATCAGTCCCACCTCCACCACCTGCTAGGCAGCACACTCTGTCCACAGCTAAAAGAGCTACACAACACATGATGCCCACCCATCGATTCTGAAGATTTAGCCTCTGTTTGCAAGTTTCACCCTACATGCAGAGGCACTGCAAGTTCAGGTTTTAAGGAAATGAAGCAGGGTCTCCTTATAATCCACTGACTATATTTAATTCAGCAGAACATTTGTTAATTCCACTCAAACTGCTTCTCAAACAGTCAAATGGAGGATATGTGTTTGTAAAAGCAGGTGAACTAAGAAGATATTAAGACCTTGAATGAAACTAGTGGCAGTGTAAGAAGTAGGTCATGGGGAAAAAAAAAATCTTTGATTACCAGTTTATTTTTTGAGTTTTGTTTCAGGATCAGGAATAATTTTATCTTATAAAAGGAATTAGTTTTTCAAAATGTATTTTTTCACAAGAAATAGTAAATTAGTATGTGAGCAGCATTTTTAAAATACATATATTTTGAAAATGCTTAAAATTTTAAGCTTTGAGTTTATTTATCATTGAAAGCATTTTTTTGAAACTTTAAATCATATGTTAATAAGCATATTGGGTGCTAAATATTTTTTTCTTATTTTTAATTTTCTTTAATGTATTTATTTCTCTTTGTAGACAGAGATACATAATGATAAGGTCCAAGCCATGATTCAACCTATGATTAATCCTAGCTTGATGACAAATAATATGCTAAGTACTGGGGCAAAACCTATGAAAACCCATGAAAACACTGCTGTGAGCACAGTTTTTCAGAAACTGACAAGGCTAAGCATTGCCAAAAATCTGAAAAAACTTATTGTAGATACCAAACCCAAGAGGAACAGCACTGTTTGAATTCTTGCTGTAGAAACTGCTGAGGGCCAGTACAGTGATTGAAGGAAATCTTTACAAGACAACTAAAAATAGCTGAAGCATTTTGATACATTTAATATTTCCGGTTAAATATTCAGTGATTCAAAGATTATTTAATTTCATTTGAAGAGGCACTGTAACCTTTACTTACAATACAGTTGAAAGTAAACGCATTATCATTCTTGTTTCTATAAGAACTACTTTTTCAGAGTTAATTATTAAGTATGGTTGTGATCATCTTTTTCCTTCCTTTCTTCAGACCTTATGGCAAAATGGAAGTACAACAGCCTTTCAAAGTCCCTTTCCAATTAAGAGCTAATGGGTGCTTATGAAAATGCTTTTAGATTGCGTTATGCACATATCTCCTGAGTGGGAAAAACAAGTCTCATCACCTTTTTTTTTTATGTGGAGACCTGACAGAATGGCCAGCAGTACGGAAACATTTGATTTCATGTTCTGCAATGTTGTTTCATCTTTTCCGAAAGCCAAATAAAATGGCAAGCAAAAGAAAATGGCAGGCTTCTCAAGCTGCACTAAGGTTGGGCATGTTACTGCAAAAGTACATTTTGTCATTCACAAAATATGCACAATATATTGAACTGGTCATCACCATTGAGATTTAACTGAAGAGGCACAGGATTGTTGTTAAAGCTTTCTGTTGCTCCATTGTTTAATGAAGTTTCCTTTGGTGATTCCTTCTGCTTAACTTTCAGTCTTTAATATTTTCTATATTTCACCTGTAGCATCTCCTTTTTTCAAGAACAATTCCAAGGGCCCCAGTGATAACCTTAGCATTTTCCTGTTTCTATTTTTATTTTTTGGTAATTCAGTTTTTATGTACATCTGTCCTGCTTTGTCTTCCACTTAGAGTAACACTCTAAATGTGGTAGTATTCAGAAGAGACTCACTTCTCACTGTCAGTACAATTCTTGGAGTAGATGTACTGCTTCATCTTGCTGTTTATACACCTTTGGAAAAATTACACTGAACTGGCAAATTTTAGAAACTTGTATATGCCATATAAAATTTTTACTGGGTATCACTGCAATTTCCTCAGAAGAGCTGTTACTAGCACTGCACAGAAACCACGTTTTCTGAATTTTTTTTTTTTTTTAACTAACTACTGTTCAACAGCTGAGACTCATTATTAATTAACATCTTTGGGTACTCAATGTGTGACCTGTTCAAGGAACATTGCATTATGCTGTCAGTGTTTTATTAAAATGGGTTAATTCAAAGAAATCAGTGAGTTAATTGCTTTTGAATCCAGATAACAGGGTGTTTATTTTATGAAAAATAAAACCAGGTACCATTTTACTGTGTTCTCCCAAATTTGCAGGAACCCTCAATTATTTCATTATGGATCATTCCTTCTTATTGTTTTTCCCTATAATGTAGTTTAAGCCAAAGTCCTCCTGTACGGACGTTCAGCATGATTCGAGACTAACAGTGCTTCATTTTATCGATGAGTGCATTATGTGTATTATAACAGATCAGATGCTGGACCAACATCAAGGCACTGCTCTTTAACTTCATATTTATCGACGGCTAAAGGTAACTATCTGGCCTTTGGTTTGTCTCTCTATTTGGGTGACTCATGCCACAGAAGGAGCCAGGAGGAAACAGGAAGACCTGGTAAGACTGAAACTAACCCTGAACCTGACTAAAAAAGATAAATGGAAAAGCTTCTGCTGTAAAGACAACAATTTTCTTATCTCTGATGCAAGGCTAGCTACCAGGGCTAGTGCTTGGGGATGCTGCTTTTAAAAAAACCCACAAAAAAACCCCACACCTAAAACCCCCAAAAACCCAACCTTGGACACTGGTGGCAAAAGAATAAAGGACTATGTTTTACTTGTGTTAGTTTCCTTTATTCTAAGTCTTCCAACATTGCATGTCCAGGTTATGAATATTTTCATTTACTTCATACTCTGTTATGTTAGTAAAAAGCTGTCCAAACCATATATGTGCACACACTCCTTCATTTTTTGTGAAAGGCAGAAGGCAAAGTATTGCACAACTCACAGTTACTATTTGATTCGTTGTAACTTTCATGTCGCTGCTCCTACCCGCGTAAGTGAAATTACTTAATTTCACCAATTTTTCGTCCGTTTTAGAACATGAAGGTTTCTGAGTATTGCAGTCTCCAGAGAGGTCTCTACAGACAGGGATATGACAGGGATATGATCTGCTGTCACTAAAAAAAAAAAAAAAA
>VYXD01014629.1:38517-68417 GCA_013397195.1 Hylia prasina
CCCCGAGGGCTCTTGGACGAGCGGCGGACGGCGCTGCCCGCCCGGCAGCGGGGGATGGTGAAGGGGGGACGTCGGGCTGCCCCAGTCGCGGGCTGGGTGGGGCGGGACGCTGTGCCCAACATCACACCTTCCCTGGGGAAGAGCTTTCCCCGCCGGGCGACGGACCGCGCGATGGGAGCAGGAGTCCTCCGGGGGCTGCGAACGACGTGACACAAACACAATAGTCCTTTGTCACCAGCGAAGAGATGCTTCTACACCTGTGTCCGCTGCTGTGGTGGATGCGCTTGCTGGAGTACGTGCATCAGCAAAGTGGGTCTTGGGGGGGGGGGGGATGGTGGTGGTGCACGGTGAAGACACTGTTTTATCTTTTGCACAGCAAATCCAGAATAGCCCCCCCTTTTAGGGAGCAGCTCGAAGTACATGCAGGTGCTTCTTCATACCTGGAAGAAAAATTAACGGCCAGAAAATCAGCTACTATTTCATCATTTGTTCAGTTTCTTGAGTCTAAAATACAAGATTTTGCAAGTCCTGTTCTGTAGTTGCTGGAGCAAACGGCAGTGCTTCGAATGTTCTTAAGCATTTTCCCCTCTAGCTTTCCTTGCCAAGCATAGAACCGCAGTGTGATTTTATTACATGCTGCTGTTTTAAAATACTGTTCTTTCAGAAGGCTTTCTCATTTAAAAATAAAAACCTCTCATATAAAGAAGAAAAACCTCTGAACACTGAACACTTCAAAAATAAATCATATCTGAACTTGCATTGCTTGCCAAGTGCTGGGTGGTGATGGTGGGGGCAGAAAGAAGCACACAGCTTTTCTGTGCCTTTGTCATGAAAATGAGCCATGCAGTCTTTATTTCAGTCAAAACTACAGCACTAAGGGAATGGAAATGAAAATTAGTTTGCATAGTGTTCATGGAGGTAAGCCATAACCTGTAAAGCATGAACACAATAATTCTGAAGCCTTACCCCACTTTTTACAGTGACACATCTGGAATTGATGGATCTACAATGTAAAGAATGTGTAAGATTTCACCTCAAACCAATGTGTGTGCCCTAAAATAATTATATAGACTTTAACTGATCATTCAGAACTACAACATCTGCCTCTACATGGAAAAAAAAAAAAAAAAAAAAAAAAAAAAAGTGCCAGGAGATAGAATAAATGGATATGCTTTCCTGAGCTTATACCTTCCAGTGAAAACTCTAAAATTGAAAAGTGATGGTCTCTGTTCCTGCTGTAGGCAATCAAGGCACCAACAGTTGTATTAGAGGCTACACCCTTTCCAGGAAGTCTTTCATTGTAGAGTTGGAGCTGCTGTGTGGTCTACTTTGCTACATAATGGGCCACACAGAAGAGTGCACTAGTGTCAGTATGTTCCTACTCCTACTAAGTATATATACGTGTAAATATCCCAGTCAAAATGGGGTTTGGGATTCTTTTCTTCAGATCAGTACTTACAATGATTGACTCCTCAGCTACTGTGCCGCCTCCTTATTTTTCTTGAAAAGTAGTGATTTTGACAGTAGCTAATATATGTGCAACAGAATGGCAATACTGTTCCTTTTAGGTAAACAGGATATCCCTGAAAAATGTTTTTATTGTTCTGAATTCCCTCTTCAGAGAGTAGGAATAACACCTACATAGACTGAACAACACTAGGTGTGATCAGCTACATAGAAACAGTGTAGTTTGGTAGTATAACAGGTATCAGATCTTTTGTTACTGTTCTGGAATCCAGACATTCTGTGAAAGGGCTCTGGGAGGAAATGTTATCCTGCCTAGTAGCAGCAAGAGGCGAAAAAATACAAAGTATTAGAGAAGTTGTTAGCTTAAGCAGCTGTCCAGAAGTACTGTGATTAATAGTCTGTTGGCATGCCACTGTGAACTAATACCAGGATTTGGGTATCCTGCAGTTAAGAAAAAAGAGCAAAGTAGCTTGCCCTTTGTACTTCTGAAGCTGTATCATTTTCCTCCAATACAGACAGTTAAGGAGGTCTGAAGACTGGAATATTAGTGGCCTTGTGCTGAGTTTAACAATGGTAGTCCATGTTAGTGCTTTTTTTCATATCTTGTATTGAGACAATTCAAATAACATAAATACAGGGTGGGTGTGGTTATTGGTGAGGGAGGGTATCAGTAAAGATTCTAGACGTATTCCTATGGTGATTTTTATAAGTCATGACGATATGACTGTTTTTAGAGGTTTTGGTTTTTTTGTTTGTATACCTTTTGGCTGTCTAAACCCTAGTGAATAAAGGAGAGGGGGAAAGGTTAAGGAGTTCTGAAGGCTCTGTATGTAGCTGTCTGTTGGTTCATTGGCTCATTCTTTGTGAGAAGGTGGATTTCGTTATAGCTGTGGCTGGTAATTAAAAATCCAGATGTTGGACAAGGGGAGGGATAAGTGGATCAATGTCAGTAAATTTATATGACACTAGAGAGGTGCATTGCTGCATTCTCCTATAGCAAAGGAGACTATTTGGCTACTAGTACTATGATACATTATGCTGAGTACATTCTCATTCTCTGTGCTTTCTCTTCATTTTTTTTGTACAGATATTCAGGAAATTTAAGAAAATTCTGTTTCTAATTAGTTACTGATTGACATGCCTCTGTCATAAGGCTGATTTGACTAAGCTGTATCTAATTATTAATCTTTATAAATTATGGCTCATTTCTAATTAGTACAGTGACTAGTTTAACTATTGACTTTCCAAAATGTTTTCATCTCATGTATTTTCAGCCAGACATTAATTTTTCCACCTAATTTGAAAGCATAAAATTAAGTCTTTTTGTCTTTTCTGGACAGTGTGGCCTTTCTGTCACCTTAGAAAAACATTAAAATAGATAACTCTGCAAAGAGTGGGATTGAAGTATTTGAAATTTATAGACATTGGTCTTCAAGATATGCAATGTACCAATCAATGTTTTCTGTGCTGAGATATCAATATTATTCCCATGAGATATGCTGAGTAGAATTCATATCTGAGCTGCTTCCCATCTCATAAGCCTTTTGATTCCTGGGGACCATTTCATTTCTTAATGATGAAAATCTGTGGAGGGTGGAAACACAGAAGATATACTGTCATCACTGTTGTATAATGACATTTTGGTGGCCCATTTTCTGTTGATAAAATGCAAATATTTTGATTTTTTTTTTCTCTCAGCAACTATTCTATGAAGCAGTAGTTCACAAGATTATTTATAAACACACCGATCACAGTTGTTATTTGATTAAAGTCTAATCTCTCATTCCCTTTGAAACTGGATGCAGATATTTGTATCAGTAGATTGTAGGCAAGTCTTGCTATATATTGATATATTGTTAATGTTTTCAGATTGATTATTATTAGAATAGTCCTATTAGGTCAGTGTGGATATTTAGTGAACATCTCTTCTGTGTCCTGGAATTAGTGGACCATTTAACTCATCTTCCAGAAATACTCCTAATTACATGCAAATAGAAATAAAGGTGCCTTACAATTAATGTTTTATTGAAGGTGGAAATATTTTAAACTGATTCTTCCTATTGACTTGCACTTCTGCTGATAGTTTTCTTATTCCTTTCATAGTAGGCAAGGTTTGCAAGGAAATGCCATAATCATACCCGTGTTGGTGTATTTTAAATGGCATAGTCAAAGTAGGTGATTCTTAAAAAAAATATTTAGAAGAATAATGTGTCTGAAGGAAACAGCTGGATTTTCATCTAATGGTCTTACTACATTTCCTAAAAACAAAGAAAACTGAGAAAATTTGATTTTAGTTGGACAAATAAAGTGACATAGCTTATTAGCTGTCAATCTCAAAATGAAAGCTGCAATGAAAGAAAAAAATAGAGTATTTGCAAACTTTTGTCATCTTTGCAAATAAAACTATAATATATTTGAATGGAGTAAACTGAATCATCTTCTGCAGAAAAGCTTGTCTCTATAAAAACATTTCTTTATTATTGGTTTTCTTTCATTAACTGCAAAATGCCTGTCCTTTGGTTAGATTAAGGAAGAATAATTATTCTACAGTCCTATTTCTTTTTATTTAGTTAGTATTTATGCAACAGTATCATGATTAATATTTTGTAATTTTTAATAAATGCACGTTCTATTTCTTCTTTTTTTTTTTTAATAAAATTCGAATAGCTTCTTAAAGCCGTTATTCTTCAGGTGAAGAGATATTCTTTTAAATGGTAAGAAAACCAGATATATCCTGTAAAATTATAGTTAAGGAACCTTAACTCTTACTTTTTTTAAATATTTGAAGCTATACTTTAGAAAGTTGCATGTGTTCTGATATTCATGTTTCATGCCTAGGAACAACGAATGGTCACTAGTTGAGATTATAGGAATTTAACAATACTCTGCACCCCTCACTTCTCCCTGTCCCTCAGTCCCCAATAATTTTAAGTACACCTGTGTTCAGTGTTGAATATTTATAAGAGCCATGGGGTGGCATTTACTGAGGCAGGCCAAAAGCCATCTTTGAGCTGTACAAATGCAGATCTCCTTCTCTAAGGGAAGAGTGGGATTTCACTGGACTCCCCTGTTTGGTGTTTTTTTGTGTAACTAAGAGTATAATATCACATCACTAGAGAAACCAGATAGTCTGGTCTTAGAACAGGATAGCTACTTAGACTGTCATCTTCTGTTCACTTTCCAACTTGTAGATTATACTTTTGTCCTATTATTTCCTTCACTTTATCTTGTTTCTGAGAAAACACAAAGTTTTCTTCAAATGGCATTTATTTCTTAATTACTGCAATTCATAAACTGCATTTTAACTTGTGTTTTGGTGAAGTATTTGTGGAACAGCAGTAGATGCTGGCTGTGAAGAGTTTCATAAGAGAGAATTTCTTGAGGAAAACTCAGTTTGGCATCTTCAGGATTCTGTTTCCTTTAACACAGAAAGCTTTGTGTTCCTCTGTGAGAAGTCATCAGGTTGATTTCCATTCACAGCACACATGAGCCTCAACACTGATATTTTCCCATGGCTGCCTTACACCTTTTTCAGGCAACAGGTACCACAATTAATTAAAATCATCACAACTCCACCATATTTGGAATGCATCAGTTATACAGTCAGATTGTGCATGTGGAGGACACATGCAGAGACCCAACTATGTTTAATCACGGTTATAGAGACTGAGATAACTGCAAGAGAGATGAAAGAAACTTCCCAAACTCCTTGGGAAGAAGAAATTGTGCTTCCCTTTAGGCCCTGGAGAATAAAAAGGAAGGAGAGATTTCAAGATTGTGAAATTTTTCAACTCTGCAGACCCTTAGTTGGGATAGATAACACCTGTCACCCTTAGCAAAGGGGAGGTAGAGTTTGTGGCATTTGTGACAAAATTTCATGTTTCTGAAGTGGAAAGGACTAGGGAAAACTGAAGCTGGAACGGTAGAGTATGACTGGGAATGAGAGAGCCACACAAGCTTGTCACCTCTCAGCATTAATTTGCCTGGCTGTTCTCAGAAGTAACCAACTACACTTATGCTTAAACACTGCAATTCAATTTTCCAGGCATAGCAATAATTGTTGTGAAAGAAGAGACTGTGTTGCTATTCCTTTCATGGGTGTTAGGAAGTGCTGAGATTCAGAAAACCACTCATCTTCAATGGCTCCACGTGAGTACAAGGCTAGTTTTAGATGTTCTTCTGAATGCCTCTAGTGCTGTATGTAACTATCAAAACCAGAACAATTATACAGAAGAAGAGATGAGACTTACCAATCTACTAAATAGAAAGTAGCATTACTTTGACCACTAGTAGCAGGAATAGATTTTTTACTTGAAAGCCAGGAAAAATCTAATGTTAATAATGTATGTGGGGAGGAACCATTGCGGAAATGGGTTGTGTTGATGGCAGTACATGAGGTAGTCTGAAAGAATATGTAGAATTCAACATTAACCAATGACTTTATAGTCCTTTTTTGTTTGTTTGTTTGTTTGTTTGTTTGTTTTTGGTGGTTGGTTTTTTTTTGGGGGGGGACTACTGAGTGGAACCAACCAAATCTATTGAGAAAATAGCTGTCTTGTGCAAGCTTTTGACTGTTCTATTCTCAGTGTAAACCAGCACACATGGCAATGAAAAAGAAGCATTTTTGGGCTATAGGCAACATGTGCAAACAGAATATATTTCTTTATTGCAATCTGGGTAGTGAAAGCCTTCAAAGAGTGAGAGGACCAGTTTAATTTGAGATAAAATTTCTCTGTGCTCACCACATAAACAGACTCTAGTGCAAACAAGAATTCATTCCACCTGGGAATGGATTGAATTTGCTAGAATAGGTTATAGAGTAGATAAGTAGATTCATATAAGCTTAAACCCCAAGAAATTCTTGTTTCTGTTGTCTCCCTAGACAATGAGGAGGAAGTAATTATCTTAGAGTTCTTACAAAGGTAGTGAAAAGACATATTAAGACAAGAGGTAGTAGAACAACTGTAGAAATTAAACTGCAGTAAATCATAAGCTTGTAATAGCTTGCTCTCTAGATTACTAGAATTCTGGAAGGAAATACATAGCTGAGCACCTGAGTGACTTCTGAATCTATAATTTATTTTTAAACACTATGTTGTATTTGGAGGATAGCCAGTTATTCAGATGAAAAATTATGTCAGAAATTACTAAGCAGTCATCAAACTCCAAGGAAGAAATTGAGAAAAATAAACAAAGTCAACATCTCAAAACATCTAGATGAACATATCAGGAGCATATAATTTCTGCCCACTTTATGGAGACAAGTATACAAATCTACTGTGAAAACAGTCCTGTCCAGCTTCATTCTCACTGCCAGCATGGCTTAAAGTGGATGTACAGTTACATTCTTATTATAAAACACTTTTCTTACTGATAACATATTTCTTCAAGCTGTTCATATACTGTTATAAAAAGCTTGATTAAAGGAACAAAGTTGCATTGTATTCTTAAGAAAGGAAAAGGATTGTAAATAATTTTTTTTTTTGTTCTTTGCAACAAATGCTTCTCTGATTTTCTCAGACTATATTCTGAAAGTGGAAGTTGTGTTGAGACACTAGGTCTTTCCTATTCTTTTAGGGATAGAGTTTTCAGAACAGGAGTCATTTGGGGCTTTGAAAAAACTAGTTCTTGTAAGAAATAGATATAATTTCTACTTTGACATAGAAGTAATTAAATAGTGGCCAGTGATATGCATTGGGGACTGCACAATAAGTCATCAAATTCCTCCTGTCAAACAATTACTGTGGAAAGACAAATTAAAAAGTTTTATACATGAAAATAAAAAATTACTAAGGAGGATACAAAAATCTTGCTTAGATCTATTCAGTAATTATTTTGTGCTTTCTCTGTGAATGATTTTTGTAGTTTTGAAAACAGACAAAGGTAAAAAAGAAAAAAAACACTGTGATGTGCAGATAATTAAAACCCTACATGTACTTCAAGATTAATATGCTAAAGCTTTGAAATGGAAAAAGTAGAGATATGATGAGGGTATATAATAATAAATATTCTAGTTTCTATGTTTGTTTTTTTCATTAGACAAACAAAAACTCATGTGATGAGTTAAGAAATTTAAATTACTATCTATTTTGAAATTAATAGTCCATTAACCAAACAGTATGGAAGTAATAATGTCAGGAATTTTTTCTCAGAATTATAGAGGTATTATATCCAGGCATTTTTTTGAAAAAAACAGCAATAGAAGAACAAAACAAAATTTTTTAAAAAATGAGTGCATGCTCTGAATATCATAAAGAAATCTTTTGCACTAAGGCATGTTGTACAATTGTTTCCCTGGGTTTGGGAGGTTTATCTTTTCCTGTGGGGCTTTAACTGTTCGGCTGAAGGTATTTACATTGCTCAAAAGGAAGGGTACCAGACACTAGGAACCATCAATTCAATGGCTGCTCCATTGGTTACAGCACCACTAACCAACTTGATTTCTTGATTTATATGGCTGTTTCACCAGTACATGCTACTCTTCATAGTCTTGCTTAAAAGCAGTTCACTTTGCAGTGCGGGTAGACAGTAGCCCTCAAATGCTTACATCAACACCTCGTTATAACCATGCAGTGTGTTATAGCAATACACCATCTTGATATTAGGTTGTACAACAACCAAATTTGAGTTTTTACTTCTGCTCAATATTGTTTGATTTTACTTTAAAGCAACTTGTTATAAGTATTTGAGTTTTTATCTTTCATTTGAATATATGTCAGGTGAGAGTCGTGGAAAAGAGATTATGGTTAGATTTAACAGTAGCAGGCTCAAACAATTCATTGCTCATTCAGTTAGGGTAACGATACTGAATATTTGGTGCATCTAAAAATAATAGCTTTTTTTCACTGTTGCCTTTTATAAAGCAATGAAGCTATTGCTTAGTCTGCAGTTCAGAGACAGTGTTGTTTAGCTAGAAAATGGAGTTTTACTGGAAGTAAGGAAATGTTTCATATAGAAGAATCAATCTTCATCATCATAGATGTTCTGTATGAGGAATCTGTATCATGCCCATGGCTGCTAGGATTTCCACTTAAATATGTAATCAAGGTCACAGTTTTATTTTATTCACATTCTAGCACAGTATCGATATATGGAAGGATACTAAATGAGTGCCTGTAATGTATCAAGAGCCTAAATTTCTGCTTTAATTACATTCATCCTAACTGTATGGTGTTTCTGTTGGTACTAGTAATATTTTGTATGCTTTCTGGACACAAGAAAAATATACTGTGCCAGAATGGTAGAGAAGAGGATAAATGCAGGTAATGGGTGCATTTTTAAATTTTTCTACTTTTGATTGGAAGAGATATCATTATTGCTGTCTCCAAGTACTTTCACTCTGGACATTTCCTTGGGTCAGCACCGAGATAAAAAAGGAGAACAAAGAGATACTGAAAGCTGACATAGCTACAAATTCCTAAAACTTCTTCAAATGTGGTGCCAGACATGCAAAGTCCGTTTGGAATATATCATGGATATGCTTTCTTCAGCAGTTGTCAAAATAGAACATGTTCTGCTGCAATATTTTATTTGAAGGCAATATGATCATATATCTGATTTGAAATTGTGACTAACTCTGAAAATTAGGTAATGACTTTGGGCCCATGACAAGTTACCAATACATTCTGTTTGATATAGGCTGTGCAGCTAATGCAACTTTATAATTTACTGTTTGTTCAGTATTTCTGAAGCAAACAGAAAACCGCAGAAAGTAATCCTGTAATATATACATAATAGTGTGGTCCTTTCTGTTGACCTAAATTAAAGCAATTACATTTTTAACTCACCAGAAGGATTTTCACTACTAAGGCTCACTGAAAGTTACAGTAAGAAGCATACCTTCAAGTTCTTTTGAAACTTCTGCTCTACCAGTCTATGCTCACACATGCAGAAATGACCTGTTACTCTTCTCATACTACAAACTGATGTCCGTTTAAAAGTCTAGGGCATATTTTTGCATACATTTTCATGCAGATTTGAAGTCTGAATTCCAAAAAAATATTTCGGTCACTTGTAATTGTTATGTAGATTCCCTATGAGAAAGCATAGTAAAATATTTTTAAGAACAGCTAAAAATGAAATATTACACAAACTGGAAAATAATCAATATTTCAGCTTTTTTCAGTATCTCCTTTACTGGGATTCTTACATTTTTATACAAGCAATCCAATATTTAAGAACATTTATTGTCAGGGTTCATTTAGAGTTTCTGCAGCTGTCAGGAAAATAATTTACGCCGGTGTACAAACTGTGTAGTTTTCTCTTTCTCCTGTAGTTTAATACCAGTTAATAATTATCAGTACATCCTTCAAAGATAACAACAGAGCTACTGCTCGCTAATATTTATTCTGTGTTATTTGTAGAGCACTGAAAATATTAACTCCTTTCCTAAAACTGTATTGTGAGGGGTGATGGTAGATTCTTTTGAATCTGCTACCAGTAGCATTTTTACTTTGAAATGCAAATGCTGAGCTCTCTTGAAGTGGTAAGTGAATGACCTCTGATACAACTCATTATTACCCTTGCAGCTTGTTCCACAAATGTTTTGCCTGAGAAAAAAATCAAGCTCAGTTATTGATAATACTCAGTGTTTGTATCACATAAAAATGCAAACTTTTTTTTTATTTATGGTGGCAATCACTAGATGGCACTGCTCTATGGTCTTTTTAAGATGTTACCTTTTCCTTTTCTTAAAATAGTCATTTTCTTTTCTGATATATGGAATAATGAATTGTTCCTGGTTTTGTGGTATTATTTTTCTGTGTGGCAAATGACAAAAAATTTGGATAAATATATTTTTCAGGAAGGTTAAATCCCTGAAGATAATTTTAGTTAAGTGTTTGGCATGAATGCTGTTTGCTAATCTCTGATTCAGGATTAGTAAAAATGGAAAATGTCAGAAAAATAAGCCACAATGAGAATGCTCTTCAATTTCTGTGTTTGTTGATATCTTTGTCAGTTGTAAATCAGCATGTTAGGTGTATCTTTTACTTCTTGGCAGGAAGGTGATTGTGTAATCCTGAACTTTTGAGCTGGCAATTCCAGCTTTTCTAATCGTCAGTTGCTCAGTTGTCAATGCAGTCAATGCAGTCTTTAGCCAAGTGCATAAGGAACAAGAAGGTACAAGAAAACATAATCCCTTCTGTCACTGGAATGCTAGCACAGTGTATGGGTGATGCTATTAATTCTGCACATTTATTTGAATAGACTGCTCTAACATCTCTACCTCCAGGTCAAAAATGTACTTAGGATATCATCATTGCAACAGCATGATTACTAGACAGCAGCTAAAAAATTAAAGAGTCTCTCAGACCTAAAACCATCAGCAGCAGCACCCTGGCAAGAAAAGGAAGCAGGAGCTCGTTTTTTTGTGTGGGGTGTCTTTTCTAAGTTTAGGGTACCATCACTGACTGTTACTAAAGTTAAATATAAAGTAGTCACAAGTTTTGCAGGACTTTTACAGAGGGGAGTGCCTTAAAAGTCCTCATGCACTGGTCTGTATTTTGTTGGTTTTTATTATGGCACTCTGGCATACTGTGGCTCCAGGCCTATGTGGTTCATTAATTATTTGAAGAACAGTATAAAAGAGTACAAGTGTCTAATGGCTGCATATAAATGGTACTTCTTTTGATCTTCAGTAAAGCTGTCTCAGGAGTGTTTTCAGTTCTGGCTGGAAGAACTGCAAGGCATTTTTTAACCAGAAAGTGACTGAGATTCTTTTAATATCAAACTCACTGTGGGATTCTTTCAAGAATAGGTGCCAATACTGTCAGTAATGACAGCCAGTAGGCATTCTCTCTTGTCTAATTTTAAATGATTAAAGAGTCAGACACTAATTTTTGAGCTTGTCATTTGCAAAGAATTCTACCCTTTGGAATTAGGATGGTAGTTGGACCTGTGCATGTGATTTTGGGGTCTATTTCCAGAGACAGGATTTACTAGTCTAGCTTTTGATGAAAATTAAATTTGCACTCCCATGTCTTTATACTGTGTAACATAATGATTGTGAAGCTTTAAATGAAAGGCTTTTTTCAGCTTGGTAATTTTAAGTGCTTAAAATGTAGTGGGTATCCTTTAAAAAATGCATTCACAAAAAGGCAACAATAGTTAGCTTGAGACCTTCAGAAAATATGTTTCAAAGACAAAACTATAGATACTTTGACAGAAAATATTCTTTCATGAATTGCTTTTCAACAATTGGCTTTTTTAATGACAAAAATGAAATAAAATTCTTTTCTTTAAACTACTTTCAAAAATGAAGATACAAATTTCATTATGCATTTACTCAATCTGGTTACTCTTGTGAAATTATAATTTTAAGTAATCAGCACTTTTGGCTTTGGTGATGATCAAAATCAGAGAGAAATAGATGAAAATAAATTTTGCAAAAGTTATCCATTAATAATTTTGGAATTTCATGAAAAATTGTCAAAGAAAAAAAAATTGTTTATTTCACAATCCATCATTTTTGATGTGAAGATTCTGGGGGCCTGAGTTCAGTGTTGTCACGATAATAATCTGCTCAAGAGTGTATCAGTTTAGATATGATTTTAATTGGCATTTTAGGATTAAAGTAGAATGGAGGATGAGGCAGTAGTGATGCTAGCTTTGATTTAGATTAATGTAGGCTGAAGAATTATTTGCTGTAGATAATGACACTGTTGTTAGCATCTCCATGCTGCAACCATTTGTTTGAGATAGGCATATCAGTACAAGAATACTTACTGACTTTTATCACCTTCTGTTTTTATAAAAATATGCTTGTGTCTGATTTCCTGTTTGCTGTTTCATTGAAAGAATAACATTTGTGGAGTCTGCCAATGTTCAGTAAGAAAACTGTCTCTTCACCAGGACCTGAGTAAGCAATCCTGTTTACGAATACTTTTCACCAGAGGTTGGAATCTGAATCTCATTCTGTATTAATTTCAGAAAACAGTTCACTGAATTGGTGAATATCTTAAGAGAGACTGGATGAAGTGTGACTGAATTATACAAGAAATATCATATAGACTGCACTGTAAAAACAGAGATGTCTTATACTGCTAGGAAAATTATTTTAGTAACACAGGATAGCATTGCTATGCCTAAGGCTGTTCTGTCTTACTTGACTTGAGTCAAACTAAAATCTACTCCCCTCACTCCCTTGCTTTCAGTTAAAGCTATAAAAAAACAGACAGACATTTTATACTCTGCTTGGCAGGAGAATGAGGCTGCTGCATTTCTTTGTTTCCTTGTAGAAAACTTAATGATAAGGATCCTCTTTTAGTAAAAGTCAGGGGAAAACAACCTCCGCCATAAAAGCATGGAGAACTCCTTTTTCCTTGGGACATGACCTCTTGGTTGTTCTTTGATGAAGCAGTAATCCTGGTACTTAGGAAAAATTCAATAGTGGATTATTTACAATGTCTGAGAAGCCTGTGGAAGTTTCAGATATCTCTTCATTTTTATTTCAAAGTTACTTAAAACTGGCCACTTTGTTTCATAATTGATATTAGGATTTAAAAATGAAAAAAAAAAAAAGGTCTGATTAACTTCTGAACATATGCATAGTTATGAAACTATTACCTTGAACAAAAGTAGCAAACAAAAATTTGCAGTTATCCTATTTGTGAGGGTAGAGAATGTATTTATATATAAAATACTGATTTTCTTTGAATATTTTATATATATAAAACCAGCTTATTTATAAGTGTTGTGAGCAGGGAGGGAGGTTCAAAAAAGATTTCTCAGAGATCCTGCCATTGAGTCATGATGTTCAAAAAGGACCACTTTCCTTTCTTAACACCTTCTCAGAGTGACATTTAAGCACATCTGGAGCTAATCCTAGTCAGACTTGGTCAGGTCTAAAGGATTGTATAGGTGCAATTGAGCCTCTATATAACTTCGTCCTTTGTATGATTAAAGATGGCAAGCGAAATATATTTATAAGGATAAAATAAATAATTTATTTAAATAGATGATGATCATGTTAATGATTAGAGTAAAAGAATTCAGAATTTTAAACTACAGAATATAAGTAGTTATAAATATTATAGTGCAATATTTTTGAAACTATATTGCAGCAATGATACTAAAACTACCAAAATAATTAAAACAGATTGACATTACTCACCCACATCAGTGACTATGGGGAAATCTTTTTCACTCAGCCTTGAGGAGTGTCCTGACTCAAGGAAGAAATTTTCATGCACACTGCAAAAAGGAGATGTAAATTACAAGACCCTGCTGTTAAAAAGTGGGATGGGGCTTCTCCAGTATAAAGTGATTATTGGTCATACCTCCATGCCAACTGTGTCAGCTCAGCAGCTTTTTAACTACTATCACTTGTTTGTTCCCTTACCAAAAACTTTGCCACACATTGAATGGTGCCAGTTCCCTTCAAGAAAGACATTGTTCTTCCCATCCTCAGAATATTTGGCTTTGAGGTTGAACAGTGTGGTCTCAGTATTCTTCAATACCAAGAGCAGTGTGACTCTCCTTTCTCTGTCTACCAAGGATAATTTTTGCAAAATAGTGTAAAGTGCAAACTGTTTTGCCTTTTACCCCTACTGGGGCAGAGCATTCTGCTATACTGCATCCCCTGACTGCAATCTAAAAATATTTATAGTTTTGTATGCACAGTGATTACAGCAAGGTACCTTAACAAATGTACTTATCAAATCTTTTAAGTTATCATGGACAGCTACTACTTTATAGAATGTAATGTATTAAGAAGCTGTAGAAAACACTACAGCTTTGTTATAAACACTAAATATAAATTCTTCTAATGGTGAACTGTATGAAATTGAATCTAGCTTTGTACACTACAAGAACACTTGAAGAAGTCTTAGAGATATAGGACAAGCTTTCCAGAAGGTTGTACTTAGTACATTGCACAATAACATAAAATTTCAAACATGATTAGTTTATGCTTACAATATCACATTATTTAATTCATCTAATGAATTTATGCTTTGTATAAGTCTCAGGGGCTTATGCGCAGTCTAAATGAGTAGTCTAAATTGTATTGAACAAGCACATTGGTTTTGTGTTGTACAACGTGGTGGATTTTTTGTTGTAGAAATAATTTAGTGAACTTACCTCTACAGATGCTTTGTTAATACTGAATCTTGATATTAAAATCAGTAGAACCAGCTGACAGTAGATTTGAGAGAAGGAGTACTTACTGTACCTTATGAAAAGGCATGTGTTACAGGTCTGGCTTTTGTTGCTTTGTTGGAGTATTTTTTAAACAGTAAGAGGTGACAGTACAGCTCTTTCCCAGGACCCAACCTGCTGGTCACGAAGACCTCACAAACCAGGTAAAAATGAGACCTAAGACATTTCTCTATAGATATTTTAGTAAAAGGACATTCTTCCAGGGGAACAGCCAGACTTCACCAGCTTATCCATCTGTGGGTCTTCTCTGAATAAACATGTGTAAAACAACTGTGGATATGTAAACTTAACACTCACAGGCTGTATTACAAGGAAACAAGTACAGAGGGCTCTAAGTAGGGTGGGATTTTCTTTCTCTTTTAGATTAAAATAAGACACCATTATCTGAATTATATGTGAATAATCTATCCCTTCTTTAAGAACTACTTGAATATGGTACAACAGAAGTTTAGAGTTTTTAACAAGCAGATGTATACATATTCATAGAGAACATTATCTAATTTTTGTTAAGGAACTTAAAATTTCTTGGAAAAGTTTGACTTTTATTTTAGGATCATGAAGAATTTTTTACTGCTGTCATAACAAATTCTTTGTAGCTTCTGTTGCTAAGAAAGAAAAATGGATATTCCTACATGGAAATAAAAAATTTTGTTGAACAATAGCTATAACACTGGTGATCTTTCAGTTATTTGCTTTTTAAGAATTAGCAGCACAATGATATATTAGACTGAAAAATATTTTGCAGGTTTTCAAAATAGGCACAATGAAAAGAATTTCATAAACCACTCCTAGCTAAAAGATATCTATTGCCTAATGATTGGTGAAGGAAGTCCTTTGAAGGAGGTAGACCAGTATTTTAGATTGATAGATAAATATGTAAATAGAAGTGTAAGTAGTACAGAACTTTCCAAGTGGTACTTGAATTAATTCTCCTCTCTTCCCCTCCATCCTCCCCTCTCCTCCCCTACCCTCCCCTCAAAAATTTAAAAAGGGTTTTGTAAGTAATGCTGGTTTTATTTCACTACAGTTAAACAGGCTATGTATTAAAATGCCACTGTGATTCAGTTGGACTTTCACAGCCATTCAAGTGGCACAAGCTATTGTATTAAAACAATCTTGTAAACCAGTTCAAGATTTACTCAATTGTTTAATAGCATTCTTGCTTTCATTTAACATGAGAGCCTCTTCATATTGTTACTGGAAAAGCCGTGCAGCATTTAACTTAAAACAAATGTGCAATCATTTAAAAAAAGGCATTACACATGCTTTTTAGCTCTTTTCTGAACTTTAAGTCAGTGATGAATTTTTGGTTTTGTCTTTTGCTTCCATTTAAGCCACAGTCTTTTTGCTTTGAGTTACTCCTTTTCATCCTGATGTTACCCAAATTATGTAATGGTTACAAACTTTCCTGGGGTGAGTTTTCGTATAGCAGTGCTATTCTTCTTCAGGAGGAATGTAGGTATTCATACAAGAAGCAAGGCTAACGAAAAACAAAATTTAAAGGTTGGTTCTTATTACTAGCAAATGTAATGAAAGTATGTCTGCTCTGCCTCTTGTTTCACAGCATTTTTTACCAGTATATTGTTTGAACTACTTCACATTTTTATTTTTCAATAGAATTACTGAGCAGGAGGGTCTGTAAATATTTGTTACTACAAAAGACTGATTTTGAAAGACATATCTTTCTCTAGATCTCTGCAAGGGGGACTGGTCTGAAAACTGTCATGCCAGTAAGATTATACTCTTTCTTCAGTTCAATTTTCAATTCAGTAAGAAGCATACCATCTAGTGAAAGTGACTGAGTCTCTGTTACTTCTGCCCAAGGGAGCAAAATATGTTTCAGGTTAAAACAAACAAACAAACAAACAAACAAAGAAGCTATAGGGCTGGAACCTACACATTCCTGCTGGGAAATTATTTATCTTTGTCTAGAATTTTGCTGTAAGTGATGATGATGTGATTTCCATGAGAAAAAAAAAAGGCTTAAAAGTGAAGACCTTATGGTTTTATGTATGGTGTCATGAAAACTTGATAAATGTTCATTTGTTCTATGTAAGAATCATATATAAATGTGTTTCCTTGGCACATTATGTGCCACTGTCTTTTATCTTCTATTTGAATAAAATTTCTCAGAAAAAATAAGTTACTTGCCTCAAATATAGATTATGTTGGGTTCAGCTGGTGGCTTTGAATTTGTGTCCAAAACAACCCCAGCATTTTGCTTGAATACTATTCAAATGAAACATTTTTTGTGTTCTTTTGTCATCAAAAATAGACTTTAAAATTAAATTAGTTTCATTTAAAGTAGATTTTAATAAGGCCATCATGAAACAAATACAAATTTGCTCAAAGATTTTTACAAATGGAAGTCATCAGTGGGTAGGGTTAGTCACAAAAATCATTCAAGACTGTTTCAGATTTGATCAATATTTTCTCTTGGAAATCAAAGGAACTAAAATACAAAAGGCAGTTTCAACATAACATTCAGGTGAAGGGATAAGTCTTTGTCTTCTCCTTGCCATTAAGATAGCATTTCTGTGATGCTGGTGGATTACTCAAGGGATGCTGAGTAATAGTGTTATCATTAGATTCCAGGTACAGAGGAAGAAGTGTGGCAGCCACATAAGTTCAGTTGAAATCAATAATGGATGTAGTCAAATTTATGAAAAGTCAGTAAACATGAACATATTTTGACAAATCAGGCTCTTCAAGCTGACAAACAAAGATTAACAGTGACACTTGTGTGTAGATCATTTTGTTCTTAAGCTCTTACTCTGCATGACAGATCCAACAGCCTTGTATCAGAATGACATATATTTGAAGATAATTTCCTGTGGGTTTCTTTCGCATGGTATAGACTGGACAGACAGTATTCGTGATAGAAAAGCTTACTTCCAGCAGTCTTTCTCTCACAGTTGCCATCTTTGCCCCTATTTATATATAATCTGCTATTTCAACTTGTTTCTGGCTTCTTTTACATGGATAGGTTAAGAATTGTTCACAAAGACTGTCAGTATTTGGGTGAAGAGTTTTCTAAGTCACAAATCATGAGTCTGAGTTATATAGAAAGCAGATAAATACCTGGTTTATAGATATTTGGATCTTGAAGACTGCCATGAACTGTTCTAAGAAGAAACTAAATAATACCATTGTCATATCAGAGACGGATATCAGGAATTTTCAGTGTTGGATGTTTAAACTACAAACAGCATGTTACTCCAATATGTCACTGTAGTAGAGACATAGAATATTTTAGTGGGGCAAAAAACCTCTTAAGATCATTGAGTCTAGCCACTAACTGAGCAGTGCCAAGTCCACCACTAAACCATGTCTCTAAGTGCCACATCTACACTGCTTTTAAATACCTCCAAGGACTCACTTCCATGAGCAGCCTGGTCCACAAAACCCTTTCAGGGAAGAAACTTTTCCTGATTTCCTATCTAAAGCTTACCTGAGGCATCTTGAGGCCATTTCCTTCAAGAGAGATACTTGCCTAGTAATTACCCTTTTACTGACAAAGGGACCAAAAATATTTTCCTTATTTGAAGCTGAAATTGTTAAAGTGCTGTTCTTTCTTTGATTCCTGAAATCCAACTTGTCACTTCATATGGTACCTACCTCCCTGTCCTTGTTCCTTCATTTGTATAATGTGTAGAGGCAGAAATAAAACTCCTCATTCCAGAGATCAGAAAGGACACAAAGATTTTTACACGTCTTGTAGGAGGAAGTACATCTGAAAGACTTTACTGCATCTGAAAGACTTAGCTGTCAAATATACAGTGATTTGTAGTAACCATCCATTTCCTTAGAGTTACCATGCTGCTTTCAGCAAATAAATAGTTTTGTTTTTTCAAAGCACAAGAAATTAGAAGAAAAAGTTTTATAGTAACAAATAAATGCACTCAGATCATATTCACCTTGAGTGAATTGGCCTAGTGTAAAGTAAATATTCTAATTCAGTTCTCCTGTAAATAGTCCTTGGGACATATTTTTCTGATCAACCCAAGCTGGATGTATCCCAATGGAAAAGATAAATGTTTTTGTTTAAATTGATTTAGTTTGCAAGTAGGCCAAGTGTTTGATCTTGTTGATCATGAAGTTGTGTGAGCATTGCTGTAATTCTTGCGAATGAGGTGCTGTATGTAGCATTACAGAGCCGGATTATCTTAAACCAAACTGGGACAGATGATCTTGGAGCCATGAAAGCTGTGGACAAAGACTTAGCATTCAGAACTGATATTTGATAATGGTGTTCTTGTATCTAGAGCTATATTCTTCTCCTTTGTAAAGTTTCCTTTGTTGGTTTGTTTTGTTGGGTTTTTTGGTTGGTTTGTTGTTTGGATTTTTTTTTTTTCCTATTTTCTGTTTCTTCTTCCCGTAGTTCAAGTAAATGACATTGACAATATTATTGTGCTAGATCACCCAGTACAGACAGCAAACCTTGAGTGGACCTGGTAGATATGAAAAAAAATTACACAAAAACTCGTCAAAACCAAAACACCAAAACCCCAGTAGCCCCCCAAAATATTATATTTGTCACCACTTAGAATTTCAATAGCTGCAAGTCAAAATTTCTGAATTTAGATAATCAATTATATTTTAGAATATTTTTACGTCATTTTTTGTCATCTGTGATGGAGCAGTCAGCCTTGGAAAGCGGAAAATGTCAAAGTTGAAAATGTGGAAAGAAGATAGGCTGGGGGGGAAGGAAGATCCTTTGGAGAAAAGAGGATGAAAGATCTGACCATATATTTTGCTTAGATTTGTGGCAGATCAGACAATTGGATGTTACTAAGGTAGATCTAAGATTTATTTGCACAATTAAAGATGAATGAATCATTGTAAAGCTATAACCTCAAGCTTTTTTACAGGGGAAGCAAATAAGAATGGTATGGTTATTCCACTATGTGCAAGGTGGGAGACATTGACAGAGTTAATCGTTAGTGTACATTATGTGCTGAGAGAGACAATCTCAGATTCTTGAAGGCAAATGAACTGTAAGTACACTTGTAACTGGTTGCAGGATAGACCATTTCCAAGAACAGCATACAGTTTCAGGTACTAGGTGATCTTTTGTCCCTGAAAGGTGTTGAAGCTTCTATCTTAATTCTGAAATTAGGTTTATTTGGCATAATACTATGCATGTAAGTGTTTTGTTTCAGTTTTAATTTCTTCTGAAGATTTCAACTGCCTTATTTAAAGGGAAACCCAAAATCTATGATGAATGAATGTAAGATAATGTAGTCTCTAGATGCCCTGTTTAAAAAAAACAAAACAAAACCAAAAAGCAGAGGGAACCTGACTAAAAAAATTAATAAAGAAAAAAAATAATAAAATTAATAAAGCAATTAGAAAAGAATTTGTACCTCTTTAAAAGATAGGTGTGAGAGACTTTGACTTGAGAGTTAAAAGAATTTGCCATCTTTACCAAGGTTTGTTACTGTCCATATACACAGACTAAGGAATAGATAATAATAATAGAGCAGATACACTGTGCTGGCTTCTGAAATAAGCTGACACATCTTTGTTGTTTGATTATGGAAAATAGACAGTCATTCATTTTTGCAATTAAAGTCACTTAGGTTATTTTGTAATCCACGTTGGCAATATGAAGCTGAAGACCGGATTCTGAAATATGATTTACAGTAACGTGCCTGCAGTGGAAGAGGAAGACATTTGGGTTTGTTTTCAAAATTTCTAGTCTTAAATAATAATGTTTCATGTCTTCTTTCCTTTAGAAAAGGACATTAAAGCAAACTCAAAGATGTAAACCCTAGTTTGCATAGACATTTGGAAAGTTGGATCCATTGCTGGTTCTTGCTAGAGATGGGGATTTTTGTACGGAATGAAAGAATGTGCTCTGGAAGACGTAATGCTTTTGCTTTTGAATTCAGCTGTACCATCCAGTAATGCTCCAAGACTATATTTCTATTTTATGATTTTAAATTTAGAGAATTGATTTCCTTCCAGATAAATCTATTTTTTTCTCAACTTGTTATTTTCTAGGGACAACTGAAAATGAATCAGTAACAGTTGATCGCAAATACTTTGTGTTGTCTTTTGTTTCTATTTCATCTTCATGTTTTTATGTGTCATTTAAATATTTATTAATATAAACAGATTTTGAAAGGAGACATAATCTGGAAGCAGAATAATTTTGACATTGTCAGAACATATTTTCTTTTTATCTCCAAAGTGAACCTCCTAACTGAAAACTGGATTCTAACAAATGTATCTTGTGACGGAATATATGTGATGGAATAGAGTTGTAGCTCAGTATTTTTTTCTAGTTTGCTTTTTCCTTTTCTTCAAATCTGTTGTATTTTATGTCAGAGGTATGTAAAAATGTCCACAGAATTTGAAAAGAGTAATATCATAGAAGGGGTGGGGGGAGAGGGTGGGGCAGGGTGGAGAGGGGAATTGAAAAAAATTATCTCATAGTAAATGAGGAAAAATAAAAAGTTCCCTGAGATTCAACATGCAACAGAAATCTACTGTCACATACATCTGTACATCATTGCCCACTGCATAAATGAGATGTCAGTGATTCAGTTAATCTGAAGGCTCAGTGTTTTTGTACAGTATTTTGCACTGGGAGATTTTGCTATACATAGAAATATATAAAGGTAATTATACCAATCAGGAAATCTGCTTTGTGAGCACTTTATATAGTACTTGTTTTAGTTGACTTTGGTTTTGTGTTTTGGTTTGGGTTTTTTTGTTGCTGTTTAGTTTGGTTTGGTTTTTTTTTTCTTTGTTTTGTTTGCCTCGGTTTGGGTTTTTTGTGGTTTTGTTTGTGTTTTAGGGGTTTTTTTTGTAGTTTTTGTTTTGTTTTGCTTTTTGTTTGTTTGTTGGGGGTTTTTTTGGGGGGAGTTGTTTGGTTTTTTTGGTCAAGGATTATCTCTGTGTATATGCTGTTCCTTAAAGAATGCTGACATTCATTCCTTGTGTTGAAAAGTTTTAGACTGATGTAACATGGTGCTCCTTTGATAGAGAGAAAATAACTGATTAGAAACAGTTTCTATTGTTAGTTGTAAGTTGTTTGTGTGAGCAGGTTTGGGCCTCAGGTTCTAAAAGTAAGAATAGCTGCTTTTATTTCTTTGAAATTTGCACAGTTAGGTGGCTCACCTGTTTACAGAGAGGCAGTGAGATCAGTACTGCATGTTATGACCATAACATCTTTGAGTATATCTGTTCTTGTGTCACTGAACCTTATGGGGGTCATCTGAGCCACTTAAAAGCAGGTAAATGTATATGTTGCATGACTAATTTGGCACACAGAAGGATAAATATGGACATGTAAATGTGCATATCTTCTTCATGATAAGGTAAATTACTATCCTTGAGGTCTCTGCAGAAAAACATGGCTTATGATATGGAGAAAAGACATAACTTGTACAGCAGATAAAGGGCATCTTAAAATGATTCATTTTCTATTGTATTAAATTCACACCTCTGAACATGTTACTGTTTATGGGTGGAGTATATTATTTCAGCTATAGCAATAGGTTCTGAAATGAGTTCAGAAAGCCAAGAGTTAATGATATTAGGCACATATATGGCAAGAAAGAAAGAAGGGTTTGACAATTAAACGTATAGTGTGAAAAAGCAGGGCAAATTCAGATACAAGATCTGAAAGTATTTTTTTCTCCTTTCCGTTCTGCAGTAATTTCCTAAAAAGTCTGATCAAAAATTTTATTGCGTGGGATAACTATGAAGACATTAAAGGAAGTTTTGTGTTAGCTAGTCAACTTTTTCATTATTGCCTTAAATTATTAATGAGACTCACCTTTGGATGTGTGTGCACTATGCAGCTCCAATTTCTGCTCAACGTGTTAGTTCTTCATTATTGTTGTACTATTAGCAGTAGTTTTAGTAGAATCTTTAAACTGGCAAGTTAGGGTGTTTTTAGGGGCCTCACTTTGTAGTAGTTGTTTTAATTGGTACAGCATTCCATTTTTTTTTGGCAGGGAAATAAAATGTTCAGTATTTTCATTTAGAAGTAGTTGCCTTAGAGGTAACGAGAACATGAAATTGGAAAGTTGGTCATCCTTCCTTTTTCTGGTATTAGTTTAAAATCAGTACTCTCATAATAGACCATCACCTCCTTACTTGTCCTTACCTGCTGTCAAAATTATCCACTGATTTCCAGGTAGAGACTTTTCAGAAATATACTGAAGAACTTGCTTCTCTACCTGACTCCATTGTTTCTATGAAAGCTATAAGGGAAGTGACATTTTGAAATGCTACATATTCATTGCTTTAAGTTAAATTGTGGCTTACTGCCACTGATTTAGTGGATACAAATACTCCCATCCAGTTCTAGCTACAGTAGATGAATTTTTTTATGCAACTTTTTCTTCTTTGCTAATTCTGAATCACAGTGCTTTCTTGCAGAGGTCTGCTGCTTTGGCCAGTTCTTAAACAATTAGCGTGATAATTTCATGTCTTTGTTTTGTATACAACCGTTGATTAATTTCCTAATTTAAAAATCTACTTAGGTAGAGTTTACTTAGGTTCTGAACGTGGGTTGCTAACCATGCCATATACAGTCAGTCCAAATTGACTTCCCTCCATAAGTCTCTGATCCAGGAGCATTTCTTTTTCAAAGACTGGTGCATCCATAATTTTGTCCTTTTTACAATTCCTTTAATGTGTATATTCTTGGTGACTGGTTCTATCACAGATTAACTTGAGCTGGAAGATGCCTCTAATTCACTGCTTGGCCTGTCTTTATTCCAAAGTTTCCTGAGAAAAGGGTCCTAATTACTTGCAATCTGCTGGCATAGTCCCCGCTATGCTTCAATCTTTCCAGTTTCTCTACCATTCTCACAGTGTTCTCTAATAGTCATAGACTACAAAGTACAGTAGGTTGATTTTATATCTTCTCTGTGAGTAATATCACTCCATTTTCTATAAAGTTTTGTTCCTTCAGGATTACTTCTTACCTGATTTTTTTTTTTTTTTAATGTAAGTGCCTTCTCATTTGGTCACTAGGAGAATCATTATCCCTCGCTGGTCTCTAGTAATCACTTATTAGTTAACAAAGGCCCATTTCTCTTGATTATGAAATGTTTATTTTCTTTTGAAAATAAAAGGTTTGTTCTCTGATCCAGTTAGGATAAGTTGTTTCTCATTACTCCTTTTAATCATGACTTTATGTAATTTAATCCGTTAAAAGAATCTTCTTTCATATTGTTGTGGTTTAACTCCAGGTAGCAACAAAGCCCCACACAACTGCTGGCTCACTTCCCCCTAGTGGGATGGGGGAGAGAGTCAGGAGGGCAAAAATGGAAAAACTTGTATTTTAATGTTAGGACAGCTACTAGCACAAACAAAGCAAAACAAAGAATTCACTCACTGCTTCCTTGAACAGGCAGATGTTCAGGCTTCTATGGGAAAGCTGAACTTCACCACATGTAGTGTTTACTTGGGAAGAAAAATAGCAAAAGTCCAAATGTTCCTTCTTCCTCCTTCTTCCTATCTTTTATTGAGCAGGATGCTGTGTGGTATGGGATACCTTGTGGATCAGTTGAGGTCAGCTGTGTCTCCTCTCAGACTGTGCATTGCATCCCCAGCCCTCCTTGCTTTTGGGACGGTGTGAGAAACAAAAATGGCTTTGATGTTGCACAGACATTATATATTTTTCAGCAATAGTTGCAACATGGGTGTGTTACCAACACTGTTTTTGCCACAAATCCAAAATATGACACCCTGGGAGCTGCTATGGAGAAAACTAATTCTATTGCAGACAAAACCAGTACACCTACACATGACAAAATATAACTGATTATTCTCTGTTTAAATTTCTCCTTTTACTTTTTAAGACTATAGGGGTTTTTTTCTTTCATGGAGAGTTTTTTTCTTTGGGTTTTGGGACTCAGATGTTTCTGAATTTTAACTATTTTCTTTAAACTGCTTAGTTGGCTTCTGTGTCATTTGGTCAGCATTGCCTGTGGCTGACACTAGCTGAATCACTATAAAGAACGTGGGAGCATTGATAAAATAAATGAGGTGAATATCTGCTCCACCCTCAAAGAAAAGAGTAAATCACAGGAATAAAATTAACCTTTGGGGAAAATTTATTTCGTTATATCCATAGGATCTTACAACAAAACAAAACAAAACAAAATAATATATTAATTCCTAAAATTTGTTTCTATGCTACCTATTCTGAGCATTAGAAAATTATTATTATTTAAAAAAAAAACCAACAAAAAACATCATGATTAACAACTATATTTTAAACATCTTGTATCTAATCTTAAAGAATCAATGGACATGTGTAAGAATTTTCTGGATCATACACTGCAAAAACCAGCTATCTATATGTGACCTGCTTGTAGGGACAGACTCCATTTCTACAGCAGTTTGAAAAATTACAAGTTTAGTGAAAGAGAAACTGTGGGGGATTTTTTCTTTTGAGATCTGTGAATAACCCTTTGTGTTAACACTGTGATAGCTCTCATAATGGCAGAGAAAAACAGCACGTCAGTATCTCAGAAAATTTAGCACAGAGGTTGAAGGTCTTTGACCTGACCGGAAAAAGGTCAAAAGGAAGATGAATACAGAAGGGAAGAGCTGTGTCCAAGTTCTGTGGAGCAAAAAATGAAACTTGTTGATTTTGGATTATTTTTTCGTATCATTCAAATACTAGTAATAGAAGACTTCTATGCTCTAGGCTGAAGGTTTTCAATGCTTAAACCTATTAAATTCTTGGAATAGTTTCTACATATTTTAACCAAAAGCTTTACTGACCATGCAAGATTTTTGTGCAAGTAATAATGTGCAGTATCAACTCTCCTTTCCGTTCCTTCAGTCTCTACTTTAAACTAAATATCTGTGGGAAAAAAATGACCTAAGAGGTAGAAAATTTATTCTAGATTCTAGTGAGACAGTATTTTAGATAATCATGTGAAAACTGTTCAGTGCTTTCCTGTTAGTTTACAGGTTTTTTTTTTTCCTAAAGTGTTTTCATGTCTTATCAGATGAATTACCAGTGTCGTCAACATCTTGTATTGCATTTCCTGCTGTTACTCTTACTGCTGTTCCTTCATAGTCTTTCTGTTTCTCAGCGCCATGGTCTGCAAGGCACAGCAAGAAATGAAGGAGGTAGAAAATGGCACAGCTTAAAAAGAGCAGAAGTTTCAGCAGTCATTGTCCCTGTATTTGGATCATTGCTTGGCAGAGCTCAGGGGTATTAGTTCACTGTCTTTGCTGATTGAAACATCAAGCATCCTGCTTCCCTGAAAGTAATGCTACCAACTGAGTAGTTGAGAATTCATTTGTCAAGTTTTATTAGCATGAATAAAATGATACCTGATATAGCCTTTGACTTGCTGCACTGCACAGCAGAGTAGTCATCCCTGTGGCAATGGACTTAATGTTGTCCTGTTCCATGACTGCCCACTAATGAGTAGAATGCTGGGTAAGTATACACAAGTCTTTCTTTAAATACTCAGTCTAGCAGTTCTCTTAAATTCAGTCTTTTCTCTACTATAAGTACTATCACTACTGCTAATTGATACATTCAAGCATATGTGTTAGGTAGTTCTGGAAGAGAGACAACAGGTCAAAAGGCAATAACTAAAAATAAAATTATGCCTCAAAGTGAAATGTTGCAGCCCATTTATTGGCACATCATCACAGATAAACTATGATTTCCAAATCACATAACCTCAGATATTTGAGGAGACAGGACCTAAATCTATAAGTATTAATGGATTATTTATTTGAGAGAAGTAGAATTGAATAGCTTTTAAATAATTTCTGCATAAATGGAAGTCAGTAGTTTACATCAAACTGCAACAGTGTTTCAGTTGTGTTCTGTTGTTCTCACCATTCTTTTTTCTGTAGATCCAAGAAAAATAATGAAAAACTCCTGTTTCTAACTAAAGGACCACCACAATTTAATGCAAAATATGCTGAAATTTTCTTTGTATTCTAATCTGACAGGATATGAATCCAGTTATGGACACACTTTAACAAAAAGCTTGCATTAAACACATTATTAAAAAAGAGGGAATAACAAATACAGGAAAAAAAAGTTATGGTTCTATTATATTATCTGCTGAAGGTCTTAATTTCCAAGACTAGTGCCCAGATACACAAAAGATTTTAGGACCTTTCTTTGGATCCCTTTTTGCCAAATAAATTAGTGAAATCTTCATTTTTTTAGCAGCACAAGGAAGTTTGGACAGCTAATGTGTTTAATAAGGACTTGCTGTTTTAGCGAAGACTTTTTTTTCTATGAGAACTCATAGATGACTTTTCTAATTTATGCAGATGTGGCTCTCATTTCAGAGACATTCAGAGACAGATGATGTTTCACTGGAATGTATGAAATGGCATTTCCCATCTCTTAAAAAATAGAATAAGCATGTCCCAATTTGTAAATTTATAAATTACAGCTGTTTGCTCTCTTTGCAGTATTAATAAATTAATTAATTTTTAATTTTTAATTAATTTTTAAGTAATTTTTAATTTTTTTTTTCTTTCTGGTGCTCAGCGCTTTCCTTTCCCATCAAAAGGTTCTTCTGTGACAGCCTCTCCTTGAGAAACTCCATCCTCCCATCATCTCCAGCTTCATTTTCGCTGGAAAGCTCCATTCTGTCGGAATGTCAAGGACAGGGATATTAAAATAATCGCACTAATAAAGAACCCTGTCAAACCCAGAGCTCAGATCCTGCTGTGGTTCAGGGAGGATTTGCTTTAAATCCAATTTCCCAGGCTGTGGAGCCTCAAATGGTGCTATTAAATGAGATGTGATGTCCCACCCTGCCTCATTTTCCCAGTTNGGGGAGAAAGGGGAGAAAGGGGAGAAAGGGGAGAAAGGGGAGAAAAAGGGGAAAGGAGAGAAAGGAGAGAAAGGAGAGAAAGGGGGGAGGGAGAAAGAAAGAGAAAGAAAACAAGCAAACAAGCTCAAAAAAAATTTACTTGTACAGTTGGGACATCTTCATTATATTCTTATGGAGTTATTTTCTTGTCAATATATCAATGAATGTGATGCTGAGTTTTGTTCTCTTTCATATTCTTTGTCACAAAATTATTTCCACTGTCTTTTAGCCATTTTTTTGAGAAGAAACAGCAATATCAGCTGCCTCACTCCTCCAAACCAAACACAGCACGATCTCTCTAACCCCCAGATTTTTCATGTATTTCTCCAGTTATGATGGAAATCTCTAACAGTTCTCTGTTAAAATTCAATTATAATTTTTAACTTGATCTAAATTTATTAGATTCTACTATTTAAATTTATTCTATTACTATGTCTCTAATACAAAACTAGATAGGAATGTCCTATAATTATAGGAAGCAAATTCATTAAAACCTTTCTTCAGTGCTGAATTAGTTTTATAAATGGTTTTTATTAAAGATGCTTTAGAAATTTATTGGTTTAGGGCGTAATATGTGACTTGTGTTTAACACAGTGAGTTCCAAATCTGAGTGAGAACACTAAGCAACTGGCCAATAACACTGTTAAAAATAAAGTGTAACTGGAAACCATGAAGACCATGATTTCCTTTCAGACTGATTCTATATGCATTACTAACATATGTAGCCCTAATACTGTGACCTTATAAGCTATTTTTAATTTCCAAAATGGACAGAGAAATTTTATTTGAAAGTTTTAATAATTTATGGTGCTTAATAGACATAAAACACTCTACACACTATAGAAATTGCTTTTTTTTACCTTTCAAAAAGATAAACACCATTGGGGAATATATACAGCTAAAACTACAGTACTCTTCATTTGTAAATTAATTTTCTGTTCCTGCTGTGCTAAAATGTGTTCCCTTGAAGTGTACATAGGCATAGTCAGAATCTGACTGTGCAGATTTGGCATAAATGAATACAAAATATAAAGTCAAAAACAGGAATGTACTTTTCAGCAGAAATTTACCAGTTTAGAATGTGTACACAGGCAATGATGATATAAAAATTTCAAACTTTTAATGCTTTCAGAATAATTAAAAATATCTTAATGCAACATAGTATATCATTCAGCCAGAAAAAGCTGAATTGAAACATATTTCTAAATTTTGTGTCTGGGTATTTTTGTACAAGGAAAAAACTTCTCTGCAAAGAATACATCAATTAAAAAAATAATGTATGTGATGTAGTGTATTCTGCTTTTCCCTTTCCCTACAAAAACCAGGGGGGAAAATCCAGAATATTTACTGCCTAATTTGTAAGCTCTTTGGAAACAAATATAGTTGATCCAAAAGGGATGAGTTGGGAACTGTAGATTGCAACCCCATCACTGGGCTTTGTGATGTGGCACAACAGTCCACAATCTATAATTCTGCACAGTTTTTGTTTAGATGTGTTATAATGATTTTGGTTATTTTTATGATGAGAAATATTTGATCATAGTGTACATATTTTAACTTCCAATTTCAGTGTTAGGCAAAAATTCAGGAGAAGTCAGTAGGTACCCAAAAGGCTCATTTAAAAGCTAAACTAACCATGACTGTATATTTAAATATCTGAGTCATTAAAACGTGAGTGGTGAAAAAAGGCAATGAACATCTGGGTATGCTGGTTATGTCATGTGGTTTAACCTTTCTCTAGAATGTGCCAATTTGATGCAGAAACTATAATTAGATTTGCATTATTATGAGGATTCTTCTGCCTTTCATACAGTCTTTAAATGTGGGACTGGCAAGAGGTGCTTGTTTTCCTTTTCATAAGATGAAATTTACCCCCAGTAAACCAGTGGAATTAAGCGACTAGGGTGTCCAACTCATAATTTGTCCTTGTATTTTTTGTTTGATTGGTTGGTTATTTTGTTTTGTTTTGTTTATTTGTTTCCTGTGTGTGAAATTCTACTGTTTTGGAAAAAATCATAAGCAACTAGCTGGAATATTTCTCTTATTATTGATTTGAAACATGGTAAACATGGATAATATTCTGCACACAGTTACTATTTTTCTTTATCATTTTTCTTTCTCACAGAAGAAATAGTATGTTTCTTGATCTCTGTATAAATAATATTGTATAAATAATATTTTAAAATGTTTTAAGGACAATTTGCATGCAATAGCAACTTAAAGGAGTATTATTGAAACAGTGCCAAACTCTGCTGATCTTTTCTTTTAGATGTAGTCTCACTGATAATTTTGGACACAACACATAAACTAACTTTTCACTCTGTTATTGGAGTGACATTCTGGTGAAAGATTTCTGAAATAAAACACTAACTTTTAATGTAATTGCATTAGTCTAAACTACATTCAGGTAAATAAATAACTATCCTGCATGTCAAAAGG
>VYXD01014629.1:68431-107225 GCA_013397195.1 Hylia prasina
CATGTCAAAAGGAGGGCATACTTAACCAACTGAAGGAGTATGTTTTAGTGACTGGAAGTGATCTTTCAGAAGAGCTTTTATGATTTTTTTTTTATCTATCTTTTAACACTATCATAGGGAAATATGTTATCTTGGAGTGATACAAACATCAATAGGCATTAGAAGAATATTTTGGTAGTTTTGACTTAAAACCAACTTAGAACTATTTCGATTTATGCACTCTCTTACTGTGTTAGAGGTCATTAGTCAACATCATTGTACCTTGAGCTGAATATGAAATTAGAGTTAAATCAGAAAGTAAAATATATGGTCTCTGGAAGTCTTGCTAAGATAATTTCTCCTTTTTTCTTCTACTTCCTGCAATGAAGAAAGAGCCATTCTACCGCATATGTTGTACAAGGTGAAAATTTTGTTTCTTGACAGGTAAGGTAGACTGATCTAGTGATTTTACACGAAACCTTGAAATGCAGAAAATGAGATTTGGTTTTAATACATCTTTAACCTTATTCAAGGTCTTTATCTGCCAGCTTTTTTAGAGTTAATAGTCATCTCTTGATCTTAATTGCAAATACTTGGGTGTGGAGAACAAGCATATTATTTCACTTTCTTTTCTTTCATCATTAAAATAGATTTTCTCATTTTACCTTGATGATATAATACTTCCTTAGTTTTCTTTTGTATAACATTTTATTATATTTGGTTATTTGCAATTCCTGTGATTGTCTTTGTTTCTATTAGATTAAAATTACAGCTAAAGAAAGTAATTCTTATAAAGTTGGTTTTTTAGTTAAGATAATGCAAATGCTTTGAAAAAATTTAGTATCATATATCTTTCTATTATCTATCTGCTTTCTATGCAGGATTGAGATAAAAAAAAATTGTCAGGTACTGCTCAGGCATACATGTATATACTTCATCAAAATGAACTTTTGTCATGTCAGAGCCATATGAGTTCTTACACAATGCAGACTTACCATCAAGAAGATGAATATGTTTTTTGTTATTCTATATTTCCAGCATTGTAAAAATTATGGGGTTTTTTAGAAAATACAAATAGAGAAATAAAATTAAGTAAAATTTAAATAATGCTGTTTGATATTAGCCTGCCACATAGTAATAATTTTCTAAATATTTATTATAGAATTCTTCCTCAAGTGGCCTAGTTAAAATCTAGGATGTAAATGTGTCTATTATAAATGGTACTGTATTTGTCTCATTTATACTTTGACATGAAGGCTTTTATGGGAAACTAATACATTGTCTCTATGCTGTGTGACAGAAGGCATATAAACACACATTGCCTGTTTGTAGTTTATATGGAAATACAGTGCCTAGCTTTTGTTAAAACACTGAATAACATTTCTTATACAAGTCATTCAAAAAGAGCTAGAACAGAGTCCAAATTTCATGAATGTTGTATTTTTACCTGCTAATGATTAGGAACAAATGGAGTTCTCTAATTCAGATGCTGCACAGAAGCAATATGAGGGTTTTGACAGCTTTTTGCCTCTTCTTGAGGAATATGATTTTTAAATGAGCTCCCTATTTGGGAAAACTGTAATAGGTAGTTAATATCATGCCTCAGTATTTCATAAGCTCTGGAGATATTTGGTCTATGTAATAGCTTGTTTTCAAGAGCAAAATACTGTGTTTTTCATTGATGCATTTGCTGCCAGTGTTCTGAAAACCATGTGACAGTTCATGAACATACATATGCTGGAGACTAATTTCTATGGACAATGTGTCTTCCTGTGCCTGCCCACGGTGGGGAGATCGGAACTAGATGATCTATAAGGTCCCTCCCAACACTAATGGTTCTGTGATTATTGCCTAGTATTTGACCTTGGAATAATTTAAATTTCTTTATATCAGATTTTTTTCTTTGGACTAGGATCACTACATTTTACCTTCTGCCACTGTGGGGTGTTCCTGCCCTGATCCAGTTGTTTGGATTTGAAGTGTGATTTCATTTTTTAATTTTTTTTTTATTTTTTTATATATTTTTTATTTTTAGCAAACCTCATGGCTGTTTCCAGTTGCCATTCTTCACTTCATTGCTTGCTGTGCACAGCATTCTCAGGAGACATGAATGACCTGTTTAGGATTTCAGGATAGTCAGATTCTTGGGCCAGGTAAGACCACGGCTGAAGTGTAGTTTCCCGAAATACAGGACGTGTGGATTATTTTGCTGTACATACTCATTGAACTACTTCTTAAAGTAGAACAGGCAGTGAGGCAGTGTGTACAAGTCACAGAAAGCTTATAAATGTCACAGAAATGTTATAAATGTCCCTGACATTGATGATCTCAGGTCATTAATTTTTATAGTGTATTTGATTCAAAATATAAACTTATCAAGAAAGGTTCTACAAGTAGCATTTTGTTTTGGTTAAATATACCAAGTGTAACTACTGTGTTGCAATTCAGTTCTTCAGTCCTTAAAGAATTGACTAATTTGTCCTTAAGTCATTCATTTTCAAGACTACCTGCAAATTTGCTTTTTTTGTAAACTCTTTTAAAATCATGTTTATTTGGTTTTGGTTTGGGTTTGTTTGTTTGATTTTTTTTTTTTTTTTGTTTTCTTTTAATAATAAAATGTTGAATTTAGTAACACTGATGCCAAAAAAGTGTTTTAAGACTGGAAATACAACAGAATTGCTTTTCTTGTCATCTCCTTTATTCTGCAGTGGCAAATAGTCTTAGTGCCTAATAGATAAGGGTTAAAAGTGTCTTAAGGAAACAAGAAAGGTATGTTGCTGAAATAAAGCTTCCTCTCATAGAAGCTTCTTTCTCTCAGTTAGACAGATGGGCTCTGCCCACCTTCAACTGAAAGTCATGATTCATCTATGAAAAGCAAAGCTCATCCTACACAGAACCTCATAAATATATAAAACAACTGTCAAAGACTACATGATTCAGCACTCTTTAAGATGAAAAATAGTCATGGACAATAATAAGCCTGTGGAAGTGAATGATACACTGTGTTCATTATAGAGGACATATCAAAATCTGTAAATTCTATTTAAAAAGCCCATAAATTTAATAAAACCTTCCAGGAATTCTTATGTGTGCTCAGCCAGTGATACAAGTCATATGTTTAAAACCCTTTTCATGTGGCTAAACTGACTTTGCTCATCATGCAAGTAAAATAAAGGATATCTGAAATTATTTTGAGGATTCATATTTACCCCAGGGCCTTGGATAAATAGCTAGTGACTGGTGAAATGGAAATTAGTTCTAGTAAAACAGATATTAGTTTTAGTAAAAAACATATATAATTTATCTACTCTTATAATCCAACAGCTTTACTATTATCTCTTTTAAAAAATATTGTTGATAAGTTGCCAACAAACAGAAAAATTAGGATAGTTCTTAATTCGTTGTCAATTTGCTGTAGATATATGACTTAGCCAAGGATACAAATGAATGTAGAAATATCTCCATATTTAAATATTATCAAGAATGAGTTCAGTGTTCAAGCTACTTTTCACCTCTCGCTTCAAATGGAGAAAGCTGCAAGCCTAAATTAAAGACATTGGCTTTATCTCCTGTTTGCCTCAATTTCTTTAAGACTGACAGTTGTATGAAACAGAGGACATGTAAAAAGAAAATGGAATGTCTGTTGTCACTCATTCAAATGAAACTGAAACACTGCTTTTTAATTAGTGCATTCTGATGTATATAAAGCTTATTTTGTCTCGCCAGTCTGCCAAGGACAACTAGCTAATTCTTAATCTCTTAGAATGTTTTGATAATTAACCTGTCATGGTGAGATCTAGCATTGTGGAGCTGTATTTCAAGATAAGTTCATGACATAATATATCATTATATTGTGTGTTTACAAAAACAATTTACAGAGATATTAAACTGGTGAAACTGCATTTAAATATGTGGTTTCTAAACCATGGCATTCAATCAAGATTTTTTAAAAAAGCACCGAAATAAGTGCTGGATAAATTAGCCCTTGAGGTTATATTTGTGCCTCACTGCCCACTTACTATGCTCTTAATTAGGCATTGAATGTGTATTTGGTAAGAGAGCAACTGAAATAAACAATGAAAAAGTTATTTATTCTATTTTACATCCTTGAGATGGCAATGCAAACAATCAGTGATTCCTTCTCAAGTGGGATAAGATTCAGCTGCAAGAAGAAATTTTTGCAGTGTCAAGAAACTGGGTCTTTTGAGATTTAGACATTGCATGAAACAATTAGGTTTTAATTATTTTATAAAATAGTGGTAGAACTCTGTGAAGAAACTAATCAAAAAGGGAATATATTTTCTCTCTTTCTTTTTCCTTGCATTATCTTTCCATGAAAATGAACAATTATGATTCCAGTCAAACCTAACAACATTAATTTCTATTGGATTCTCTTTTTTATGTTACCATTTATCATTTCTTCTCTCCTTTCTCAGTTTTGGTCAGTATTTTATTTTAGTCCTGAGGCATGTTACTACAAAACAGCAAGACTCATCTATATAATATTTTTTTTTGTTTTTTGCAGAATCCCATTAAAGAAAACAACTGCCAAAATATATGTCAACTTAGAATGCAAACAACACCCTAAAATAATGTATTAAAATAACTTATGCTGTAAAATTATAAATCTGTCATATAGCTTTGTTTGTTTTGAAACACTTCTGATGCAAATTCAGATAACAGCTGAAATAATCATATCTGTCATTGAGAAAAAGTGGAAAGATTGACCTTCCACTTTTCCAGCAGGGTCACTAAGTAGACATGGAACAGTTGGAATACAAAACTGAGGGATGGATAATGTTGGAAAAGTCTGAAGGTACAATTACATGTAAGAACTTCTTACAGTGATTTACTGCCATGCATTACAGCTTCTTGACCCACAGGTTTTCTACTTAGAAATTATATGAAAGCACAACCGAAATTATAAACATTTTATATTATATATACATTTTTATATAAACATATAACAAATGAACCAGTTTTGCAAAGAGAAAAATGAAGAAATGCAATCCCATGTTGTTTTATTTCCCTCTGAGTTCCTTATTTTCTCACCAATTTCTGCTAGGGATCTGCATGGTAGAAATCTGACACTTCAGTAAACTATGGCTTCTTCCTTTTGATATGTACTAAACAGCATGAACTTTTCCCCCAGATTCCTCATCTGTTTCCTCACAGATATTTGCATGGAATTTCTGGTATTTTTTACCTCCCTTATTTGTTTCCATCTTTTAATAGGCTCTGAGAATTGATGGCCCTGAAGAGGCACAAAACAAATCTAAATACATAATTTAGTTAAGAGGTGTGGTGAGAGTGAATAGGAAAGGGCAAGGAGGACTGAAAGCATGTTTTCTAAATCAACACCAGGTTCAGTGTTTCTTCATTGAAATCTTTCATGTGGAAATATCTGGGTTAAATTTAAAAACTGTGCTGGAAGACTGGTAGAAATTGCTTGAAGAAGATTGAAGTAGTAGTCTTGGAATTTCATTACACCTCCACCAATGTTGTGAAGAACTACACTGGAACTGTAGTGGTTTAGTGTCAAAATGGAATCTGAATAGTTAAAAAAAATCTTTCAAAGCCTAGAATTTGTGTCCAGTCCTAAAAACATTATTTATAAATAAAGGATTAATGTACATTTAACCAGCAATAGCTTGTAGGTTTTGGGTTTTTTTAAATTTTTCTGTTATTATATTATGTATATAACTGATTGTTCATTAGCACTTTTAGACTGTTCTAGGAATATAATCTGATTTAATTAATAAAGCTGATAACTAGAAAACTAGACAAGTCATATTTTACCTTGTTTAAAAATTAATCCAGAAAATCATAAAATGAATAAACTGTGCAATATGAAAGCCGTTACACACAAGATTAAATATGAGTTGTTCCTTACCATTTTGCATTTTTTATTCCCAAATGAATTTGAATGGAAATAATGATACTTCACATATATTAAAGTGAAAAGTAGAAATTGAAAATTATAAATAGAAATCACACAATTGTTTGGGTTGGAGGGGACCTTAGAGTTCATCTAGTTCCAAACCCCCTTCTTAGAATTTAGTTCAGGAGTGATGCACAGGATTCACTATCATGACTGTTTTCTAGCACAAGAAGGCTGTTCTGCTGTTCTGCACAAGAAGTTGATTTTTTTCTTAAACCTTTTTGTTTGCTTAGTTAGGTTTTTTGTTCTTGGTTTTTTTTTGTTTTGGTTTTTTTTGTTGTTGTTGTTGGTGGTGTTGTTGTTGTTGTTGTTGTAGTTATTTGTTTGGGGGTTATTGCTTGTTTTTGGTGAGAGTGGGGAAGTTGTACTTTTTGAGTGCTGGAACCACAGTTAGGGGTGTGATATACTTACTCCATACATTGACATTTTAGCTGCAGTTGTTTAGAGCTTCCACCCAGAATTATAGACCTTATTAATACACAAATTTTTCAGGAAAAAAAACCAAAACAACAAAGAAAACCAAAACAAACAAACAAACCAAAACCAACCAAACAAAAAAAACCAAAACAAAACACAAAAAAAAAAACCAAAAAACCAACCCCCCCCAAAAAAACCTCACACAAAAAAAACACAAAAAAACTTAAACTCCAAAACCCAACAAATTGAGACACAAAACAAATGAACAAAGAAAAGCCAACAAAGAAACAAAAGATGCAAACCAAAAGAAATGAACAAAAAAGAAAAAAACAACCAACCCCCCCAAAAAAGCACCACGAAGCATAAGTTATCTTTCCTTTAATACACATACAGAAGTTCTAGTCTTCTTTGAAATGTAACTTGACTTTCCTCTCAGTTTCATTTCACAGTGAATGAGACCAAATTACTTCATTTTGCAACATAGCTTTTGATGTTTTTTATAGTAGCTTTTAGTACTTCTGACTTCTGATACATCTTACTAAAAGTTACTTCTGATACATCTTACTAAAAGTTACAAGTAATTTTTTAAAAGCTTAAGATTTCTTATGAGCTAAAGCATAAAACTAACAATCTTTCATTTTATTCTAGATTTCTGCTGAACTGTTTTCAAATACATTTCTCATACTGCCTTTAAATTTTGGATGATTACACTGTGTGTCATGGAATGCTGAAGGAAAGGTTTTAAAATCATCTTTCATCTTTATTTGTTATGTCTCTTACTTGTCCTGTGTAAAGAAGTAGAATGAAGACAGAGAATTTTTATGTGTCTGGAAACACAGCTTTGAAACATTGATGGCATTGCAGTATATCTAAGCCATTTATAAAATCTTGCAGACTTTTGAGCCTTTCATGATATTTCCTCTTTTTCCCCTGAAGGTGTAACATTTGAAATATTGATCCAAATTCTGAGAAAAGAAGAACATCATAGTTTCATTCTTCTTTCCACTACCAAGTAGATGCCAAGATTTGTCATCTCCATTGAATACCAAGAGTTCAAGAAGAGTTATCTTGTACTATTCTCCTAAAATTCTCTGTTGAACTGAGAGGAAATACCATGAGAAAATGCTATTGAGAATACCAATGATACATTAAAAATAGGTATGAATTTCAAGAAAAATACATCATGGCTTCTGGTAGTAACAACCATCTCCATCACATGAAACATAAAATCCCCGCTGTGCCCCAGAGGGGAAAAAAAAACCGTGTTAAATTGTCTTTAAATATTGTTTTTATGAATAACTATTGCTATCAATATTATTTCTATCGATGCCCTTTTTATAAGGGATCTTTTGGGATCTCCTATTTTTAAATGATATTCACCATATTAACATTCACAGACAACTCATGAAGTTGTCTCATTTGTAGATATGCAAGACATGAAAATGCAGAATTGAAAACATGTACTATGCTTTGCAAGAATCTTGAAAATCTGTTCTGTGTCAATTTTATTAGACTATTTATTTTTAATTTTTCTCATTTCACACAGTTTATGATTTTTAAAAACACCATTTGAGGAACTAGTGAAAAGAAATATGGATTTTCTGAGCACAAAATGAAGTGCTGGTATTGCCTTCCTTTTGAGGTACTTACAGATCTATTTTCTTGGATTTGAAGAGAATTCACATGAGTGAGGTTCTCCACAGAGGTATAAAGAAATGTCTATTCGGGTGTCTGCATGATTTAGTCTCCGAGCAGAGTTAAAAAGACAGAATAAAATTGAAGATTGCTACCAAGAAATTTTTCAGGTCTGGGACTCAACCTAAGGAGAGTTAGTAATTTTTACAAAAGAATTCTGAGCTCTTTGCTTGTGTTTTAAGAATAACACAAATTAGTAGAGACTAAAATTATAATGCAGTTGATCTTACCTCATTAATTTCATTGCTAATATATTGTCTCAGTCCAGTTTCCTACAATACTCGCTAATAGAAAAGATGATTTTTTTTTTTCCTCAAACTTTGCTAATTTCAAAGATATGATATAGATTGGATACCACAATAAGTAAAATTATCCTGGGTATGAACTCAGGTAAACTTGAACTCATGTCATAATTCTGAGGAATGTTTGAATAGGGCAGTATGAACTCTTTAACAGTATCGCTGGTCAGTAGGGAAGAGATATTTAAAGTCTCTCACAGTTTGTGAAAATGCAGTTGATTTTAGAGGCAGGAGCAAGAAGCACAACTGTTAAATGTTACATTTTCTTCTTCTTTGGATTCCTGCCCCCAGGATTCATTTTAAGAAAAAAGATAAAGAAAAAATAAAAATAGAAACAAGATACAAGAAACAAGAAACAAGAAACAAGAAAAAATAAAAAAAGAAAAAAGAAAAAAAAAAGAAAAAAGAAAAAAAGAAAAAAGTTTTGGGTATTCCAATTGTTTCAGGTTTTATCTGACTAATTTTCATTCCTATAGGGCAAGAGTGAGATGTACTTTTTCTTTTAGACCTGGCAATTGCTTATTCCTTGAAATTATGTTCCTTTATTCTCTGGACTTTGTTGTTCCTCTTCTCTGTACAAACTATGCCTTTTCATTTCTTACATACATTTCTAGCATATAACTTTGACTGGACTTAGTATTGCATTTTCACTAGGTTTTCCTAGTTTAGTAGTGGAGGAATTATGCATGGTGAAAAAGGAAAAATTCAATGAATTAGCAGAAAAAGCAAGAAGATACTTTTTTTCCTATAGGTAATACTGCGCATGAGAAACCTATGAAAAATCATCAAAGGATCAACATGATAATTTGGGTCTTTAACCTAGATATAGGAATGACGTTGGTGCTACTGTAAGTTAAATGTAAATAGCGATTCCCACTTAAATTTAAGGCAGCAGCCTTTCTCAAGTGTGTTTTTTAACATTTTCACAATCTGAAATTGGTACTTTCTGAATCCGTAGATGACAAGAAGATGGGAAATACTGCAGGTGTTCTGGGACTAGATTTCCACCTGCTTTCAAGAAATTTCTATAAAAGGGGAATTTTGACAGAGATGACTGCAGTGTACTGCACTTAGTCAAGAAAAGTCAACTATACAAACACAAACAATGGCCAATTCTTTAGAAAAGGGCCATAGTGGATCATAAACTTGGACAAGATTAATAGAATAAATTCTTATTCTACTTATTCTGATCAATAAGCTGAAAAATGACCCACTAGTTATATAAATAATCTTTCTTTTCTCCACATACGTAATGGTTTTGGGATGTGATGTGCTGATTTTGGGAGATGCGCATTAAGGAATAGGGATTTAAGGAAGCACTGTAATAGTTTGCCAGGGGAGGTCACAGTACTCTTGACACTGGGTCTGAGCATAACTGATCTCTCTGATAGGGAGGAGAAAGGGACACACCTCCTTGAAATTTTTTTCCAGTCTAATATTTCTAAGTGGTATATAATACTTATAAGTGCATTATAATCATATTATCCTTAGAAATATGTTTTCTGTAACCTTGGAATCCATTCTCCCAGGATCCCTTCATAGAGTTTTTATTTCTTTGCTTCATCTTTTTGTATTGTAAAATCCTTCTTTTCCCCTAATGTTACATTTGTGCTAAAGTTGTTTTAAAGACTGCATTCCCACTGAAGGTGCTAAGTGTACTTGGTTGCATGACTAAGATGGTTTTGCAAGTCCCACACAGTATGGTATAAAAGTTCATGAAAGAAGATGAAAGTAACACTTCATAATATTGAGAGGTCTTTTGTTCAAATGGTGTATGAATGGTTCTACCCTACTTCTATAGGAGACATCCTTACATATAGAACAATGGGTCACAGTTAGGAAGAATAAGATTAAGAGCCTTGCAGATGGTGGAGGATTTGCTTTGTGGATGGAGATATAATTAATTTCTCTTCTATTGTGGAGTAAAAATCAAACCTGTTCCTGAAGTACACTTTAAGATGAGCAAAGCATAAACTTTGCAGAGTTTCAGATATTTTCCTAATGATTTCTTCCAATAATTTTTTTGCAGACACAAAGTTATGTGTTAGGGCTTTTTTAAGAGGAAGATTCATCAGTAAAAATTTGTTGAGTCTCCAAGAAAATAGACTGCTTGGAATTCAGATTGTTTTTCAAGTTTATCATTCTGTTCAAAGCCCTTGATCTAAAGATGAAAGGCTAGAGTAAGGTAAGGGACTTCACAATTTTAAAAGGAGGTTTGTGGTCTTATTAAGATCAGGGAGCACTATATATGCAGAACAATGGTAGCTTGTCCCTAACTGTGTGACTTTTAAGGTATGCATGTTTTTAGATGAAGTATTGCTGCTTTTATATGAGTGGTGGTAGTGGTAATTTGTCATCTAAATGCTGAGGTGGGAAAAGTACTAGAGAAAGCCAATTTTAGTTACTGTAATCATACCTTCCTTTGGGCATTTAGTTTACAGAACTGATAAGAAACATTCAAAAGAAGTTTCAGATGTGCAATAAGATTTACACTGCTGCCAGGTTCCATGCCCGCCTGTTCTCTGTTCAGACAAATGCCGTACATGTTCTGTCATGATACCTTTTTTGTTTGGAAACACTTGTGGGCATACACTCAAATTCTTTCAAAACCTTGGCTAAAACTCTTTTTTGACATATACTAATGGGAAAAAGTAATCTGACAGGACCCAAAGCTGAAGTTATCTTGGCTGACATTGTTTTTCATTGAAATTGTCAATTGTAACTGTTAACCTTTTTCAAAGAGAATCCTCTATCCAGAGGGTAAGAAAAATAATGTATTTTTTTTCTAAAATCTTTAAAGATCTTTAGACTTCTCATTCATTGTAAATTCTGATAGGTAATGTTGATTCCTTCCCATCTACTTTCATATCTAAATTTATAGTTCAAGCCTCAACCTTGTATTATTGCTTTCATGATAGTAGTGCTTTAATCACACACTTTATTTTACCTCATGGATTGTTAGATAATTTATCCTAATATTTTTGTTTCTATTTTTTTGTCCCTCTGCATTACTGTAGTATGATTTGGTGCCTCTTCTGTGGCTGCCTCTTTCTGTCTTTCCTCTACTATAATAAAGAAAATAATTGCCTAGAGCCTTTCTATACAATGTAGTTGTAATAGGGAGCTCTTTGTTTTCATTTAAGGAGTACTTGATTTTTAAATAGTTTGCAGTCAGTTGCTGAAGCCTGTTCAATCAATTCTCAAAATAGTTAAAAAAGCAAATCTATAAATGTGATGTAGCTGTTACAATCTACCTGGCCATCAGAAAAACTTTATATTTAATATATGTCTTGCACTATATAGATGTGGTCTGTCAAAACAAGTTTTTCTTGTGAATTAGATCTACTTTTTTTTAAACATCAAGAATGCCTCCATCATATTACATATTTGTAGTGAAATTTTAAGAGCTGCCTGTTGCCAGTTTAAATACGACTTACCTAAAAACAAATAATATTATTTGTTAAAGAAATATTATTATTTTTTTTAAAAGGAAGGCAATATTTCCACTGAAAAATGAAAGGACTTTTGTAGAAGGCTTTTTTTTTTTATTACTGGATATCTCCATATCTAAATTTAGTTTTGATATCCTCTATCTTCTTCTAATGTACAAGTGCTATATGAATTAGACTAAAGTCAGCACTTTTTTTTAATTAAGAAGGATTCAGCTCTTGAAATTGATGCTACAGAAAGGAAAATATACAACTATCCTTGAATAACTTTCACTTAAAAATTGAAACTGTACCTCAAGATCTAAGATAATATAAATGAACCCTTGAAGAGTTTAGCTGCCTATCTAATGCTAACAACCCAAATTTTTCTAAGAAATGTGGAAAGCAGGCAGAAATTACTTAAACTCACTTACAAGAACTTTGGAATGTTCATATTAAATAACAATTATTTACCTCGGGAAATGTGGATGAAATCTCGAGATCAACACATCAAGCTTGCTGGAGTTCTGAAAGGATACTTGTTAAGATATTTTCAAAGAATATTGAAATTAGTAAGCGTAACAAGGAAAACAGTTTCATTCTGTATATTAGATGTACACCAAAATATACTGCTGGAAAGGTGTAATGGATTGTAAATCAAAGCTGTAAAACTGTTGGTGTTTGACAGGCATAATGTTGTTTAATTTAAAGGCATCAGAGGTCACAATGAAGATCCTCTGTGGACTTCAATTAGTGCAGCTTTCATGGGAATAGTTAAGGGTAAAGCTTGAGTTTCAGCTGGAAAAAATCTCTTTTTTATTTTCAGTTGACATCCTCTTCTTGATGTCTGGGCTGTTTGGGAGCCTTTCCGTACTTGCATGTTCCAGGGTGTCAGATGTTACCCATTATCATTGGACCATTTTTTAGCTTTTAACTGCAGTCTTCCCTTGAGACCTCTAGGTGTTTTGGATAGTGTCTTTTTCTCTGAAGCAAATTTATCTTTTTGATCCTGGACACAGTGTTGCCATTCATCACAATATGTATTACTGCACTTTCTTGGAAGTGCAAAATTCCCTTTTTTTGACCAAGTCTTGTCTCATTTCCTGTCCTTTTCTATTCACTCATTTTCCAGCCACGTGTACAACTGTCCTTTTTCATCTCCCTGATTGTGGATGTGTTTGAGTGACATATCTCAGCAATTTACAGGGTAGTTGCCCTGAAAGCCTTATCTTTGAGTATCAGAATGAGTTGAGTCAGGGCAATGAATAAGACAGAGATTTATCCTGCTCTTTCTGCAGTCAAGATGGGCAGCATTCTGGCAAGATAGTTTTCCAGAATTTTTTGCCTGGCATTCTAACGTAAAGCGGTAAAGCAGAATACTACCAGGATGTAAAGGACAGGGAGAAATCAGAAAGATACCTATTGTAGCAAGTATACCTGCTGTTTGTTTCTCTGTTATCACTTAAGACTAATGCTTACCCTGCTTATTGCAGCGTGTCTCTTAAGACCAATCTCATATTTTGTTTTGATAGTCACACTAAAACCTGAATGAAACAAACATGTATGGTACATTACCTGTTCTGAAAGTAAAACAGCACATGATGATTTCAGTGTTAGTAATAAGGAAGATTTTGTTGTTGTTTAAAGAGAGTGTACTGTTCCATGTACATTTTACATTGTAAAATTACTTCATTTGTGATAATCTGTAAATTTGAAAGTTATTGATGCAAATGTGAAAAAATAAATACCTACTTCATCAAACTTTGTTATTAATTTTGTACCATAAAGGCCACATTTTATCCAGGGTGTATATTGCTCTTAAGTTACCAAGGGAATGATAAAATGTGTGTAGGTGTTAGACACCTTCTGCAGTAAAGCACAATGTTACAGTAGTAACTTATATCCTCCCTAGAATTATAATCAGTGCTATTATGAGTGTAAAAACCCTAAAATTTATGTAGCTGTGTTGTACATCATGCATGTCAGTGTTGAAATGTTGCCTGTCCTGGGCTTTGTAAGCAGTCATTTAAACTTGTAATGTATTCAGTTTAACATATTCATTTCAAAAACATCACCACTTCATTGTATTAAGAGGACTGTTATCTACAGGACTTAAATTTCTATTTACAATAGTTTATCACTTTCCTTATTAATCAATACATCACACAGCCATATTTTGTATATAACACACTCAGTATATATGACATATACTTATATTCTCAGAATTAAAAGGAAAGAAAAAGGGGGGGATTGTTGAGGGATTCAGCATTAGATGAGCACTGTTGGTTGTTTGTTAAAATGAGAGTCTTCCCAGCCTCTGTACCTTTTCTACAGTTTAAAGGAGTGAGCATTATTCTTCAACAAATCCCAAAGACAGGGAACCCTGGAATCCTCCATTGTGTTTAGAACCAGCATTTAATGCATCAGGGAATTGGGCTTCCTTTCTGATGGGACACTTCCAAAAGTATCTGCAGCTTATCCCGAGTTCTACTTCCCTCTTAGGAGAAGACTCTCCCCTCTTTCCTCACAAAGTGATTTCCTGAATCTGAACAATGCACAGAATTATTTCCTGATGACTGCACTACAACACCTATAATTGCCATTTTGATCAGTCAGCTGACTCAGCTTGATTTTGCTGATAGCATATGTTAAAGCCATATGTGCTATACTTAAGCGTTAAAAATCTTGTCCCCATGACACAGTAGCAAGGAAGGACCAGTTAGCCAGAACTGTCCAACCACCTCACCAGGGAGCAGGACAGCAGCCAGGTACCTCCAGACCTGGGCAGTGGGTATTTTCTTGGGCATGACAACAAGTAGCCAAATCCTGACAGCAAGTCATAATCCGAGAGTCCTTACACTAGTTTCCTTATCCCTCCTGAAAGGAAATAAAGTATATATCTAAAATTTATATATATATATATATAATAAGATATATCTCTAAACTGCATAAGATATTTTGAATCTCAGTAAAATATTTTACAGTGTGGTAGCAAAGGAAGTGCCTCCTCTGAGCTCTCTTATTCATAGATGATGAAACATTTGAATAAGAAGAAAGTTGTTAAATCCTAGTACATATTTTGCTAGTCTGATTTACATGGTGCCATGTCAGTAAGCCAGTGATTGCTGAATCACATTTCTAAATGGGAGACATGATGTCAGGGAGTGTTACTAACAAGATCCCAAGGTACTAGAGAAAAGTTATATGTATATGTGTATAAGATAGGTCATGCACAGCTGTGCCTAACCTAGCATAGTTTATTATTTGAGAAGTTATGATAATCAGTTGACTCTATACAGATAGAAAAAACTGTCAACTCAAACTTTTAAATTCTGTATTTTTAACCACGCTAATATGTAGCCTCCACCTAATCTGGACATGATCGTAAGTCCTTTCTTTGCTTTGGGAATCCAGTCAATAACTGGAATATAAAGTTGTAGTTTAATTGGTTTTTTTTCTGTTATTATCAGATTCTAAGTAGTAACTTTTTAAAGCAACATGCAGCATTAATTTCTGTCTGAATTATGCACACACACAGATTAGGAACATAGGTACTATATAATGATGAAAAAATTTCTTATTTCCTCTTAAATTAGAATAATATTTATTATGACAATATTTATATAGCTATCAGGAAGTAAACTGTATATTTTGAAGTTTGAATCAGTCTGAAATAAAGGATTACACAAAGCTTTTAGGGTCTGTGCATTATAATCTTTGTGAGTCATGTTGAGGTATGTTATTTGAATATACCAAGGAATACAGCTTTAAGAATAAAAAGTCTTGTAAGGTATTTTGACATACCAAAAACAGTATCTAACAAGCATATAGTGGAGAAGGATTTATCAATATGTGTCACTTGTTGTTTAATTCACCTCTCTTATTAAATGTCTATCAATATTACAACTTCATAGACAATTCAGAAGCACTATAAAATTACTATTTTTTTTTACTTAAGCAAAATATTTTCTGATGTTCTTCAACAGCCTTTATACAATAAATTTAACTATAACTGTTTAATAAATTTTCATTTGTGTTTTCTGGTAGTGTTATGAAAACATACATGTATAGGCTACTGAATAAATGATACGTTTCAATTTTTTGCCTCCTTGAAACTGAATTGCAGGAAGGAAATCCTTACATTTATAGTTGCAATTTGGAATGTATTCCAGAATGTATGTGCTACTTCTCTTTATCTCTCTTTCTTACTTTCCCTGAAATACATTGCTTGTGGGGCTTTGATAACATGGCTAATTTTGCTTCAGGTAGGCATGGGATGACTGCAGAAACAAAACAGTTGCCACATATAAGGGAAGCAGCATACACATTGTCCTAGGTTAAAAATGTAAGATGTGNATTTTATTTTACTTTATTTTACTGCTTTTCTTTTGCTCTTATTAAATTGTACTTCTGACTTGGAGTCTCTCACTGGTTTTGCTTTCAAACCAGCACACACATAAAGCCTAGAGAATGTTGGAATGGTTTCTAGAGCAGTGTCTCCAAAACAACTGACTCCTGAACTATCTTTTTCTCAGTTCTACCTCTTGCATGTATGTGAGTGTGTATGTACATAACACACTACTAGTTGAAATGTAAGTGTTGTCTGGATATGGAGGGACTCAAAATAAAATCTTTGGTCAAAACCTTCAAAAGATAACTATATTTTTTCCTTGTTTTCCTTGTTTTTCATTGTTTATTTAGTAATAACAGCAGTGGCAGGAGAAAACATGGTGGCTTCCACCCCATGCAGTTTTAGTGATGAAAATGTTATGATGCTCCCTTCTAGAAAATTGGTAATTACAATTCTGATCCTTAAAAGGGGAAAGTTGTTTAGCTGATGCCATATAGAACTAGCTGCACTCTTCAGCACCCAATTGAAAATCATGGTATGACAGAGTTAAATTTGTCTGGAGGTGTTACTATGTATAATGGTGTAGTGGGCTGACCTAGGTTGACCACTAGACCCCACCCAGCAGAGGCAAGGTGAGAAAATAAATTTAAGAACTTTTAGGCTGAAATAAGGACAGGCAGGTCCCTAAATTATTTATGTTATGGACAAAGCAGACTCAGTTTAGGGAAATAATTTATTGCCAGTTAAAATATGTTTGGATATTGAGAAGCAAAGACAAAATTTAAAACCCACCTTCTCCCACTTCTCCACTCCAAGATCCTCTTTACTCACTCATTCCCCAATTGTCTGCCTGCTCCCCAGCAATGTCCTGAGTAGCAGAGGGGGATAAGTAATCAGTGCTGTGGTAGGTATGTAACAGATCCTCTCTGCTGGATCCTCTCCTCTTCTTGCCCTGTTGCCCTATTCAGGTGTGAGGTTCCTCCCATGGACTAATGTCCTTCAGGAAATAGTCATCTGCTCCACCATGTCCTTCACCAGGCTCTTGTGCAGGCTGCAGGCAATTTCCTCTCTGGTAGCTTAGAGAGACAGAGAAGGAAGGGCCATGGTTAGAGGGATCGCACCAAAAAGGGGAAACACAGCACTTTTGTAAACTATTAAAGATACAAGTGATATTTAGGCACTGAAACCAAATACATTTTAATAAACACTTCATTTTTAATGACTAGAGAAATGGAAGTTAATTGACATTTCTTTTGCTAATCCAGATGGTGAATGAAATGTTTCAAAACATTTTACTTTTATTATGCTTTTATTAGATTATTACCCTCTCAGATAAAAAAAAAGGGAGGGAATTACTTGCTATTGAAGAAAGTCGATGACTAAATGTTGAGCTTGAAATATAGAGTTACATTCTCATTTGTTGTAAATTCACATTCGTCTGCTGAGAAAAGTTTTGTAGTTGATTTCTGTAATTGAGCTGATGTTTTTACATCCAGAGTGACACTACAGCACTAACTGAAGTTGTATCAGTGAAAAGGTAAAAAGTATTTTCTAAAATCCTGCAGAGTAAATAACCTTCTCGTCTTATACTGTGGTTCATAAATTCAACATATTCTCTGATTTCTCAGCTCCCTTATTCTTTTCTATGGAAATTCAACATTCTTCAGGTCTCTGTTTTGAGATCCCTGAACATTCCTGCTTCTTTGTTTCAAGTAAAATGTTGAATCGTGATCATATTTAACTTTATGCTTGTATAAAATGTATAGTCTTTCTTCAACTTAAAAAATAATTATGTATATGCTACTTTAAATTTTTTTTTACTTGACTAGCCCTGACATGTGCGCTGTTGAGAGAAATTATTTTAGAAGAAAGAGATAGGAAAGACAGTAAAATTTAATCTGCTTTCCTTGTATTTCCTTGTCTATTTTTCCCCCTTTACAAAAAGCAAATAAATTGCAGTAATCTGGGAGATGAACCATTTGATCCTTGGCAAATATTATTGATATTATGTTACCAAAATTCCCCTAGAATAAGCAGATTTTTTTTCCAATCATGACTTGTAATGACTTGAACTTTAGTTTAAACAGGATTCTATCTGCCAAAATATCCTTGAGATATTTATATTTCTATTTCTTTTTCATTGTTTGCTTTTGATTTTGCTGAGCAAATGTCACCTTTCAATTTACTGCTGAGAATATAAGATTAAATTTGGTTTTGAATTTGATATCAACACTATCTCCATATAGCTGCTAATGGCCAGGCTTTTCAGAGGGAAAAATTTTGCAGGTTTTGTTAGGACACATCTTTTATAATTATAGACTTGCCTTCAGACATTCAAGATGACTTTTGTTAATAGTGGAAATAGAATGCCATATTAGTAGTAGTGCCACATTAGTAGAACATCATCTCCATTAGTAAATGGAGATGCTTGTAAAGGTCTGATTATTTTTTGTTTATGGTGGCAAATTAACTTTTCACTTACTGCTAAAAATCATCCTCACAGCCATCCTAAAATGACACTTAAAACCATCATATACATTTCAAAAGTCAAGCTGGAATGAAAATGGGGATCTGGAAACTGAGAGTTTAAACACTAGGAATATAGTAACCAAATACTGAAGAAAAAAATGAAACTTAAAATGTGAAAATACCATTAGATACTTCCCTATAGATTGAGGCTCATGTATTCATTTCCTGACGTGAGTGAGGTTCTGCACATCAATAAATTGGAGAGAGTCAGTTCTAGGATATATACACTGCTGACTGAAATAATCAAAGAAAATGAATTATATAACATTCATAAATAAGGAAATCTTATGTTAACTTATTTATCACTTTATTCAAGAGAAAATGTGATTTTAACTCTGTTGGTCATTTGCATTGGAGTGCTTTTCTTAAGTTCTTGCTGTAAGCTGTTAGTTAGCACATACATTCATTTGCTAAGGGTGACTGAATATTGCTTACAGAGGTTGTGGTTGGTCCATCACTGCATTTGTAAAAACAAGCTGAACAAACATCTTGTGATGGATTCTGAATTACATACATAGCTGATTTTGCCCTGAGGTAAAGGTGAGGTGTCTTGCCGAGGTACATTCTGAGTTTCTGTAGTTATATTACGTTCATGAACTACTTAGAAATTACAAAAGCAACAAAAAAAGCAGTGTGTGTGGGAGAATAGGGAGAATCTGAATTATTGTACTGTGAAACAGTGAATGTGGCATTATCTGTCTTCCAATTATACAGGTTGTGTCAAAGCTTCCTTTCCTTTCCATGACAAAGCAAATAGAACCTGTGCTTATCTTGCTTTTGTTAGTTTTTTTTTTTTCTTATATACAGCTGTATGATTAAAATATGTATGTACTGTGTTTTCTAACTCAATATAGCAATTAAGAAACAAAGAAAAAACAGTTTCCAGTGATTTCAAACAATTAATTCTCAAAAAAATTCTGGTTAAGGTGTTTAACTAAAGCTCTAATTGAAGGAAAATGTGGAAATATTTGTTTAAAGGATTGTCTCAGAGGTGTCCAAAGACCATAGGTGCTGCCTTCTATCAGTTGAATATTTGTGTGCACAGAACAAGGCAACCATAAGAGGCAGAACACTAGTGCTGCATCACCTTTTCTGCACATTTTTCAGCTGACATTGCAAATCATAAAGTATAAGAACATAATCGTTTTCTATTAGAGGGAAATTACAAATTTTCAAGCTCAAATCACAGTGAATGTATTTGAAGACATGTACAACACTACCAATTTAATTTCAAGTGGTGGCTTTTTGTAGTTATATCCTGAATATAATCTAGAAAAATCCTAATTTCTTTCTGGTGTTAGGATTTTCTAGGGTGAATTGGACACCTCCGATCATTCAGTGGATACCTGAGTGATTGCACAAAGAAAATTCATTGACTTTAAAAGATCAAGGATGGCTTTCTCCCTAATGAATATTCTTTTATTAGTAGTGAAGGACACAATTTTTTGTTTGGCTCAAAAGTACAAGGCCTGTCTTTACTAGACAGAATTGCACAGGGTGGAATGGGAAATAAAGGTGAAAGAAAAAAAAATGCAGCAATATCTATGATATGACTGCGATAGTCATATTAACCCTCACATATATATCTTTTCTGAAGATGTATTTGTGAGTGAAAGGGAAGTTGAAGACACATAAAGTAGTTCCCCTAATTATTTTCCTTCCTATCATGACTATTGATTGTTTCATGTTCCTTGGCCCTAAATTAGTAAAGCATACTCTGAAGTTTGAATTTAGGAGTAAACTTCTCTTTTTTTAGGTGATCCACTTCAGGAACAGATGCACAGAAATAAAATAATTTTGCAGCACACCTTATTGACACTCTCACAGCTGTGAAAAGACTCTCATAAATGCTGCACAGAATTGGAAGCAGAGGCAGAAGAAAGGGAAGGACTAACTATTCTTGTGTACTATGTCCTGATGATATGCTGCTAATAATTTTGCAGTATTTAGTTTAACTTTGCTGGTAGAATTTAGATATTCATAGCTGTATAATGATTTTCTTATTAACTATATTGGTAATGCAATTCATAGTTCTGAGCAACTTAAATTTGCTCTTTATTTCTGTCTATGCACAAGCGGAACTGTTTATTAGGGAACTCTTTTTTGATGACATTTAGTTTCTATTTCTCAAATTATTTTATCAGTTTGGAGCCTTTTTAAAGATGATTAAATATACTAGCTAATATAAAAATTCAGAAATATTTATTTCATGAAGGCATGAGAAGAAGACCATTTTTATTCTTCTTTGGACATTTTGTACAGAAGAACTTCCAGAACTTTATTGCTCTTTTATCTTTGTTTTCTTTACGTTGTATAGATTTAATACCCAGGACATATATTTAAAAGAAGTAAGGGGAAATATTTTTTGTAAATTATAGTATAATAATGCCAGCCTATTCTATCTGTGGTGAAAAAAGTTTCATTGTATAAGATGCCTGTCTGTTAAAGGAAAAAGCAATAATTTTACATCTCTAGAGTTCCCTCTTCTTCTTGGGAAGCAGCATGAGCTTAGTAACAGAGCAAACATCTACACTTTTGACATATGTATGCAGGCATATGGTTCCAAATTATGGGATTTAAACAAAGGTAGCAGCTTTAAAACAGTCTCCTATTACTCAGTAGGTCAAGGACTGCTGTTTATTGTTAAGGTCTCCCTTTTATAGATATGAAAGAGGCTGCATTCCAATGCACACTTTGTGTTCAGTACATCCTTGGCATGTGTTGACATATGTAGCAGCTAATAAACTAATTATACAAATGTCTTTAATGTTTTCTGCAATTGTTTTACATGAAACTCTCAAAGTTCATAATGCATTTTAAATGGAGGATAGAGCAGGTTTGATGGTAGAAATGATGTTTAGACACCAACTTGGTTTAAGGCAGAAAGTGTACATTTGCATTTTTACATCTGATAGTATGTCATTCCCCTCTCTAATATGTTAGTGCTGAATACATAGTCTTTGCTAATACTTACACAGTGGTATTATGGAATCCTAGAAAGGCTGATGCTAGAGACTCCTCTGAAAATCAGGTGTTCCATGTTCCTGGAGCAGAGCATGCTAAACTAGAGCAAGTTGTCCGAGCTGTGTCCGGTTCAATATTGACTGCCTCCAAGGGTGGGGAGTCCACAGACTCTGAGCAACCCATTCAGTGTTCAGCCACTCTTATATTAAAAAAGTATTTTACTTTTACTTGTATTGAATTTCTGCATTTCAGTCTGTGCCTGTTGCCTTCTGTGCTGTCATTGGATTCTGTAGCTACCTGGAGATCTTAGCTGTATCTTCTTGATCCCTTCCCATCAAGTAATTTTCCATGCAGCTGAGATTGCTGCCTGAGAGTTCTCCAGTATGAACAGTCCCAGCTCTCTTAGTCTCTACTCTTTGGTCATTATAGTCTTTGTGACTGTTCACTGCAGTCATTTCAGAATGTCTGTATATCTCCTGGAGATAGGAGTCCAAGACTGGACCCAACACTCCAGGAGTACCTCACCAAGGGTGGTAAGAGGGGAAGGATCACATCCTTCTACCTGCTGACAGCACTTCTAATGGAGCACAGGAGACTGAAGGCACACACCTGGTTAATGTTCAACTTGTGGTCCATCAGGGCCCTCAGATCCTTCTCAGTAGACTTGCTTTCCAGACAGCTACATCAAGTATTTCTTGGTGTCATTCTTCCCCAGACAGAGGTCTTTGCACTTCCCACTCTTAATGTCATAACCTATTTCACTTTCCCACTGATGCTCACCCGAAGTGTGGTGCAACCATCTGACCTATCTATCACTCCTGCCTGTTTACTATTTCTCAGCAGATACACTGAGAGTTCAGCAGTAAAGAATGAACTACAGCTAGATTTTCTGAAAATGATTGCCTGTGGTTTTTTTAATAACACTCCAGAATTTCTTCATTTGCACCTTGGTTGCACCCAAGAAATACAGCTATATGTGGGATAACACTAGTATTGGGAGTTGACAAAATTGCTCATACTTGAACCACATTTGAATTACCCTGTGAAAAGGTTATATTTGGAAGGCTGGATATGATTGAAAATTGATAATAGCAAGAAATTGGTAATAGCAAACCAATTAGAATTAGAAATTAAGGATTACCATATACAGGGAAGTTGTTTCTTTATAATTACATTATTGGGAAGAAATACCCATTAAAAGGCAAGGTGCAATAAGGGTTATGTTTTGACACTGAAAAGGGCTTCTCTAGCTCTCTTTAAAATGGCAAGATTTATTTCACTCCCTGAGCTGAGTCAAATTGACTTTGACACATAGTTCAAAGAAGGTTAAAACATTTTTACATTCCATTAAATTTTGGTATAATAGGTGTTCAAGGTGAGCGTCTCATATTGGTCTGTTGCAATTCAACTAGACACAGAATTGAACAGCTTAAGAGTGATTATAATTACTGGAAATTAAAAAAAAAAAACCACACACACACAAAAAAAAAACCACCCCAAAAAAAAAAAAAAAAAACCCACAAAAACCCCCACAACAACAACAACAAAAAAAACCACCACACCACAAAAAAAACATGTACTGTTCCCAAACTGAAAGCCTTTCCTTTTAAGGGAGCACCTTTGATGAATAAATCTGCTTTGTTTAAGACTCCTTTGTTTTCTGAGATGTGAGATCAGTGAAAAGGAATACCATAAACAGTGTGTTAAAATGTCTCTTCCTTCGGTTTTGCAATTGAAATTGTTCTATAAGACAAGTGAAAAAACCTGCAGTCATTATATTTTCGTACACCAATCAAGTCATGTAATCAGAATTCAGGTTTAAGAAGTGTATGTGGAAAATTCTTCCTTTTTTGTAGAAAATAAGTCTTGAGTATTTCCAAAAGTACTTTGATCCTTTCCTGATGGCCTCAGTGTACTGGCTAGATTTGACTGCAATTCCATTTGTGACCATGAATTATGGAAGCCTCCACTCCAGATCTGATTTTGGCTATTAATTTCTACAGAATATATATAATTTTATTTTGTCATTCTACCTCAATAATTCAAATATGTAATGATTTTTATGATGCATTTCTTTATTAAAATAAATTCAGGTTTTACAATATAGGTTATGTATAAAATTAACTTTTAGCAGTATTTCACAGAGACTGAACAGAATTGTATTCTTCTGTGATCTTGGAACACAAAGTCTTTATACTTGGAGACAAAAAGCTAGGTGACCTCTTACAGTATATATAGCCAGAAGCCATGTTTTTGGGAATCAATAGTAGAGCCAAAACTTGTCCTGAAATATTTCTTTGTTGCTTAATATTTAAGGATTTTCTGTGGGTTTGTTTGGTTTTTGGTGGTTTTTACAGGGTTTTTTTTTTGTGTTGCTTGTTGGTTTTAGTTTGATTTGGAGGTTTTTGTTGGTTTATTTTTTCTGTTATTAACCTATTTTTACATACATATTAACTTTGATTAGATGACAAGTGCTTTCTTGTCTGCAAATAGGTTGTGGGAGACTAAAGAAATAACATGGTAAGATTTTTTTAAATCACCTAATTAACCACATATTTTAATCAATTGAATATATTTTATATAATTGATTCAATATATATTCATTTTAATATACTTTTAAAAGCAATTGTCACAGCTCCCTGGTAAACTTTTAAAAATAATTGCCAAATCCATTAATATTACTAACTTTTTCATTCAGATCAAATTTAAGGTAAAGTTATTTAGGAGAGAAACATTAGATTTTTATAAACACTAAAGTTGATGGCCTAACCTCTATATAAAAATATACACAGAGTTATTGTTCAGTTCTTCAGTGTTCATGATGTCAAATATTTCTTTGCTGGATTTTGTCTGTTTATTTTTACAAAGCATAAAGGTGAATAAAAATTATGAAAAAGGTGTGTTTAAATGAAAGCTTAAAAACTTTTTCTACACTTTTAAATTTCCACACAGTTGGTTCACTATTTTTTTTTTTCTTCTGTAGAATTGTCACTTTTAGTTTTAAAATATCCACAGGCCTTTTATGCTTACATATGGTTCTCAGTGTGTTTTTGCTATATTTTCATCCATTTCTTCTTTTCTAAAATATTTGTATGGTTTATTTTTTACTGAGGTAGCATTAGAGTAGTCTTCCCATCCACATGATGATGCTATGAATTTGTAGTGACAGCAGCAGACTACAGAAACTCTGGCTCATTCTAGGAAATGGTGCTAACTAGTGGTCCTCATTCTGTAAAGTGTTGAATACTTGCCAAACTTGCTCTCAGAAATAGTTATATTTATCATTTCTTCATTCAATTCCAGTCACTCCTTCTCCTACCCCCAAAACGTTTTTAAAATGAGACTGCTATGAAATGAACTAAGTGAATGTTTTCAGACTGGTTGATTGTGCCTAAGTCTTATATCATCACAGCCTTGAGGGCCAGGATATGACTACAAGCAACAGGTGACAGCCAGCTGTTCTGTATAGTTGCATGATATCAACTCCAGAAAGACACTGAAAAAGGTGAAAGGTTATTGCTAACATGAAGATCCAGATTCTGGTGTTTTTGTTTACGCTTTTGAGCTGTGAAGACTACATTCCACCGCTGGTAAAATTAGCATAACATTAGGGTTATGTCAGGGGCTTGTATTTGTCACAACAGGACACGGAATGAAGGCACGGCACACAAAGCAAGCTCTAGAGGCAGGAAAGAGCAAGTTTATTTACAAGTAGGGTTTTTTATAGTTTTTCAGGGATTGTCTCTGGATTGGAGGGAAAAGTTGCCACCTCTCCATCCACACTGGCAGAGACAAATGTCTATCAAAGGTCTCTCCTTGGGACAGGAATGTAAACAAAGATTGTTTTTCCTACAAAGTCCTTCAAAGACTCCACTTTCACATGTAAACATTCAAAAAGTAATAGAAAAGTTAGAAAACAACAAAGATTCTCAGAAGGCTGTAGAAATTCAGGGTGACACGTATTCAATTCAACTCTTACAAAAAAACAGAACTGCCTTTTTAAGAAGATAAAAATTGAGCATTCAAAATGAGTTTTGGAAGCAGATATGGGAATAGATGGTTTTAGCTAAAAGGTTGCTTGTGAAGATTTGTACAGAATTTTTTTGAGATAGCATCATAGAACAGAATAATAGAATGATTAGATTAGATTAGATTAGATTAGATTAGATTAGATTAGATTAGATTAGATTAGATTAGATTAGATTAGATTACATTACGTTACGTTACATTACATTACATTACATTACATTACATTAGAAAATACCTCCAAGATCATCAAGTCCAACCTTTGACCAAACACTACTAATTATACCATAGCACTAAATGCCACATCCAATCATTTCTTGAGCACTTTCAGGGATAGTGACTCCACCACTTTCCTGCACATCCTGTTCCAATGCTTGACCACCCCTTCAGTGAAGATATCCTTCATGATGTCCAAACTCAACCACCCTTAGTGTGTCTTGAGGCCCTTTCCTCTTGTCCTGTCACAAATTTTCTGGGAAAAGAGGCTGGCCCACCTGGCTACAACCTCCTCTGAGGTGGCTGCAGAGAGCAGTAAAGCCCTCCGAGTCTCCTTTTTGACAGGCTAAAGAATCTCAGTTCTCTTAGTTGTTCCTCATATGACTTATTCTCTGGACCCTTCACCATCTCCATTGCCTTTCTCTGGACTTGTTCCATCACCTCAATGTCCTTCCTGAATTGAGGGGCCCAGAACTGGACACAGAACTCGAGGTTCTATTTCACCAGTGCCAAGTACAGGGGGACAATAATTGTCCTGGTTCTGCTGTCCACACCATTGCTGGTACAGGCCAGGATGCCCCTGGCCTTCTTGGCCACCTGGGCACACACTGCCTCGTGTTCAGCTGTATGTCAACCAGCACTCCCTGGTCCTTTTCTGCTGTTCTGCTTTCCAGCCACTCCTCCTCCAGTGATGCATGGGGTTGAACACATTGAATACCAGGATAATTTGAATCAACTTTGGTAAAGCACTAGGAAAACTGAATTATAAATATGAGGCAATTCAGAGAATTTCATTGTCTTGTTTTGAATATGAATGCCAAAATATCTCTGCATGATCAATTAGAGCATTATGAACATGTTAAGTGTAGCCAAACCCATTGAGTCTGCTGAGACACGCACAGATTACTGGGTTTTGAGTCGGACACAGGTGGGTTCTCATATTTATTGGATGATGGATCATACTCATTCATTTTCAGTTCTGACCAAAATAAGGACTCTGTAGACTGATTATGGGTTGTTCTGTACAGCTGCTACTCTTTCAGAAATGCATTTTCAGTGAAGTGGATAAGAATTGGTAGTTGACATGGTTTGTGTTAAGGCTGAAAGGTACATTTGCTTTCTTTCTCCCACCGAAAAGGAAAAGCTTAATAGAAATTTGCTCTTCATATAATTGGAGTACTTATTTTCTTAATATTTTAGTGGGTAACAATTGTTTCTGAGATGCTACAAGGCCTATTTTTTTAATTAAGGCAGTACAACATCCTCAGCTCAGAATTGAAATACAGAGAAATTTCTGATCAAAACCACTCAAATGTTCTCCAACAGTCTAGGCCACCAACCATGGCAAATACATTTTTTTCCCTTTCTCAGGTTGGATTTTAATTAAAAAATAACCTAACAAGACCATATAAATTCTAGTTAAAAACTTTGCTGGACAGTGAAGCATATCCACACTCTTCTATTCCAAAGCACCAATCCTTATGATTATATTTTCAGAAAGACAGTTACCTACTAGAAGGCTGGGCTTCTCTTGAAGTTTCTACTGAATAATTTGTACAGTATCTTTATCTTCAGTTATATAATTTATCATGTTTTTTAAAAGCTTATCATGGAGCATTTTTTCTTTTTTTTTTCTTATTTATAAAAGGATGCAGAAGCACTCAGAATAAATTAAATTACACTATAATAGTTTAGAGCAATGTAGCAATTATCAATTCTTCATAAAGTTTTCTTTGCCACCTTAAGTTATTTTAAAATATTTTTAAACTACCTTACTGACAGAGCATCAATTCTGATGTTAAGGATGAGGAAATGAGAAAATTAGCTTTATTACATTATCCTATATGATTATAAAAGTCCAAGACATATATAGCACATAGATGATCATGTCATTAGCAAAATATACAAGTGAAGGTAACACTGTAGTTCATTAGGGTCAATTACTGTCTTGATTCAGAGACCTAAGGTGCTTTGTTCCTCCATTTATTTTGTTATGAATATCTCTTTTTAAATAATAAAGCTGACCTTTTGCATGTGAATTGTAACTTAGTTTAGGCTTTGTTACTTTCACTGTTGTATAACATTATTTTTCAGTGTCTCCTCTTACATTAAAAATTCACCTTGTAGCTTGTCAGTTTATATTATGATAATACAGGTGTCAAATGCTGCCAGGTCTTTCATTTACACTGGATACCTCTACCCCTTCAGAAATCTTTGAAATCTGAGTCAGTACCTAGGGCCTGATCTGGTTGTATGTTTAGAGTATTTTAAGATTTTACTGAATTTAGAGGTTTTCATAAGTAAATCAGGAGTATATGAATTATTCCAATAATTCTCATATTAATCTAAAAAAGTGGTGAAAAAATCATGCTTGTAGATTTAATTTAGGTATTTTAAAGTTTCAATTATGTTGTAGTTTTAATTTCCTTTATTTTATGGAGTAGACAAAAGAAATTATAATTAATTTGAAGATTTAGGCTGTTTTTCAAATTTGAGGATTAATACAATTTTTAATTTTATAATTCTATGAATCTAAAAATATATGAATGTGCTTTAAAAAAGAGAAGAAGTAATGACATAAAAAAGGCTACTCATGTTAAGGGGCTTGATCTAATATATATTTTTCCCTGAGACAGTCATTTAATCTTACATATTTTCAATTATACCGTTATTTAAATATTTAGTTATAATGAGGAAGTTTGTTTCCTTCTGAGGAACTAATTTCCAGAGTATATCCCTATGCTGTAAATTCCATTGATGTTTGTAGAAAATGCTTGACATTGTAGTGAACTCCCTTTCCTTTCACATTAAAATTTGAAAGAGACAACTAAATTTTAAAATTTATTATTTTGGTATTTGTCACAAGGATTCCAAGTTCATCAACTGAATCTTGTGGAAAGTGACTGACAGAGTGTCATTATGAATTTTGCCCAGTTAAGCTTGAATTGCAAGCATGAAACACTTTTACATTGTGGCATTTGAATACAGAATATCTTGATACTGAATGAAATCCATGCTTGTATCTCGGTTTGGTCCTAGGAGACACTTGTGTTGATAGATTGTGAAAAAATAATAGTTTTTCTGAAAGATAATGTTTCTACTTTTTTGCCATCTGTTAAATGTCATGCATGTATTGTCAAGCACACCATCAAGAATATTATGGATTAGTGTTTTACTTTCCTAGCTACTTAATTGTCTAATTGTAATTGCTAATTAGTGTTATCATCAGCTTTTGTTTGTACAATTACAAATATGATGATTTTTGTTGAGTGGCAGCTAACATATCTGTTACAGAAGCTTGTTTCTGTTCATCTAAGAATATTCAGTAGCAGAAAAAATAAGTAAATGTAAAAACCTATGGGGAAGGTTGGTCTGGCCAGAGAACTGAGATTTATATTACAGTTCAGTGTGTTTGTAACAGGTCTGTTTGCATGTGGAGATGCATGAGCAGGTATGTTCATTTAGAAAAAGTCTTTATTCAGTGTAAGGAAAGCTTAGTGAAAATCAGGCCCCTTGTTTATACAAAAGTTCACAGTCTAGATTCAAGCCTTTTCGTAAATGTCTTCAATCAGATAAATTGAAGACAAATTAAAGTCAGACCCATGGCCTTCTTAGCAAAGTTTTGTTCTGTGTGACTAACAAAGCAGAATACATGGAACTTGGCATGATCTTTATGATTTTATTATTTTTCCATTAATGTGCTTCCTACATGTGTGGAAATACTTGCTTGAGTGAGTCTTCTGTCTCGTACAGCAAATAATTTGGGCATATTATTATACTTATTTCCTGTGGACCAGAATTGATAACTGTTGCTTTAGAGCTAAAACTCTTTGTCTTCCCATTCTAGAGAATAAATGGACAAAAACCCAGAGATTAGTTCTGTGCTTAAAACATGCTGTGGACAGCATGGAAAAAGCTCTAGCCTTTTGTGCTGATACCATAAATATTTTAGCATTCTGTTTTCACTTTGGATAACTTTGTAATTTAAAAAAAAATTAATAAGTATGTGTCTGGCATAGAGTGTGTGTGTAAAAATTTTTTGCTACAGAGATCCCTTATGTTTCTTTGTCTTCTTTTTGTTGATGAAAATATTTTTGATGCAGTTAACTAGGAAAACAGGTTTCTATTGATTCTTAATCAGTACTAATTTAATCCAGAGAAAACACATCAATAAAATAAATTTATTTCAAAATCCAAAATGAAATCCCACTAAGAAATGTTAATCTATAAAGTGCTTATACAGTGTGTTCTGTAACCAATAAGAGATTTTGATGACACATATCTTGAGTGGAATCATTCATATTTGACATGTACAAGACATTTATTTTGTTTTCTCTCTGCTTCTCTTACATGTGTCTATACTTAAATAGTTCATATATGTTATGTGCACTCTGTGTGGTGTGGTTCCATACTACAGGCTTGACCTACATATGTTGGCAACTTTTCTGGCGTTAAGGTCTTTCGAGAGAATGAATGAGGAATATGAAGAAAAAGATGGCGTGCACCCTAATGAACTTTTAAAACTGCCATGATGAATACAGGGGATACATTATTTGGAAGGTAGTAAAACTAATAAACTTCCTCCCATATTTATTTCTTCCTCTGATTTCAAGCAGGAGGAATGGTATAAACTTTGTGGTGGGGAAAAAAAAAAAAGACAAAACAAAAACCAGATGTTATTGAAAGCTGAAGCTGTCAAAATGCAGGTAGGATCCTCTGGAAGAAATCTCAGATCATCCAGAATCCTACACAGCAAAACCATCACAGCAAATGATAATTTAAAGTGCGAGAGAAAATGAATTAATTTCATAGCAATAGTTAGAATCTCCATGTTTGATGTGAAATTTGATTGCATGACCATAAGACAAATGTTCCAGTATGAGCAAAAGACAGGACGCCTATGTAAAAGCAACTTGTGGTAGTTTCAGCTTTCCACTTAATTTTTCTAAAGTTCAAGTATGTTATTGCTATAAACTAATCAGCATGCAGGTGATGTCTTAACCTGACCTTGCAATAATTGAACTGGGAAACCCTTTGTTCCTCAATCCACTTAGCTTTGCAGATGCAAATTTTGAAGCTCAGCTGGGACTGTTTAAATGCAACTGCATTTAAATGTAGCATTAGGGTTAGACATTTTTTTCCTCCTTCTTTAAAGAAATGGCAAAGATTTTTTTCTGAGGAAACAGGTCAGTATAGTGTTAAACTTCAAAATAAACACACCAAAATGAACCTAACATAACACCTAAATGGATGCTATGTTCAAAGTGAAAAACACTGCATTAAGAAAAAGGAAAAATTTTAAAATTTTGTGATTGATGCTGATACAGCATTACCTAGAAAGACCATAAGGATATAATGATAAGGTATTTAGTTTTACAGATTGAAATTCAATTAGAAACAGTTTACTTCCTAAAAAAAAAAAAAAGAGAGAGAGAGAGAGAGAGAGAGAGAAAAAATACCATGAGTTTAAGAGATTTTTCTCAGAAAATATGTACTCATTAGTAGAAGAATTACTAGTGAATATACTAGAATATACTACACATAAAAGTTGCTAATGTGATTAGTGTCTGGAAAATTACCAGGTTTTGGTACTGCTTGTATGGTGTATCCCTTGCCTGCAGGTTTTGACATCTGTAGTAGTTGTGAGTAGCTGTGCTCAAGATATATATTTTCTGGCAGTAATGAAGATAATGCATTTTGAATCACCACAGCCTTTGAGATCTTAATCTGTAGGTATGAACTCCTGGTCTTCTGAGGAAATTAACTGACCTTACTGCAGTTGTACATGAAACTGCAGGTTGACTCACCTGGATCTGAACAGACTTGGATCATTACCTAAGGACTTATTTTAGATCAGCTGCTAATTCTCTACCCTCCAATTGAAGTGTATTCAAGTCAACAGAGTTCAATCCCCATACAGAGATTGCTAGAAGCAGATGTAAGATTTCTATCAATTTTATTTACTAGCTTAAAAAATATGACTTTGCTACTGAATTTTCATTGAAAATCCTGAATATCTCTGGTAATTTTGACACTGTGCAGCTCTAAACCAGAAAGAGCTATGTAGTAATTATAATAAGGGATTGCCATCAAACATTGGCTTGCCATCACCTCTGATAAAAAATACTGCTTTATCTTAAATGAAAGAACCCTTGCAGTAATCCAGATATATGTATGCACATAACATGCACATATTTGCTGATTTTTTAGTTCTAAGCTTACATCACTATCTCAGTTTGACACTGAAGAAGAAAGCTTATAAAGGAAACCGTTACATTTAATGTATTAAAGTGAGGGCAGAAAAAATTGAGCCTTTTAGCAACATTTATGGAATCTTATTTGAAAATATATATGGAATGATAGAAAGGTATTAGGGAGAAAATGTATTTATTGGAATGGTTATCCAAATATCACTACCTCAAGAGAAGGCTTGCTAATATGGCATAAAAGGCAGCCTTCACTGATTTTCATTGATATTTGAAGTGGATTTAGAACAAATAAAAATTTTAATTAAGTTATTGAAGGCAGGTCCTATGTTGAAAGAGAGTGCTAGTTTTTGTATGGAAAAAGTAAAATATTTCTGACAAAATGTTAATTTGGACAATTCATGTCTTTGAATGCTTTTTGACACTGCAACACTGCTGACAATTTAAGGTGCGCATTTATTTCTAAATGTTCAGTATTTACAATATGAAGGTATTTTGAAATGTACGTTTTCAGACATGATCAGGGTGTTTGAAAAGTCAGTGAGATTTTGAAGAATGTTCCTTCAGTCCTATTGTGTTTGCAGTATACATTGCTATGTAGAATAAAACCAAAATAACCAATTTCAGATATTGTTTGAGAAATACTGTCATCAAAGCACTGACTTTTAAAAGTTGCTATGACTGAAGAGGTGTTTATGCTTTACAAATATTCTAGTCTGATACTAATTTATTCAGACAGAGAATCAGAAAAATCTGATTTGCATAATGTAGATCAATGTAGTCTCTTTTTTTCAGTTTAACTCTGCCATGTTTTATTAATGTTTATCAGAGAACTAAGCTTTATCAATATGTTATGAATGTTCTGACATTTCAAACCAGCTTAAGTGATAAATTGGCAACCCTGACATCCAGAAACAAAGCTCAGAAATGGAAAATGATTTGGTGGTGGTGTTTTGTTGGGTTTTTTCCCCCAGCAGTGACATCAGGATTCTCATCTGGCTTTCTGGCACCTCTCCTGTTGCTTCTGCTGGTCTGACTGCACAGTTGCCCAATACACTCACTATAAAGCTGCCCACGAGGCTGGCATATATTCACCCTGTGCCTAGCCATCCTTGCATCCTTGCATGCCATTGGTTTTGGCTCCCTGGCAGCAGAAAGGAAGTCTGCCAAACTGCAATGCCTGGTGTAATGCTAGGAGAGCATTCCAGGAACAGCATTCCAAGTAGAGAGGAAGGATATGAGCTCCTCAATGCAATTTATTTCATTGTTCCTATAGCAGAAAAGAATGTCAGATGCTGCTTAGCAGCATGGCAGCACCACAGTAATGGGGCAGAGAAGCTTCTAGAATAGTTAAGAAAAGTTCTACAGTAGAACAAACATAATCAAAGAAACAAAAAATTACTAGATAGTGACGGCGAACCTGGAGCTTAATTGACACTTGGAATGAGTAGAATCTAGAGGTATTAGTCCACACTTGTCAATAATTTTTGGAATGTCTTTGAAATAAAATTTAGTTTTATTCAGAATGAAGGAAAAGGTAATGTCCTGATAGGTAACAAATAAAATAGATTAAGAGTTTGATCTATTTTTCTTGGTTGGTTAGTTTTTGTGGCTTTGGGGGTGTCTTTGGGTTGATTTTGGGGTTTTTTTTTGGTGGTTTTGCATTTTGGTCAAGTTTTGGATTTGTTTGGAGGTTTTTTTTTGGTTTTTTTTTTAAGGCTTTTATAAAAAGAATAATCTAATATATTAATGTATTAGCTAATGAGGCTGCTAAAGCAGCTGCCAGCTTTCCACTTATCGTGTAATACCATATATACTTGCTCTGCTAGAAATTTCTAGTAGTAAAATAAGCTGTCAGTAGCATATATTCTGTCAAGAAACAATTCATTTTTATGTGAGTTTGTAAGTATTATACTTTTGTACTTTTCTCATTTAAAAAGCAATTTGGCTATAAATAAATCTTCACAAAAATGTTTTTAATTTTCATCACCTGGTAGCTTCCCACACATCCTGTAAAATATTGCCATCTCTTGCTGTAGGAGAATTTCACAGAATTTACAAATACACCTTTATAATAATTTTTTTATCAGTTACTAGAAATAAAGTGTTGGAATAAATAATTTGCACATTTACAACTTAAGTGCCAGAAAAATCCCCAAAGTAACACATAACTTAATGCAATAAATTATGTGTTAACAAGATCATGCTAGCTCCTGCTGATAATGCAGGAAAATCAAATTTGGTTCTGGTGATTTTTGGTTTCAGGTTATATTCTGTCATTCCTTTGAGTAGTAAGTAGGTCTTTAGAATAAATATTAGGTATGGCAGGAGCGGTATTCTAGAAGAAATATTGAAAAAATTTTCTTTCCCCTGTCTTGAAAAGTTCCTTTTCAGAATCATTCAAAATCATGTAATGCAGATCAGTTCTCTCATACTACCTTTAACATTTGCTGACAAATCTAATATGATTACATACTTGTCTACGCACCAGGAGTCAGAAGGCACTCATGGCAGGAAAAGATTTTACTTCATTTTACTTTCAGAACAATATTAATTTTTTGTTACTTTTTTGACAGTATAGCCAATGCTGACAATTAGAAGTACTAATTGTACAATAGTTGGTGTGTTAATCACAGAATCATAGAATGGACATGGTTGGAAGGGACCTTAAAGATCATCTAGCTCCAATCCCCCTGCCATATACAAGGGCATCCTTCACTAGAGCAGATTGTCCAGGCTCTATCCAGCCTGGAACACTCACAGGACTGGGGTATCCACTGCTTTGCGCTCTTTTACAAGAGCAAAGTCCTTCTTCTCCTCTCTTGTAGGGTCCCTTCAGGCACCAGAAGGCTGCAGATAGGTCATCCTGAAGCCTTTTGTTTTCCAGGCTGAACAATCCAAATTCTCTTAGTCTTTCCTCATAGGAGAGATGCTCCATCCCTCTAATCCTATTTTATCCATTTGGAGGACCCTCTTCTTATGGTCAGTTTTGTGGTGAATTAAAATTCCCTCATCAGTCTCAGACTTTTAATTCATGTTGCTGATTTCTGCTTTCCTCTTGTGACCTTTTATATTTTGCCATAACCTTGTCCTGGAGCACGTCATATCTGGAAAAAGTAATATTAGTCCTTGCAGATATCTTATTATAAGGAACAGAAAAGTGTTTTTCACTACCTGACAAATACCTCATGCTCTTAGCTGGTATCATGACAGGAACCCTCTTCTGTGAAAGCTGCCAAGCAAGAAAAAGTTTGTGTGAACTCATGTCTGTTCATAGTCATCCATCTCAGGATCCAGAATCAACCATGAAAAAATAAAATAGTCAAGTGTCAGTTTTAATATTTGAGAAAAAACTGAACACAAACATTTTGCCCGAATCTCCAAGGCCAACCTATCTTCCCACTTGCCTCCAGTGGATGGAGTGGGAGCTGAGGCCAGGGGTAGGAAAGCCCCTTCCACTGTATATCCTGGGCTGCATCCAAAGCAACATGGCCAGCAGGGTGATGGAGGAGATTCTGCCCCTCTGCTCTCTCCTCTCTAGGGTCCCCAGCACAAGAAGGACACAGACCTTTTGGAGGGAGTCTGCAGGTGGGCCACCAAGACTATTAGCTTACCAGACAAGATGCTGCTCAGGAAATTTGAGAATTAGTGAGAAAATAGCTTGCATAAAGTTCAGCAGGAAATGTAGTTAAAAATAAATAACTATATAGTGTGCTTGAAATATATAGATGCATAAATTTATTCAGAAGCACTGGACTATGAACCAGTGTAAGAAAAACTGGAATTTTGTCCCTGTACCTGAGGCATATGCTACATGAATTCTCATCACCAAAGGACTGTGGAAATAAAACAGGGGAGAAGGGCCTTGAGGGGAAGCCATATGAGGAGCAGCTGAGGTCACTTGATCTGTTCAGCCTGGAGAAGAGGACATTGAGGGGAGACCTCATTGCAGTTACACCTTCCTTGTGAAGGGAAGAGGAGAGGCAGGCGCTGATCTCTTCTCTGTGGTGACAGTGACAGGACCTGAGGGAATGGCCTGAAGCTGTGTCAGGGGAGGTTTAGGTTGGATATAAGTAGAAGGTTCTTAACCCAGAGGGTGGTTGGGCACTGGAACAGGCTTCCCAGGGAAGTCGTCACAGGCAACAGGCCTGACAGAGTTCAAGAAGTGTTTGCACAAAACTCTCAGGCACACAGTGTGAGTCCTGGGAACATCCTGGGCAGGGCTAAGAGCTGGACTTGATGATCCTGATGGTTTCCTTCCAACTAAGATATTCTGTGATTCTTTAATTTTATTTTATGTGCCTGAATTTGTCAATCAGGCAAATCAGCCTGAGAACAAAACAGTCAAATTCAGATTATATAGAGTCAGTTTGTTTGGAAATGTCAAACCTATAGTATTTCAAATCACTTTTAAAAGTACAAGCAGTATTCAAAGTATCCAAGTCTTAATAGTCATCCAGAAGTGGTTCAAGTAACAACTTTATTTTGTAGATTAAACTTCATGGACCATTTCTCTATCAGGTTTTAACTTATATTTCTCCACAAAATTCTAATCAGATTTATACTGCATATTCCCATTATACAAATAATTTAGTAGCTTGGGTGTTGTATTTTTTATAGTTTGACATTACATGCTCTTGGTTTGGTATAGGCTTATTAATTTGCTAAGGCTTGCTTTGCAGGTGGGTAACTGATGTGTTAAACAATAACTGAAAATTGCTTGGTTTTTAAGGAAGAAATTGAGCTGGGTGTAACACTGCAAGGTTATGAAGAGCATAACTGAATTCTGTGTATATTTAAATGGATTCCTTTGAAGAGGGGAATGCTGCATTTGACACTGTCAGGGGAATCTGTCTTGCCTTACACTCAGGGCTATGTTTATGGGTGAGGTGTTTAACCTTGCCAAATAGATTTCATATTTTGAGGGGCAAGTTAAAGCGAATAGCAGTACATTCATGCAGAATGATTTAATGACAAGTGTTCATCCCTGGCAAATTGGGCTAAATTCTGGTCTTCAGTGTGCTAAAATAAAATAATTCCTGTCAAAATAATGCTGCTACATTTGTGCCTTAACAGTGACAGAGACCAGATGTCATTCTTCTCTAGTTACATGGGTTTTTTTTCCATGTTTTGATGACATGAGAATACATAGAGTTTACTGTAAGTTCTTTTGCTGTGAGTTCCACAATCAGGGAAGTAATGCCACTGATTAGAAGATAAATCAGATCTATGATCACTTTGTTGAGATCTCTTTTTGCATATTATCAGGCCCAAATTGAAAGATTTTAGTGTTTCCTTGAATAATTAAAGGTAATAATCAAGTGAAAAATAGTTGTTTTTCAAGAGAAAAACCTGTTGTTTGTGCATTCTTTCATCAAAACATATTAGAGTGGCAAAGAAAAAACAAATAACCTTTTGAGGTGTTGATAGTTGTATGGTGTTGGAAGTACTTTCTTGAACACAATTTCTAGGCACCAGAGACTAATGAGATGGGCTGTGGATATTTTTAATTTTTTTTTCCTAATTTTTGAGGGTTATTTCATTACTTTCTTGTAATGCTTGTTGGCATACTAAGACAATTTCTGCCATCAGGACAACCAAAATATGCAAGTGGTAGTTTAAGATTTAAGCAGAAATCAACAAAAATACTGCTAAGCTATCACATTTTTTGGAAGAAGTTATGGATCTCTATGGACCCCACTGTGTTAGAATACTTTTCATAAGTATGGCACTTAGGTGCTTGGCTTGTAAGTAAAATAACGTAAATTGACAGCATTACTTTTTGTAAGTTTGGGGGTTTTTATATGGCAAAGCAAAGCAAGTTTTAAAACTTAGAATAATCAACAGATCCAACTATTTAAAGAGGAAATTATAGACATATGAATGTAATTTTTTAATGTTTCTTTTACAAATAAAATATGAGTTTTTAATTTAGTTTTCTAGAACAACAACTGATAAATTCAGTGTCTGATTCATTGCCTGCAGTATATTCTGGGCATTCATTATACAGCAACAAATTGCCACCAGATTGCTGCTATCACACCTAGCATGAGCTGTTGCGTTATTTAGCTCTTTTTATCTTCAGAGCACTTCTTCCTCAGTTTTCTCAGTGGACAGCTGGTACAGTCATGCAGCTTGCACACTAATGTTCTTTTCAGAGAGATTACTCTTTTTTTCTTCAGTTGAGAGCTGGGGCTTGGATTAAACAAGCTTCAGAAGTTTGTGTTGAACAGACCAGTCAAGTTCTGGTCAAAAAAACAGTGATACTCCAGTGGCGACACTATGGATCCTAAAAGCTTCTTATGTCAAATGAACTGGAATTTTGACTAATCTGTGTGAAATTAGTTGAAGACTCAGGTCAACATTTTTCCAAGTTGAATGGAATTTTTTTTTTTTTTACACTTCATAAAAATGTAAAAGAAAATCTGTGCCTTTTATAAAGCAATAGTGTCATCCATTCCGTAACTGAATTTCTCCTCTCTGTCATCAACTCTCATTATTTATCCCTTCTTTGCTTATAAGTTTTTGAATTTGGCATTGACTTGTAGCATGAAATTCAGACATTTTCTCTACCTCCTTTTTTTCTTTAGGAAAAATTACATAGTAGTGTGTAAAAAATGATAACATCTCTCTAAAAATTCTGGAAAACAACCTTTCAATATGATTTATTTTCTGGAAACTGATAAGTTATTTTCCGTGTCATATTAGTCAATTGCTGTCATAGCAGAATAACACAGCAAACA